>OV725079.1:89635052-90235052 GCA_928085145.1 Nezara viridula | reverse complement strand
ATGGGAAAGGTCATCCAATAATCAAAATTGTTTGCCAGTTTTACAAAATATGGATAGAACTTATGTAAACAAGTGTATAACCCATCAAACAAGTGAAACAGTTAAAGAAGCATTTTATGAGTTCACTTCCTCCAAGAAATCCAAGAATATCCAAATTATTGGACCTCTTGCATGAATTCCATCACGGATCAGGTAACCACTTCCCACAGCTGACCTTCCGGCGATCAATAGGGTACAAAGGTAGGCAGAGGGGCTTATGCAAATGCATTAGCCGAAGATTAAAGTTAGGGTTAAGGATTTAAGGGGTTAAGACTGCTACGACTTCAATAGGCGTCAGAAACAGGGAAAGGGCTTAATGGGAAGTGCAATAGTGTTGTTAACAACAATTATACAAATCTACAGACACACGAAAAAACTCTTCGAAAAAGTTTTTTTTCCAGAAGTGAACCAAGAAGTCTTGCGAAATCAAAATATATATATGCCAACTGGAAGAGCTTTAGCTTGTCTGCTTCAGAATGCTCATTTTTGTTAGAAGCAATATCGTTAAATGTAAATAATCGGTTTATAAAAGTTAAAATTGCCGTGAATAGGGATGTTGCGACAGTATCGGTATTTTTCTTTCGATATCCTCCAACATCATACCGAAACAAAGGTTTCGACATTATTGATTATTATTATAAATATCGAAAGAAAAATGACAATATCTGATATATATATATATATATATATATATATATATTCTTCTTTATATTTTAATTCAAAGCACTCAAATATTTAAAAAAACAAAAAAAAAAAAAAAAACAGCATAAAATGAGCGTATTAATATGCTCAAATATTCCTTAAACTATTCAAATACAAACTCTTAAATATTTCCATATATATTATAAAATGAAGTTACATTATTTTCAAAGAGTTCATATGTGTTGGCTTATTGCATGAAGTCACTAAGTACATTTTTGATGGAGCTCTTCTTTCAAGAACGGTCTTCGTGAATTTTGATCTTGTTTGTCGGTAAAATACACAGTAAGTGTATTAAAATGGCACGAACCCTTTTTTATATCAAATGTATGTATAGTCATAACAAGCGCACAGTTTAATGATTTCTCAAGGGGAAAATCCATTGAAGTACTTTAGTCATTTAAAGTCACTGAATGGCCTTTTGCAATAAATCGATCATATATTTGTATCTCATGTAAGTATCTTAAAAATTTCTTTTTGATATAAATAGATATCATTCGGTATCGATATTATAATGATGATGAAATACGGATATCGATAAGGAATATCGGGACTTGTCCAATATCTCAAAATCCCTATGTGAAAGATTCGAATATTAAAACATCAACACTACGATTACATATAATACAGCGGACCTCTTTTACGGCTCTCAAGATAGATGGATTTTGAAGATTGAGCAATCAAACGAATGGAAATTTCTTGAGAAGTGACATATTCCATTTTCGATCCTTAAACTCGTTCTACAACTTTAATAAAACTCATTGAAAAACGTTGACGGTTTCAAAACTCTGAAGTTAGTATGTGGGCGGATCGAGAAGGGACAAACTTTGTTTTAATCATTTCGATGAGGTCATCGTTTAGAACTTACTGGACACTGTTTTAAGGATCTAAATATACCGTTTTCGAGATAGATCGTAATTCTTGCAGAAAACCTCCTTCTAGACACGGTTGCCATAGGAGACTTATCATGTGTTATTTTGGTTTTTGGAATATTTCTATTTATTATAATCCAAGACAAACTAAAAAGTTATTGAAAAGGCAAATAAAGGAGAATATTTCTGAGGTCTCTAGGACACCTCGGATAATATAGATGTTTTATTTATATATTATTTTTTGCTTACTCTTATTTTCGGTTTATGTTCTTTAGTAGTGCTCTGTTAGACAATTTAAGTATACGTATAATTAACAACGGCAAATTTCTTAGAATTTCCTATAAATTAAAAAAAAAAAAAGATCGGCCTAGATCTTTTCAGCAAAAACGCAGACAATTATAATAGAGTCATAAGTTTTGATCTATTATTTTTAATTAATAATTGTAACAGAACAAGGAAAAGAAAATTAATTCCATCTTCTCATATTACATTGGATTGTCTTATTGCCTTATTATAATTCACTTACCAATATAATAAACTAATTATTCGCATGGACCGACTGGTACTTAATAATATTTGTCCATAACCATTTAATGACCAAATTAGTTAAAATAATGTAAACATCACAATTTAATTTAATTTGAATAGTCTATAATTAATTAATATTTATTTATTAATTAGAGTGTTTCGACCACTGGGATCATTCACACTGAAGTATCTTTAGTCACTTGAACTTCTTTTTAATTTTATTGTTTATGTCGATAGTTTTTAAAAATTTAATAAATCGTGAGGTCGTGTGTTGGTAATGTTTCTGATTTGTTCTGGGTCTGTGTAAAATCTGTTAGTCGTGAGCCATGAAGTCTCTTAGTATGTGAAGCACTGTTACAATACATCCACGGTATGAACATGTTGGCGGTTCTTCCTTTTTCATGAGATATCCAGGGGTATGTCGACAATGGCCAATCCTGATGCGGGCGGGAACTATCTCTTCGCTCACTAACTCTTCAATATGTAGCTGTTTTACATATTGTTCGATCTTTCTTAATTTATTATCTTTCACATTTTTTCCATTCCAACCATCTTTTTTCTATGATCCAAGATATTAATTAATGAATAAATAACAAACTATTTACAGATAGAACTACCCTTAAGATAAGAAAGTATATACAAACACCATTGAAATCGATAGATTACTTAGTATCAATAGGTTACCTTCTATTAAAACGTTAGAATATAAAGTTGTGATAAAATATTTTGGGATTAAAAAAATAAAACCAAAAAAACCCATTAATATATAAATTGTTGTGAGGATGCATCTATTAATACTAAAAAACTTTGCGTGAAAAATTAATTAATCATGATTACAGTTATATATCAATTATCAGTTATTAATGGAAAATATAATAGATAATTATTGCAGGTCAAGTTATTCAACAAAAATATTCATATTTTTATTCATTCTTAAAGCATATTAATTTATAATGAATCCGTAAAGGAACGCCTTTCACAGAGATTATTTAAAAAAATATGATTTTGACAGGATAAAAAAGTAATATTTCAGGTAAGTACAGAGAGACAGGGTGGCATAAAGTTAATGACCGTTACCGAAACAGCAATTTAAATTATAAATAGACAGGACATTGAAGGGGAATTAGAAAATAATTAATGAAACAATGGTGAGCTAATAAGGTCATGCGATGATAGAAATAGATTCAGTTAATCAATCGGAGGGGTGGGAGAGAACTTCTTGAGATAAATGAAAAACATCCGAACCAATTAAGGAAGTGAAGTATCGGAAACAGCAACATGCTAAATAGGATGAAAGTATAGGAACACGAAATGGTGGAAAGTTCATTATAAATAAATGTTTTATTTGTTTCTATTAAATCTTTAGAGGTACTTGATCATTTGACTAATTCAATGCGATTATCTCAAAATTTGATAAAAAAATAAAAAATCTAATGGGAAAAAAATAAAAACTAATATCAGTTTAATAATTATAAAAATCTAATGAAATTCATCGATATATGCGTTTGTCAATTCTTCATCAAATCCAATGATTAAGCCATCATTTTAAAGATTATCTTCTCCTTCAGATGGAAAAAATAGCACATAACTCCCAAAATGTATACAATGTTTGATTATATCCAGCAATTTGTACAAGTGTCGGATTATTATTTTGAATGAACCATTGTAATCCAACCTAAGGGAAGAAAATTAATTCTTCTATGTCGTAAGGCATTGCGTTAACTTATTTCCATATTGTATGTAAAATGACGAATATGCTATACGAATTATTCACATGTGACAACTATTTATCATATCATTTTTTGATCCGGTGGAGCAACGATCTAACTGTTAAATTTAGAAAGAAATGTTTTATCTCGTTAAATTGTCAGAAAGACGTGTTTGATCGAACCGACGTCATAATGTGTTTTGGTCCGTTGTACAGATCCCTTTTTGTTAATATTATAAACATCCCTTTTTGTTCATCTCATCGTAACCTACAACTATTTCATTTACGAAAGTGTTTGGATTTGGTTCTGTTCATATGCAGATCGGCAAACTTTGTCTATTTAATTATGTACTGAAAACTTGTAAATACCCATTTGTTTTCTACTTGAATTGTAAGATAATTTGAGCACAAAGTAGAAAAAAAGGTGGCCTTCAAAAATTTTGATTTATAGCTGTATAATAGCAAAAATAAAGCGGTTCGGCCTCTTAAGTGACGGAGCAATTTTTAATTTATTATGGAACAATTTATAATTACCTGAACTAAATAAGGTTTGTGTTATCGCTTCCTATGAAAGAAAAAATGAGACTACCTTAAGAGGAGACAAAATTAGACTTAACTCCTTTTTCGTTCGAAATGGGCATATACATCAAATGAAATTTTTTGTTGAAAATTTTGTCTAGAATCATCTCCCAGAGTTTGGACAAAAAGAACTGAAACATCCTGTATACGTGTTGGAAATACACTTCATAAGGTTTCTGTTGTATTACATTTTCGTATTAATTAGTTGGAGTCATAAAAAAAAAAAAAAAAATCCACGTGAAAATGCTTCAGAAGGTTACTCAATTGGACAAGCTTGATGTAATGGTGAGATCTCGGTTGCGTGAGCGCTCACAGTATAAGTATACCGCTATTCCAGCTCAGATGAAGGCATTTTCGGAATAACAGTTAGTTTATAGTTCTTACGCAGAGTGGTGCTGGTGGTGGTGGAATAATATACTAGGAAACGTTTGTAATGAATAGTAACAAAAACATGCAATCGATATCACTGAGCTCTGCATAACTTGAGTTCTTCGGTGTTCAATTATTAGTATGTCGCTTCTGGGTTAGCAGAAAAAAAATCAATATCCCATCAACATCTATATATAAAAATATCATAGATCATCTGCTGATTACAAGCACTTGCTGAATTAATTATTAATATCATTACAGCAAGACAAAAACATGGAGCTTCCTGCAAAGGAAAATTAGGCATTCAAAGGTTTGAGATGGGTACATTTTAACTAAAGCTGGTGGCAACTCATAATTTTATTTATAAATAAAAAAATATACTGTACATAAACATAAAAAACTGAACCGTGAAACACTATAGTATTAGTATCCTCTCTCGGTCTCTATCTAAATTAATAAAAAAAAATCTTCGAAGTAAGGTTAGTATAGCTTCCTCACCGTTCTCCGTTGATAAAGAATATCTAGATTTCAAGGTTTATATTTTTTCGTTTGGGAATAAAATCTGCAGAAGAAGCAGTTTTTGGTAACACAATAATATCTCAACATTCACGAATTTATTATCTACAAATTTTGTTCACCAGCGAATATTAAAATGAGGAAGAGTTTTTTTTTTCAAATTAGGAATTTAATAATTCGTGATTAAATAAACAATTCCCAGTATATACTGAACATGCATATTGCCACTGTTAGTGAACAAGGACTTATGTAAATATTGATTGTTTTACGGGAGATATAAAAACTAATTATTCCTTCATAATTAATTAGAATAATTTTGTATTATATTTTCCTCTGTTAAACTACATAGTAGCAAACTACCTATACTAGTTACAGACTTCAAAATGTCATCTTTAGCAGAAATGGAATATAAATGGTAAAATTTTATACACGATCTTTTGCATTAATAGTAGCGTTATAAATTGAATATGGTATGTTTTCACTTGTAACAAAAAATCCATAGATAAGTTGGAATATGCGTGAAGTTCGCACAACTTTGATATTTAAGGAGAAAATCGAGATCACGTCGGGGTGGTTGTACCACAATAGAAATAAACAAAATTGCAAATAAGACATTTTTTTTACAAACTTAGAGTAAAAATTAATTTAAATTTACAGAAAATTTGCACGAAATTTAAGTACCAGCAGTAAGTGTCATGCCACTAACGTTTGGAATCGACCAAACAGTACAGTATAAATTAACCTTTTGAATAAAACTTAAAATTTTATAACCCTATAAAAATATTGTCTTAACCTAATTCTCACTCTATATGATCAATGCCTTCCACATTATATTGTTAACAATTATTTATATTAATATTAATAATCAAATGAAATTTAATAAAATTGATACTACGTATTTTTTATACAATTCTCCAAATTTTCTCCAAGTTTATATCAAATGAAACGCGCGGTTTTTAAACTATGGGCGTGTAAAATAATACATTTCTTAATCTGCAAGCGGAAGTTTTTTATTTTTTTTTTTTGTAGTAGTGGATATAATTTGATAAAATTCATACGTACATGAGTATCTGTTACCAATCCCTAACTTCCCTCCAAATTTGAGCCAAATCGAAGGGGCGGTTTTAGATATATAGACGTATACAAAAAAAAACAAAAAAAAAAAAAACACGTTTGCCTATATATATGAGAGAGTAATGGAAAGAATTCAATAAAATTGACTCTACAATAATGTTTCACCAATATCTACTTTTTGACCAATTTTGAGCCAACCAATCGAATGAGCCGTTTATGAAATGTTGACATATCTACAAAAATGCGTTTGCGCGTGCGTAAGCAGAAGTGCTAAATGGAATTTGATGAAATTAATATGGAATCATCTAGATACCGACCCGCACCATTATTCGTGCAAATTTGATAAACGGTAGTAGGTGACATACTCGTTACATCGATTTGATGTATGTATGTCGTTATTTTGAAAATAATTAGGAATGCTCAAACATTTTGTTTACTCCTTAAACTTTGTAATAAAGTTATTTAAAAAAGCTTCCAAGCCCGTAACATTTGTAGTATTGATCCTACAGTAATTCCAGAAGAATCAATAGCAACTACAAATGGAACGTTTCAGTTTCAAATCAAATGGTCAACGAACTCTGACTAGCAATAACCAATAAGATCTTTTTTTTTCAAACAATTAATTAATTTCTCAAAATGTTTAAAAAATAAAGGTAAACCTTTTTTACAAATAATTGAGGCCGTTAAGTTTCTAATTTTTTTCTCAGGGAAAACCTTCTTTGTGATGGCTGTCAAGGAACTCTTGGACAGCAATTTCAACTTCCCCAAAATTATCAATTTTTTTCCCTCGAAGAAAATGGACAATGGATCGAAATAAGTAGTAATCCGATGGTTCGAGGTCCGGACTATATGGTGGATGAGGCAGGAGTTCAAACCGATGAAGTTCTTTGATTCTTCTTTGGTTCGACGGAAAGTGTGAGGACGAGCATTATCTTGTAGGAATAAAATTCATTTTCGGTTGATCAAAGGAGGATACAGTCTTTCCAGTTGTTGCAGTAGAGCTCAGAATTCATATAGCATCCATAAGTAACAAATTCGTGATGAATAACAACTTCAAAATTACAAAAAACGCCAAGCATGGATTTGGTTTCAAATTTCCCACTTACCGCAACCGGGAAAGCAGTTTGACCGCGATCTACCCATTGCTCACGAGTATTCGGATTTCACCAGTAAATCCACTTTTGATCACAGGTGACAATCTTCCGATAAAATCTCACATCAGAAGAAAGGGGTTTTCAATAAACTTTTACAAATTTCTAACATCTTAGCTGATTGTTGAAGAGTAAGTTCGTGAGGGACCAGATATCCATCAGTGGTCGCCGGGAGCCCTTCTTTCTTTCTGACGTCATATCTCCACTGCTAAATTTTTCAAACCAACGCCACGTTGGTCAAGGACAGTCAAGACTTCCGCTTCGTATTTAATAATTTCACGAGTTGCTTCAGGAACAGTGAAATTCTTTCCAGTAATACCTTAAAATTACGAGAATTTCGTAGGACACCGACATGTTTCTTCTTCTTCGAAACAAATAACTAAACTGAGGCTTTTTTTGAAGAAGTCGATAGGGATTAAACAAGCTTAGAGAATAGTCTAAAGGGATTATTAAGTATTGTAATAAAAAGGATTAAAATATTTACAGTCCTTTAAAATCTTGAATTTGATAGAACGGTCTTTTTTTTTATACATCCTATTACTTACTTATACTGGCCTAATTAATTACATACATATCTATCTAATTATTTGTTATCTAGTCCTTGCTTGGGCCTGATGAAATCTATAAAATTAGGCCTAAACGTCGACACGAAG
This sequence comes from Nezara viridula, assembly GCA_928085145.1. Classification (NCBI taxonomy): domain Eukaryota; kingdom Metazoa; phylum Arthropoda; class Insecta; order Hemiptera; family Pentatomidae; genus Nezara; species Nezara viridula. The sequence continues at coordinate 90,226,864 of OV725079.1, read as the reverse complement.
AAAATGTTTTTTTTTATTATTTTAATGGAATTTACAACTGTATTACATAGAAAATACAATAAGTAAATATGAAATTGGTAACAGGACATGTACAACATGAAGAGAAACTAACCATTGGTAGAACTCAAATTAAAGTTCTATATTAGAAGATCCCGAGGCCATCTTCTTTTCAGACGCCTCGCAGGATTATCAGGGATCGAGGAGGAAGCAAGGTTTGAAACGATAGGATTCGGATGGTTCTGCAGTTTGTTATGGAAGGACAAGTATCTGGATTGGGCCAAATCGGAAACATATGGAACATTAAGGTCTTTATGGATGATTTTATTTGTGACAAAGTAAGGAGCGTTGAGGATTTTACGAAGGATTTTGGATTGTAAGGATTGGATACGAGAGGAATTCGATGGTTTATTGGAGCCCCCGAAGAAAATAAATATTTTTTTGTATTCCTAATGATTGAAGTTCCTCTTTGAAGTTTCTACGATTTTCTTTTATTATTGTAAGAAAATGAATTAAATCTATCAAATGGAAATTATTTTTATTGTAACCATGTTCCTTCACTTGCAGAGTTTTTTAACCTTTTTTCAAGGGTAACTACAAACATTTGTCTCTTTTTGTATATTACACTTCTTATAACATTAGCAATAAAGATAGATAAATATAATATTTAAACATTATCTGCTTTGAACATACTAATGGCCCCAAATTAATCGTTTCGAATGCGCAATTTCCTTCTCAAAACAATACGTTACAACGGATAAAGGAATCGAGTTCCCAAACCAACAATAGCTTCTTTGAATTAGAGCTCCACAGGAATTGTGACATGACAACCTCGAATTCCCAAGTTGGGATAATATTGACTTGCCTCTTTACTTCTTAAACAGACAGCTGACGTCGCTATTTCAAAATAGAAACTTTACAAACTTTGGTTTAGAATATGTTGGTGGACACTATAAAAATAAAACAACTGATCATTATAAAATCTTCTAAAACAATATACGCTGTAATTTTTTTAAACTAAAAAAAGTAAATAAATTATAAAGAGCGTTCAATATTTCAATCGCACAACCACAACGAGACAAGGCAATGTGCTAAGCTATTTTCAAAACTCTAGGTCATAAAGACCACGCAACATTTATATCCCATGTCGACGATAATGAGGTATAAAACTAATTGACATAAACTTAATTGTGGGTTTATGGTTGACTGTAGTGAATAATTGAAGAGGAGGATGGTTGGAGTGATCAGTCAAATTGAAATGGTAAAAAATAAATAATTTTATTTATTTTTACATTCGCCGACGTTTGAACCATACGTACGACCCGTAGTTCAGGCCATCATTAGGGCTGGAAAGAAAAAGTATGTCCATTTAGACCATTTTTCGGTCAAACGTTAAAGAGGGTGCCATCTGCCAGATCCCCTCCCTCTCACTATAACTGCGTCTGTCTGATTTTACTTCTTGTATAGCAATTTTTTTTTCTATTATCTTAGTTTTCTCCTTTTCTTCGTCCTTCTCGCCACTCTATTTTCCATATCTCCATCTCTATTTTCTATATATGATACATTTTCTCATACATTTGTTTACATTATATTTTTTGATAGATTTTACAATATCTTAATGTTCTATTTTTATGTATTATTTCCTTATATAACTTCATATTTCTTTTTTCTTTTTTACACTCTATTGTAGATTACCATTTTCATTTCTTATGTTACCTTACATTTTTTTATGCTTATTTCACTGGTCCGTGCTTTGTTACCATTATTATTATTTATTTCTTAGTTCGCTGATACTGTTATCATTCTACCTTACTTTGTTTTACTTTAATGTTCATTCTAACTCCTTCATTTTACGTTAAGTTTTTCTGCTTAAAATTATTAGTCTATAACTTTCACCATTTTTAATCTTAATTCTGTATTATTCAATGTTATTATACCTGTTGTTATCTGGTCCTTTTTTTCCAGCCTGATGAAGGCCTGAACTTCGGGCTGAAACGTCGGCGAATATAAAAATAAATAAAATTATTTATTTTCACTATTTTAATTAAACCAGCCCAACCATTCTTATACATACTTATAATACATACTTAGTTCGTGGTACAGACCCCTATTTGTCATTTATATTTGTATTTTGATCCTATTTTTCTGAAACTTCGTAATTAGCTTCATCTCATCGTAACCAACAAAATATTTGCAATAATTATCGGAATTGGGACGTTTTCAATCTGCAGATCGGCAAACTTTTTCTGTTTAATTAAGTACTAAAAACTCATGAATACCCATTTGCTTTCCACTTGAATTGTAACATAATATGATAACAAAGTCGAAACAAAATGTAGACTTCAAATGAACGCCATCGATTAGAATTCAATACTTTTATATTAAAATGATTATAAAAAAATAAAAATTTACATGTTAAAGAAAGTACTGTAGCATACTAGTTTCAAAATAAAAAAAGAATGGATTAGTTTATGAAAACATATATATTTAAGGTACACTTGTTATATGTTCAACAAAAACTAAATAATTATATGCTAGCTAAATGAAGTAACAGAAAAACTGTTTAACTAAATATTACGAGTTACTTAGGCAGCATTTCTCAACCCTTTCAAAACTTCTTTTCCCCTCCTCGTCTTGTTAACTTGCTCGAGTTCATCTCAATTCAAAATCTAAGGAAAGTCGGCTGAAACATCTCGTCTGACTTGATACCCAACTTCATTTTATTTTTTAAAACATTTTACAGTCCAAACCATGGATATTTATAAAACAACATTAAGCTTGTTTCCATAAGTTTAAAAACTAAATATCCCTTATTTTGTGGATATTTCACCACACAAGCACGCACGCACACACGCACGCACGCACATACATACACCAGCGGATCCAGGATTTAATTTTAGTGGAGGCTTCAGACCAGAAGATTTTTTTTTTCAAATATAAATCCTGCTTAAGTTATTCTTAAAGTACTATGAAATGTAATTACACAAACAATAATACTTTAAGAGATAGTTTTTAATATATTTTCTTTCAGCCCGAAAGCCACCCCCGTAGATCCGCCTGTGAATATATATATATTCAATATTCAATATATATATATATTCAATCACTGTCAATATACATACATACATATAATATGAAAGATAATATTCAGCATTTATAAATAGGCCCTTGAAAAATAATTACTACAAATATTTTGTTCTATTATATTAAATGAAATATTCTATCCGACCAAGAAAAACATAATTAATTCCTTCCACACATATCCTTAATACATAATATCTAATTATTTCTATATTATTTTGCCGTTCCTTTACTAGACAATATATTTTGCGAATTATAAGCACAGTCCTAATTATTTTACTAATTGTTTCTTCAGTCCTGATTAAAAACGTGAGAGAACGCAGTGCCATTTTAAGATATATCAGTTTCCCTTTTAATATCACTGGAACCAGGAAATAACATTTCACAATCTAACCCGTTTCTAAATTTAGTGTTGTTTTCTATAGTGAATGTCCCACTCGCAGAGAAACGTGAGAACTTTTTTCGCATGAATATGAAGATTAATTTTTAAGGAACAAATTTCAGGATTTCGACACATCGTTCAACACAAAACCGGGAACGAAGAAATAAAAAAAGAACTCCTCAGGGAATAATAATTACAATTAAGTTTTTCCCACTATGAAATGATAAAAGGATAAACTGAAACAAACGATTTTCCATTTAAATTTAAACTGGGCTTAATCCATATTGCCTTTGAGGCAGGATTCTCTGTGTTAGGGACATGAAGAAAACTTGTTAAAAGTTTTATTTTGTTGTTCAAATTGATAGCTCTACTAATACTCCAAGAGCTATAAATAATGTAGTTTCAGCTGTGTAGTTCCGAACGATTGGTAAGCCAGATTGAAAAGACTTTTATTTACTTTGTATCCTTGTTTTTTTTAATCCAAAGTGAACAAACTAAGTATGAGATAAAGACTTATCTGGATCCAAAAATCCTTTCTGCTCTTCAATATCAAAGTGAGCAGACAATATTTAAAATAAACAGTATTAAAAAAAAATAAATAAGAATTAGTCACCGCAACAGAAAACCTCGTTGGATAGAGAACTAATTAGTTTCCAGAAGTAATTAGGACGCAAAAGGCTTTTCATGGTTGAAGCCCTCTAAATAAATAAAGTCATTGATACCTAAATAATGTTTAAATATCGAGTTCTTTAGTCGTTACTGCTGGTTTTCAGTAATTCGTAACTTAGTAATCGTAGCTAATATTAAATATATAGATAGTACAAAATAAACATTATTCTAGGACAAGGTCCCTTAAGAACAACAACCATGAATAAAAAACTTCATATCTGGCCAAAAAAATAACATTTATAAAAATTAAACAACTCATAAAATATTTTCAATGACGATATATAAACAAGAAAAGTAAAAGCATTTTGAAAAAAACAGAAAGATAGAAATCGGAAAAAATATGAAACAGGACGTTATAAACATGAGTTGATTATTAAAACTAAAACTTAAAAAATTTAAACAACCATTCACTTCAATCAAAATTCGATTCATAGAGTTTACTTCATGACTGTAAATGAAACATCATTTTGGGATGTGAAAAGGAATTGGTATAGGAGGGATTTGAATGAGGACAAGGAAGAGGCATGGCGAAAGAAATGTTTCAGTTCTATGGGAAGGGGTATAAAGGTCGGAAACACGAGATCCTGTTTTCTGGAAGTGGACTACGGAGGTTGAACGTTTGTAATACTCGTAGGTAGGATTCAAGGAAATATTATCGGCGGAAAGAAGGGAATATTTGAAGTAAAAAATATATATATATGTATCAAACTGTGAAAATAAATTTGCAGGGAATTAAATAAAATTATAGAAATTAACACGAATTAGAATATGTTAACTATTTTTTTCTAAAATCAGCACCGAACAAATATTTACCGAACAAATAAATCCCACATGCTGCATTGTATTTCTGGGAAAATAAAAGTGATAAGCATCATCACAAGCTTTATTCATGATTTTTTTTTTACTGACTAAAAGTTATGCTCAGACGGACACGGTATGTTATATGTTGGACTAGCATTCGACAGAAGGATGACCTGGGGCCAACACGCCAAAATGGAAAGAAAGACTTTAAAGAAGCGACCGAAAATCCTATACTCTCTTTTTACCACAGCAAAATTGAAAATCAGATCATAACAACTTAAATATATAAGGACATACGCCTCACAGATTTGCGGTTCAGTAAAAATTACTCGCAAATACTACAATATTTTCCATCCAAAAATTTAAAAATAATTACAGAAGCTCCCTAGTACGTAAACAACAAAACTTTACATACAAAGATAAGAGAACCAACTATCAACCAAGACATATGTATTCTTTATTCCCGATTTTGTATTAATCTATGCGGGTACAACAATAGGCTTATAAACGACATGACCAGGGCTGATATACTCAGCAGGCGACTGAAAAGAGCTGGATGCGAGATCTCATTTCCTGATTTAAGTTAGTAAATAAATACCAGAGGAGAGGTGCTTATGGGCACTATTCTTCCTCATGCCTGATATCATTTCCTCTAATAATAAAAACAAATCTGTTTATTCAATTTTTATGTGAGGTGCGGATAAAGATTTGAAGAGAAGAAAAAAAGTTATGCTCAAAAGCAAAAAAAATAAAATAAAAATTCATTTTTCTTCGGTGTAAAACAGAATATTTGCACGTAGCATGGACTCGAGATAGATAGAATAAATGAAAACGGCGTATTGCGTGAACGGAGACACTAACTCACCTTGCGGTATTTGACTTGTGTGGAAACGCTACCGGAAAACCTTGACAGATTCTAGACTATGAAACCTCTTTTTCCGTTTTTCTTATGCCTCGCAGTATTATCTAATGAAAATTGAGAAGAAAAGTGCTGTAAAGAGTGCGGGGTTTGTGTGGGTATGAAATTCGTAATGGAAGGATTATCGTATACGGCATTAATGTTTTAATTTGTGTCATAATAAAGCCTATTGTGAATTTTTACTAACGATTTATGATGATTTTAAATATAGCACTTAGAAAGGATTCTATAATTTCTTTAACTCTAACTCTTCAATGAGGCCTTTTTATGATTTATGATGATTATGATTAAACCTAAAAGCCTCATTATTTAACATAGAAAAGGAGTGAGGCAAGGAGATCCTGTTTCATTCCCAATATCTTGTACCGTATTGGATGTAAAGTATTCATAAAGCTAAACATGGAAAAATAAAGGATATAATATATATTAAAAAAGATTCAACAACCTCAAGTTTGAGGACTATATTGCATTTATTTGAGGCATGCCTCAAGAACTTAGGAGATCGTTGGGAAATTTAATAATCAGAACAAAAATAGAGAATGTGAGATAAATTTCTAGAAAATAGCACACCAACGGAAGTCAAGAATAAATATTCATACAGGGAAACAAGATAGAATGGGCTGAAGATGCCCACATGTGAGGAACCTTATTATTATTAAAACGCGCAGTAAGGTTAGGCCGTAATAATGGAGGCACATTTTGTCTATAAATATGCATCCGTATATTCAATATTCAACTTAATTATATTGCTTAATTCAATTACATGAACATGAACTTCGTAAACAAATTAAAAATGGAGATAAAAAATAAAAACCTATGAAGAATTTTCATTTATTTATTCCTTATGCAGGCACTAAATCAAAAAGCCATTGATACGGTTTTGAAGAGCAATAATTCAACTTCCAACGGATATAGCAACATCGAATTTGGAGAACATCCTGAAAAGTTATGAATGATTTAGTAGGACGGCAGGGGGAAAATATGAATAGTGAAACGGTTTGTCGCTATGGTGACGAGATTACCTTTCTATATATTATTTCTGATATATATATATATATATATCTTTTTCGGCTCTCAGGAGTAATGGATTTTAACAAATAGAATTAATGTATTCAATTTAATTCTAATGATATTTATGTTTTCTTAACTAAATTTTCAAATATTAATACCATTGTTAGATTAATGAATATTGGCGCAAAGACAAACGGAGATTGCAGGTTCCCCCAACTGTGCTATATACTTTGTCCAGCGAATCTCCTTCAACAGAAGAACCCAGAAGTAAATAGATATTTGCATATCAGTTTTATGAAAAAAATATTGGTCTTTAAATTTATTATGAAAGAAAATTTTCCAATACACCCAAAGGTTATTGAAACATCTAGCCAAATCTCACATTTGGAGACCAAAAATGGACCCCTACAAACATCAACATCCTGGCTAAGAAATGAGTACATAAATAGATTTCAAGTTGGTGAGAGAAAATGGAGAGTGGTATATAATAAAGTCAAAATATAAAATTAAGCGATAGATAAAAAAAATGAGAAGATAAATCACAGAACTAAAGTTAAGAACATTAAAGAGGTGATTTTAAAACTAAAATCGCTAAGGGCTGATGATAGATAGAGAAAGCAAGTGACGGAATATAGAAAACCAGGGTATACAAAAAAAAAAAAAGCAGAGAAAGACAACTGATGAGGTGGAGAGACGGCATAACAAAGAAAGCAAGCAAAGACTGGATGAGGAAACCCAGACTCAAGAGAAGATTGTAAAAAAAACTGGAAAATGCCTTGGCCCAATATTAGGCTTAGTTCAGTAATTAACAAAGTTATTACTTGGGGTTTTGTTAGTCATTATGTATAAATTCTATGTTAATTACTTTTTAAATTATGAAAGCATCAAATATCAAATACATATGAAACAAGAAAAGAACAATTTTTGTAACATAGTTCCAATTTAGTCCAATTCTAATGATTCATTTTTGTTATGCAACTAGAGCATTCTTAAATAAAATTATCAAAACAGTTTGAGTTGAACTAATAGAACAAAAATTGACTTTTTCTCTCCTTTCTGAAAAAGACAGATGTTTGTCTTTTATATGAAGCTATTCATATTACATTATTATGGATGACTTTATTTATGATTCAATTTTATCAAACTTGGAAGTATCAGAGCTTGACTATTAAATATTTTATTTGAAAACTAAAGAGCAGTTTCGTATTGTTTTAATCAAGTATAAAAATTTCATGCCAAGTCATTTTTTCCGATGAAATAATACCTTTGTGATCTTTTCAATAAGGACAAGCAGAATAATACTTTACAGAATTTACTTAAAGACAGGATGCCTGGAGTCTAATTCAATTTTTTTTTTACATTTATAAATATCATCTCACTATTTTGTTTTAATAGCCTTTGAATAAGAGAGAGAGTAAAACTAAGTGCAAACTATAATCAGAAAATCGTTCACAGTTAGTTGTTCAATTACGATTACTATCAGCGAATGATACATAATCTATATTCCAAAGTACATGTAACATTCATCTGATTATTTCAGATAGCCATCGAATGATAAGGTAATGAAACAGTGGCTATAACGCTTTCTATTTGTGACTTAGAAAGCGAATAGATAATCTTTATTATCTACTAGTCATAACCCAATATTAAATTACAATAGCATACAATTTATTTACACAAGTTTGTATTGTATTTTATGTTTAAATACAGGAATAGAATTCAAATGCATTCATGAAAAAGTATATGAAAAAAGGTAATATGAAAGATTGGCGGTGGTTTATAATGTATTTTGGGTTATATTTTCAATAATGAGCCATTGTAATCGAACAAACAATTTTAAAACTTAACCCAACTCAAAATTTGAGGTTTTACGTTCCAGGATGCGTAGAATAAGAAAAACTAATAATTTTTTTTTGTCCGTCCGCCATCTGCCGTTCGCCGTCCGCGCATTTTCTCCGAAACTACTGGACCGATTTCTTTCAGATTTGGATTTAAAATCAGAGGTCACCCGAGGATGATCCTCCTTCATCGACATTACTATCACCCTTTTACTTTCATAATGGCTGCCGAAAAACCTGCGTTGCTATAGACTGGAGCGCCTAGGCGAATGTACCGATTTCAATGAAACTCGGCTTAAGTCTTCTTCTTGATGCCCTTTAAATTTATCTATATGACATACTTCAACGAAAAGAAGCTGGAAAAAAAGTTACGAGGGATGGTAAAATTAGATTCTGAAATTAGATGTTTTTTTAAAAGTTTACGGAATTTTCTAAAAAAAAAATCGTCAAAACCGGACAATTCGGAGCAAAGATATGGTCTCTAGATGTTTTTTATGTACTACTGCAAATACTTTGTTTGGATTTTGATTTTTATATGTGTTACCGAATTAAGGATATATATTTTTTTTTTTTTAGCAAATTACTAATGGTGAAAAGAAAATGTTTAAGCGAATAATTGGAATTAACTTTTTGTTTCTTTTAATTTGTCACTAGAAAGGCAATGCCACTTTAGGTGTATAATTGTTGCGAAATAGAAATAATAAATCATTGTGAAATAATTTACAGCGGTTTTTTTTTAGTATTAATTGGGTTACATAGTACAAGAATACAAAGAAATGTTTAAGGTATGGATACAAAAATACTGATGTCAAGCGGACTGAATTTTGATTTTTTTTTTTTTTTAATTTAAACTTCCACAAAATAAGAAGATTCGTATTTCAAGAAAATTCAAATACGTAGAATTGAAAAATTCGTCTGCCGTCTGCGGTTATTTTTTGAACTACAGGTCATCCTTAAGTCTATCTTTGGATACTCGACTTTTCGTATCAAAATTGAGGCATTATGAAATTTTCAGCTGTTTATGAAAAGTATAATAAAACAAAAATTATTTTAAAGATTTGGTATGATGGTTCCAAAATACTTTTCCATTAATTTACGGGAACACCTGAATTGTTTAATTGGAAAAAATTGATAGTAAATTAAGATTGGCGATATATTGGTTATTTACTATCCTTAGATGTTTTTCAGAGTATTGTTTTGGTATAACTGGTGCTTTATGTGTGTAAAAATATATAGTTATGAACTGAAAACTAACTTATAAATAACTCTGAAATTTAGTTTATATTTATGTATTTACAATTAAATTAATTAAGGAACTTTCTTTTTTTGGTTTTTTACTTAATGGATAAGACTAAATATTTTCATATCGTTTTTAGTTCTGGGATAAAAAAAATATATCGTACAATATTTACTTAAGAATGGCCGGAATGGAGATCGCCGAAACGATGGTGTGTAAAAGTTTTATTAAATAAAATTTCACTGTATGGGAGTATTTTTTCTTACTAAATTTACATAATATCTGAGCATATTCAAATATACTTCCGAATTGTTAGAGAAAAAATATATAATAAGGACAAAAGTTATTTATTATAATAAGAAGGTTGATAAGCACGACTAATAATAGGCGATTTATTAATGAAACATAATAATTTGATCTAGGACTCTTCTTGACATAAAGGAATAATATAGTTTAGATCAATAGTGCGACAAGGAGGCAAATACTACTAGAATGCAATAGAATTCTGTTAGGGATCTTATACCCAGTCAGCCCTTCTTGAACATCACAGCGTGAATAAATGAGGTTAAAGAACCATCGGCGAACGTGCCTTAGTGAACAATGCAAAAACTGTCAGCCTTCAAGAACAGAAAAACTACGAGCAACAAGGAAATTGTCCGAGGAACAAAATAAAACACATGGGGATGTAGTTTGTGAACACAATGATCATACAAGCGTTAAAAAACTTATATATATTTTTTTAATGATACATTTTATTCACTCCTGGAATTTACTGAATAAATAATATTTATATTTATTAAATAAATAAATAGTTGTTGAATAAATGGTTCAACGATGTGAAAACAGTTATTAATAACTTACTTAATAATAATTTTTAGAGTGCTACCAATGGGTAGTTTCTCAAAAAGCGTTTTCATGTGTTTGTATTATTACCGTGTGCACATTTACTGGATGTATTTTTAATTTATACATTCGTAAATCTCATGAATAAATAAATATGTAAAGACAAATAATAATTTATTTAAAAATAAACTACATCCATTTCCAATTATATTTTAAAATGATCTATCTATCTAGTTCTGCCATAAATTATTATCTTAATTATAAATATGTGTAACTAACTAATAAATAAATCTAAAATTTAGTCATATTGATGAATAAACATGACGATAATTCTTTTATACCGATTTCGAGAAATAGGCATAGGATGAACAAACTTGGACGCAAAATAAAAATGTACTTGAACGCTGGGCAATTATTGCTTGAGGATGATAAGACCTAGTTACTTATACATAGTTCTGCCATAAATACTGTCACAAAAGTTGAACTTTGTTTACATCCTTGGGTGTTGTTTAGATATCTTCACCTCTATCAGGTTATTTTCTTTAGATGTCAGGATAATAATCCCAATTAGTTAATATGGAGTGAGGTGATAAAGAAAACCGAATAGCTGTGTATGTATGTCAGAAGATTTTCAACACTTCGAAACTTTGGGTAGCCGTTTGTTGATGTGCCGCATAATAAATAGATATAATGAGACACTATCTGTTTGTGACAGACCTAATTTTTTTTCATATTTCTAGATTATAACCATACATCACGAGCGGATCTACGGTGAGGGGTGGCTGGGGGCTGAGGTCCCCCCCAAAATGGTAAAATATAACCATGTTTTATAAAAAAAATATTAAAAAATTATCTCTTAAAGTATTATTGTTCTTGTAATTAAATTTAAACTTTAGGAATCACATAAACATCATTTCATATAGAGAGTTAATTTCTTCCTTTTTTTCCAAAGTAATCCACGTTATTTTAATGAAAAAAAAAGTTTTCGGGCTTAAGCTCCCCCAAAATTAAATCCTGGATCCGCCACTGCAATACATTGCATACAGCGTCGTATTGTATTACACAAAGCGTAGAGTAGATACTTCACCTATAAGCACAGGCGAATTTACGGGGGGGAGGAGGAGGGCTTTTGGGCTGAAGCCCTCCTCAAAATGGTAAAATATAACCATGTTTTATGGAAAAAAAATATTAAAAAATTATTTCTTAAAAAATTATTGTTCGTGTAATTACATTTAAAAGGACTCAAGGAATCACTTAAACACCAATCCGTATAGCTAGGTAGTTTCTTTCTTTTTTTCAAAAGTAGGTATCGTTATTTTTATGAATAAAAAAGCTTTCGGGCTGAAGCCTACCCAAAATTAAATCCTGGATCCGCTAGTGCCATACATTGCATATAGCGTATTGTATTGCACATAGCGTAGAGTAGATACTTGACCTACAAGGTATCGTCTCATGATCATGAAGTCAGAATTTAGCTTTTGGCAGGTAGTTAAGCCCTTAAATGGAGGAGAGGAGGAACTAATAAATAGTCAACATTTATAACAGAAAGCAGGCGAGTGCTATAAAGGAGAGAAAGGGAGACCAATTTATGGGCAATCGGTGTTGTGGAGAAAGTGTTTTAAATGTAATCTCTTAGCCGAGAGATGTCTCCCCGCCTACGGCTCAGCTGGCTCGGCCAATGGTACACCCAGGTCCGATGGAGGGATATTCCGAAGTTGAGGAAATCGTATTGAATTGGTAATTAATATTTACATATTCATCATGCTGTCACAATATTAACGCAATTATAATTACGCCACCGTCCCTTTGAAGATTTCTTCTTATATTAAATTGAGTATAAATATTATTTTTAAAAAACCTGTACCACTAACAACCAATGAAGGTTCTTTCTTGAAAGACCCTTCTTGAGTTCAGTGCAATGTGAGGAAGTACCGTTACAAGGCCAACGGTTGTGCAGGGAGGTGATTGGGCCGAGATCACGCTCGACTACCAGGTTTCTCCCCTTAATTAATTATTTAAGATTACCCACTTTATAGAGGATGGATGTGACCCAGGAGTGCCTCCTGATCCCAGGGTCGATCCACGGCTGATGAAAATTACTTGTCATCAGCCAAAATTCGAACGTGGTACTTTAAGCTGAGGAAGTCAGTGCTCATCCACTGAGCCAACCCAATCCCTATAAATATTATTATTTCATTTTAAAAAATTAATAGAAGTTATGGTTATTCTGGAAATTAACGGAGGTTTATGGTTTTAAAATAAAACAAATAGAATGAAAGTAGGGTAGAAATGCCGGTTCTACCCCACTTTAATCCCAGAATTTGCGGAGGAGAATTGGACTTTGGACCCTGGGCTATTCTTACCTTAACCACCTGTACACCACGTGACCAATATAATTTATTTTGATTGATCTTAATCCCTAATCTTAATCCCTAATCTCTAATGCTAATCCTAATCCTAATTTGTATTTTTTCATTTTTAAGTTCGACTGGTCCGGACCTGTCTCAACTGGTCTCATCTTGTCTACCTCAAGTAAATATAAAGTGTAACGACATAAATATAGACATATATTGTGACATTCTACGATATCATGTCTGAACTGGTCCCATCTTGTCTACGTCTCAGTAAATATAAAGTGTAACGACATAAATATATATTATTGCAAACGAATATAAATTATAACAATGAAATATACACATATATTATTACAAAATGAATATATACATATATGGTAACGACAAAAATATATATATTATTACAAAGGAATATAAATATAAATTGTATTGACGAAAATATATATATTATTACAAAAGAATATAAATTATAACGATGAAATATATACATATATTCTAATAATTTTACGATAATATATCATAAAATTAACAACAACGTCATCACCCATCCCCTCCCCCTCTTCTTCTCATCAACTTTTATATATTGTTTTTTTTTTTTTCATAAATATCAAAACGTATTTAATAATCTAAGAATATACATCTCCAATATCACGAATATTGTAATAAATCGAAATTCGATTAATCAATTTAAAACTAGTATCATTTTCTAATACTACACCTATAATAATCTAATAGTAGACTCTAATATCGAAAAAAATAAATCATAAAATTAATATACGTAATATTATTTTTATAACATATGTTATATAGAAGGCCGTGGAGAGTATCTGGCACATCGAATAATCTTATACTCCAATATCAAAGAAAGTTTTATTAAATCAATCTTAAAACTAATATCATTTTCGAATTTTACAAACATAATAACCTAATAGTAGACTCTAATATCGAAAAAAAAAATAAATCATAAAGTTAATATACGTAATATTATTTTCATAACATATGTTATATAGAAGGCCGGGGAGAGAGTACAGCTGCGTTAGGCGACAAGTCTCTTCACGTTTGAACATGCATAGGCATGTAGGGGGACAAGGTCCACTGCGAAGGAAGCGGTAGGGTCGGAAGAGAGTGGTGGGGGAAACCATCAGCCAATCAGATTCGAGGATACAACCGGAGGTACCCGTGTGCCTACCCCCACTACTCTCATTCTAGCTCCAGACTTCACAGTGTTCATATCGTACTTAGTGTCCTCTGCGTTAGAATTCTCTATCTTCTTCTACAGTTTTGTTTATATTATTAGTTTAGTTATCTACAGTGTTGTTTTCTTTATTTCAAAGTTATTTTTGTTTCTTCATACTTTTTTTTTCTATCCTAAGGTAAGTTTTTTCTTTTTATTTAGTTCTCTATTAAAAATTTTTCTATTCTGTTAACATTTTTCTTTTAGGGTTTTCTTTTTACATCTTCATATTCTCTTATTATAGTGTTCTTTTTTTTCTCTCTTACTATTATATATATTTATTAAAGTTTAAAGTTTTTTCGTTTCGTGTTTTCTTTATATTCTCTTATTATAGTGTTCTTTTTTTTTCTCTTACTATTATATATATTTATTAAAGTTTAAAGTTTTTTCGTTTTGTGTTTTTCTTAATATTTATAGTAATTATTCTTCCTTTTTCTTCTTATTATATATATATTTAAAGTTATTTTCGTGTGTTTTTCTTAATATCATTTTCAAAGTAATTGTTCTTTCTTTTTGTTCTTATTATATATATATATATTTAAAGTTATTTTCGTGTGTTTTTCTTAATATCATTTTCAAAGTAATTGTTCTTTCTTTTTGTTCTTATTATATATATATTTATACTAGTTTATAGAGTTTTTCTTTTCGTTTTTTTCTTATTAATTTTTTTGTTTTAATTCATTTATCGGTCGGAGATAATTTTTTTTCTTTATTATTATATATAGTTATTCTTTATTAAATATATATTTTACAAAAAATGGAATCCTCATCAAGGAAATGTGCCAACTGTGATAAAACATTTGCTAGCCATAGAGAGTGCATGGCTCATGAACTATCATGTATTTATAGTCAGGAATTTCCACAACTAGCCTCGTGCATTTGTGCCAAATGTGGCAAATCTTTTTCTAGATCAGATAACAGAATACGACACGAGGCTATTTGTGGGGATTCCTCTCAAACCCAAGAATTTTTGAACAATATTAAATTGATTTGTTCTTTTTGCGGGAAATCTTTTAATAGAGAACAAGACCGTGTGAGGCATGAAAAATCTTGTAAACACCTGTCCCGATTTGATAATTTTGATAACCATTGTGAAGTTATTTGTGGAAAATGTGGACAGGTGTTTACACGAAAAGATACTAGATTAAAGCATGAGATTGCATGTAAAGTAGTTTTTAAGAGGTCCTGCCGTTTCTGCGGAACAAATTTTACAAACATTTATAATTATTTTAGACATGAGGAATTTTGCAATAATGAACCCCCGAGGAAAAAACCTAGACAAGAACCACAACGGCAG
This sequence comes from Nezara viridula, assembly GCA_928085145.1. Lineage (NCBI taxonomy): Eukaryota > Metazoa > Arthropoda > Insecta > Hemiptera > Pentatomidae > Nezara > Nezara viridula. The sequence continues at coordinate 90,211,201 of OV725079.1, read as the reverse complement.
GACCTCTTTGGTCTCAAACCCGACGCTGCAGGTTTTTCAGAGTATGAGACGGCTTTTAAAGGGAGGTTGAGGTCTTATTTTATTAGATGCGACGACAATTACGACCTAACTAAATTTTTTAATAGTATCAGAAACGATGTTTTTATTAGAATAAATGCTTCCCTCCGAGAACACAATTCAATTAAAATAAATATGTGGGCTGATTGCGTAATGATAAATCAGTTAGGGGAAACCATCGAGACGTCTTTTAAAACACGCAATAAAGCAATTTATAAAGATACTGAAATCGAAAAAATAATAGATAGCGGGTTTAATAAAATCATACATGAAATGGAAAATATGGAAACAAAGAAGTCGGGGTGGAAACTATACGTAATAGAGGGGTTAAGATTAAAAATCAACGAATTCAAACCACTTCGAGGTAGCACTTTTATAGACTTACCAGATAAAATTAAAAATAGAAAAGCTTTTATAAATGTTGTTAATAAAAACGATAATTTCTGTTTCAAATACTCAATTTTATGTAAACTTGTAACTGAACATCCTCAACGTGTTTTAAATTATGAACGTATACAGCATAGGTACGACTTCTCATGTGTTGATTTCCCCACCCCTGTTCATCAAATAAAACTGTTTGAAGCATCAAACAATATTTCAATTAATGTTTTTTCTCTCGATGAAAAAAATGCTGTTTACCCCCTCAAAGTAGTAAAAAGAGAATTAGAAGATCACAGAGATCTATTATTATTAGAGGGAGAGGGTAAACAGCATTATGTTTATATTAAAAATTTTAATAAATTAGTAAGATCTCAATTTACAAAACATGAACATCATCTTAACATATGCAAAAGATGCTTCACACATTTTTATTCAGACATAAAATTTAATCAACATTTTAATCAATGTATCGAGAACAAACCCGTAAGGATCGAGTTGCCGGGGGAAAATAATTTTATTTCTTTCAACCATGTAGAAAGAACTTTGAAGGTGCCCTATGTTGTATACGCCGATTTCGAGTGCTACCTCGAACCCGTAGCATCTTGTCAGCCCAACCCGCTAGGTAAATACACATTATTAAAAAATATTCATAAGCCAATTTCATATTGCATTTACGTTAAGAAAGATGACAGCATTATGGATGTATACGATGATCTAGTCAAAGAACCAATAATATATAGAGGAACCGACGCTGCAGAAAATTTTATAAAAACTTTAAAAGAAATAGCTATTAAAATAGAACGCGTCTATAAAATGAAAATTCCGATGAATCCCCTAACTGATTCGGAGATGGAAGCATTTAACCAGTCCTCCGTCTGTTATATGTGTGACCTGCCATTAAATGGTGACAAAGTAAGGGATCACTGTCATCTAACGGGGAGATATAGGGGGGTTGCTCACAATCATTGTAATTTGAGATTTCAAAACCCCAACTTCCTCCCTGTATTTTTACATAATATGAGCGGGTATGACAGCCATTTGTTCGTGAGGGAATTGGGGTATGACGAGAAAAGAATCGATATGATCCCTAATTCAGAGGAAAAGTACATAACTTTTTCAAAATACGTTAGTAATCATTTTAAAATCAGATTTGTGGATTCATATCGATTCTTATCCGACAGCCTTGATTCTCTCGCGAAAATAGTTCCAGATATACCCGCTATTAAATCTTTGTTTAGAAGGGAGGAGGTTGAAGTTTTAAAAAGAAAGGGGGTTTTTCCTTATGAATATATGACATCTCCCGAAACATATTCAGAAACACAATTACCCCCTAAAGAAGCATTTTTTAGTAACCTTTCGCAGGAGCATATAACAGACGAAGACTATAGACATGCTCAAAAGGTATGGGATACGTTTAAATGTAAGACGCTGGGTGATTACAACGATGTATACATCAAATCAGATACACTACTACTTACTGATATTTTTGAATCTTTTAGGCAAATAACAATGAAGTCACATAAACTAGACCCAGCGCATTTCTTTACCGTTCCCGCGATGACGTGGGATGCTATGTTAAAATTTACAAAAGTAAAATTGGAGCTATTAAGTGATTACAATATGATTTTAATGTTTGAAAAGGGGATAAGAGGGGGTCTCTGTCAGGTCTCTCATCGATTCGCCAAAGCCAATAATAAACATTTAACAGATTATGACCCCAATAAAGGTTCAAATTATATATTTTATGAAGATTGTAATAATCTATATGGTGCAGCAATGTGTAAACCCCTCCCTATTGGCGAATTCGAATGGGTAGACCCATCTCACGTCATCATCGACGAATTGAGTGAAAATGATGAATTCGGTTTTATTTTAGATGTCGATTTGACATATCCAACTCATTTACATGATGCACACAACGATCTACCATTTTTACCGGAGAATACCAATTTTAATGATAAGAAAAGGTTTAAAAAACTCATTGCACATTTTAAAGAAAAAAACAATTACATAGTTCATTACATGACATTAAAACAGGCCATAGGCCATGGTATAATTTTAAAGAAAATTAATAGAGTTTTAAAATTCAGACAAAGTTGTTGGCTGAAAGAATATATAACATACAACACAGAGTTAAGAAAAAAAGCAATCAACGATTTCGAGACAGACCAAATTAAATTATATATTAATGCCATTTTCGGCAAGACAATGGAAAATATAAGAAAAAGAATCGACATTAAATTAGTATCGAACGCCAACACTTTGGAAAAATTAATAAAAAAACCAAATTTTAAAGATAGGACTATTTTTAATGAAAATTTAGCAGCTGTCCACATGGAAAAGACGAAACTTAAATTTGATAAACCGATATATGTAGGCATGGCCATATTAGATTTATCAAAAAATATCATGTATCATCATCATTACGATGAAATGATGATCGAATATGGCCATGCCAATTTAAAATTAATGTATATGGATACTGATTCTTTTATTTATAATATAAAGACCGATAACTTATACGACGACATTTTAGCAATGAAGGAAAGAATGGATACATCCAATTATCCAACACATCATCCCTGTTATTCAATAAACAATAAAAAAGTAATGGGGAAATTTAAAGATGAAAGTAAAGGTGTACCTATTTTAACTTTTATAGGGCTTAGGCCAAAAATGTATTTCATAGATATTGGGGAGAAAGTAATAAAAAAGATTAAAGGAATAAAGAAACATGTAGTAAAAAAAGAAGTAACTATTGATGATTATATGACCTGCCTGAGAGAGCATAAAACCTTTAGGCATAAAATGCAGTTAATTAAATCACATCATCATGAAATGTCGACAATAGAAATAAATAAAATATCGTTATCATCGTACGACGATAAGAGAATAATATTGGAAGATGGGGAGAGTACTTTGGCTTTTGGGCATTATAAGTTAGAAGAATAGTTGTTACCATTGGCTTGCGGATGCTAAAACATCCGTAAGTCATAGAATGAATGGACCGCTGGCGCAGTCGAAAGACTCGTAAGTCGTGTAATTGAGCCTCTGGAGCGGTCGAAAGACTCGTAAGCTGTATGTATGGACCTCTGGCGTGGTCGAAAGACTCGTAAGTCGTGTGTGTATGTGAGAGGTGACATCTATTTTTCCAGCCTATAATGTCCAAAACATTTCATCTCCCCTTTTGAAGAATCATGTTTTTAATTTCTCCAATGCTCTTTCAGGTAGGTATTTTATTTTAGCTTAATTTTAACTATTTTTTTTTTATCACTTTCTCCCTCCAATTAGTTTTAAATAAATAGTATTTGTGAGGGAATAGTCCGTTGGATAATTGTCTTTTTAATATTTTATCGTCATAATGACTCACTTATTTTATTCTTGATTTTTATAACTATTTTATTGATGTATCCATTGCTTTATTTTGTTTTATATCATAGTTTTATTTTTATTTTTTTTTACACTTGTATTTTAATTATTTTATTGAGGTGTCCATTGCTAAAATATTTTATTTCATAGTTTTATATTTTTAAAACTTGACTTTTATTTCTATTTTATAACTGTATCCATTACATTAATATTTTATTTTACTCTTGTATTTTATGATTTTAGCGTTTCAAATAGCGATTTTAGCGTTTTAAATAGCAATTTTAGCATTTTAAATAGCAATTTTAGCATTTTAAATAGCAATTTTAGCATTTTAAATAGTAATTTTAACAATTTTTAAATACGTTTCGTCTTTTCCAACTTTTAATGGTTTTTAGTAATTTTTATCAATTTTAAATATTTTTATTGATTTTAGATAATTTTAGTCATTTTACCACTTTTATTTTAGCTGCTTTTTGTAAATATTTTAACAACTTTTATTGATTTTGAATGTTTTTATTAAATTCAAATGTTTCAATTAATTTTAAATGATCTTATTGATTTCAAATGTTTTTATCTCAATTGTTTTAATAATTTTAATGAATTTTAACGGGGGGTTTTTTTATTAATTTTTTTTTTTAGATATTTTTACTACCGCAATACCATGGCCAACCGAATTCACTATCTTCTTTCAATTTGACGATTAATAACTTTTGAGTATGTCTATTCTACTGGTTCGACCTCAACCTCCAATTTTATTACTCCCAGATTTTATTTATTTTTAGTATATTTTATCATTGTTTTAGCATGGTGTTTTTAGCATATTGTTTTTAGCATAATGTTTTTAGCATATTGTTTTTAGCATAATGTTTTTAGCTTGTTTTAACCTAGTTTGTAATTTTTTTTTATCGAGGAGTATGGAATATCGAGTACATACATCCTCACTTTAGCCATTTTATTTTCATTTTATACATTTTAGATGCTTTTAACGATTTTAGATGCTTTTAACGATTTTAGATAGTTTTATCGATTTTAGATGCTTTTTATTTATCTTAGATAGTTTTATCGATTTTAGATGCTTTTATCAATTTTAAATACTTTTATCAATTTTAAATAATTTTATCGGTTTTAGATGCTTTTATCAATTTTAAATACTTTTATCAATTTTAAATAATTTTATCGATTTTAGACGCTTTTATCAATTTTAGATGCTTTTATCGATTTTAGATATTTTTATTTATTTTATGCATGGTTTTTAGCATGTTTTAACCTAGTTTGTAAGTTTTTTAGGGTGTGATGGAATATAGAGTACACACACCCAACCCCCGACAACTCGATCCTTACAGGGCAATATATATTTGAACCACCAGAAACCTAAATCGATACTATAAAAGTAACAGTTTGTATCATTTGGGTTCCTGACAGTCCTAAGTCTGTGAAAAAGCGTGAAGGAATCTATATTGCTCATATGTCAATTTTTATTTTATTTTATTTTTTGAGATGTTATAAGTAAGTATATATATATATATATATATATATATATATATATATATATATATATATATATATATATAGGACCTGCAATATTTGTTTTCTCTCAGTCTTCATCATGCGTTTGTTGAAGCAACATTCATCGTTCGATATAGCGAACGTTGATTCAGTCGTAAGCCAACACGAGGAGGGTGGAGGATCCAAACATGGCTCCTTATTCCCTAATAGTATTCGATGCTTGATTTGCGGGCCATCTAACTGTGGTAAGACGAATCTTATGTTGAGTCTGCTATACAACCCCGATGGATTGAATTTTGAGAATGTTTATCTATTTAGTAAATCCCTTTATCAACCAAAGTATAAACATTTGGCTCACGTTTTGTCAAATCTCGAAGGCGTCGGTTTCTACCCATTCGATGATAATTCGAATATTCCACACCCGAGAGATGCTGCCCCAAATTCAGTATTTATTTTCGACGACATCGCTTGTGACAAACAAGATCGTGTCAGAGCATACTTTTGCATGGGCAGACATAGAGGGATAGATAGCTTCTATCTTTGTCAGAGTTATACACGTGTGCCGAAACTATTAATTCGGGACAATACCAACTTTCTTATCATATTCCGACAAGATAATCTCAGCACTAAAAGGATATATGAAGATCATGTTAATTCTGATATGACATTTTCTGAATTTAAAAAAATATGTATAGAATGTTGGAAAACCAAGTATGGATTTATTGTGATTGATAAAGATCGTGATTTGAGCAATGGTCGATTCCGTAAAGGATTCGATACATATATAATCGTCTAAGGGCTTCATTTTCCTCATTCACTTATCGAACATGGACGAGGCAACATCTTACGCGCTAGCTAAAGAAACCGAAGAAATTCGTAAGATCATCCGTGAAAAATGTAGAAATTTGAAGCGTAAAAGGGAGGATAGAGAAGAGTACTTGAAGGAAAAATACAAACCTTTGATAAAACCGTTACAATCGTTCGTCGGAGATAGTTTTCGAGAACAGGTAGTAACACACCTCTCTACTAATCCATCAAATATTAAAAAAGAAGAAGAAACTCTTATCCATTCACCACCCAATTTACCTTTATCACCTCAAAAGTTATCGCCTACTACAGAGGTGTCTTTAACAATCGGGGCTCGTCCCAAATTTGAGTCCTCTACACCTTTACCAACTCTCGCATCTCGACATAGACCTAATGTCTTAGACATTTTCCCTTCATCCTCTACTTATGAGAGTTCTTCACCTTTGGAAGAAATAAGTGAACACGCTTCTACACCCCAAGGAGTAGAAACCGTTTTTAGCTACTTAGACCAAATCGGTAAAGAGGCTAATAAATATATACTCAAATTTACTACAAATCAAACCCAGGATTTGGATCAAGTATATGGAATTTGTTATAACGGTGAAAATTTTACTCTCGGTGACACGGTTATTTCCATTAAGGATGATTGGTTGGATGTTGATGGCTCGCTGTTCAAAATTACTCCAGGGCTGTCTCAGCTATTGTTCTTAGAAGATCCCGATATGGATAGGGTAGATGAAAACGATAAAAAAAATTATAAAATAATATTAACAAAAACTAATGCTCATAGAATGAATTATAGTTCCACAGGATCGGTCAATGTTCAAAAAGGAAGTAAAAAATATAGGAAAGTAATCGCTAAGCTTTTTCCACTGAAGGATAAAATCAAAGGGAAAGGTTATGATAAAGACCAGGACCCTAATCAACTGGTTGAAAAATTGAGATTTTTACTACAGACTCATGGACCAGAAAAAGAAATTCTAAAGGTTGAGAAAAGTCTACGAATGATGGGTATAATATTATAAATAGTGGCATGATGAGGGGAGGGGGAGGAGTTGTTATTGTCATTGTTTCGACTGATCTCGGCCATGTCGGATATCAAGAAACAGGTAGTCGAAGAATTGCATAAACCGGCTAGACGGTCCTTCCACAGGAGAGGGGTGATTCTGAAGGGTATCGATGACCTATGGATGGTAGATTTAATCGAGGTGTGTTCATATGCCAAAGAAAATAGAGGTTATAAATATATTTTAGCTGTAATCGATTGTTTTTCTAAATTCGCCTGGCTATCTCCATTGAAGTCGAAATCTGGAAAAGATGTAACGTCAGCTTTTGAAAATATCCTAATCCAGGATGGTAGAAAACCACGTAACTTACAATCTGATCGAGGAAAAGAGTTCTACAATTCATTTTTTCAAAAATTAATGAAATCCAACAAAATAAATCATTACTCTACTTTTAGTAATATGAAAGCTTGTATGGTAGAAAGATTTATAAGAACGATAAAAAATAAGATTTGGAAACAATTTAGCCTCCAAGGAACATATAAATGGATTACGATATATGAAGATCTAGTTAAAAGATATAACAATACAAAGCATAGAACCATAAAGATGAAACCGTCTTCAGTCAGGGGCAAACAAATTGAGAAACATTTACTTCATAACGTCTATTGTAAACGTGAAAATGTTTTATCGAATCGTAAACCACCAAAATATCAAGTCGGTGATTTTGTGAGAATTTCAAAATATAAAGCCGATTTCACCAAGGGATATCGGCCCTCGTGGTCGACTGAAATCTTCAAGATCGATCAAGTGAGGAAAACCATTCCGGTAACCTACTGGCTTAAGGATACATCAAATCAAACGATCGCTGGTGGATTTTATGAGCAAGAAATCCAAAAAGTGAAATATCCTAACGTATATTTGGTAGAAAAAATTTTGAAACGGAAAGGTGATAAAGTTTTTGTAAAGTGGTTGGGTTTCGATTCAAAGCATAACAGCTGGGAAAGCAAAAAAAATATAAATGTCTAGAGGGGTGGGGGTAAAGAGAGAGAGAGAGAGGGGGTGGGAGGATCGACACAACACTCTTTTGAGTCATTCTGTTACTGACAATCGAACTGTTAACATCGTCATGGCTAAAACAAAGGAAAAGAAGATTCGTGTTATTCGCCCTCCAAAAAAAATTGGAGGAACGTTTAGTGAAAAAGCAAAACAGATGTTAGGGTCCCTGCCAAAAATGAGTTTAAGCGATAGCGATCTTATAAATTTGGCTAAAAAGTACAAGATCCCTCATTTCCGTGGTGTTTTCGCAAGAGATAACTTACCATCCAAGCCTTGGTTTCGTGAGAGAGCCATTTTGAATCTAGATAGTGCTAAGGGTAAAGGTACACATTGGGTATGCTATATGAAAAATGGTCATTATGTGAAATTTTTCGACAGCGCCGGTAATAAAGGTCCTCCTTCTGATTTGGTCAAGTATCTTAAAGACTGTCGTATAAGTTTCGTTAGTAAAAGATATCAAGATCCTGAAACCTATATTTGTGGACACTTATGTTTACTATTTCTCTCTAATTTATTATTATAATTTATTCAATAATAAAAAAATATAAACTTTTCGCAGTTGCTACTTTTTTAATTTTAAAATATGGGGCTAGACTTTGGAAAAGTATATAAAAGAAGAGATGGATTACAAACAAAGCTCATTCGTTTCAATAACCTCGGTGGAGTAACATCTCTAACGAAAGAAAATTTTGAGTTTCTTCGGTTGGCAGGTTATCAAGTACTATGGAAGAAATAACAGATCTAGGTTCGACCGTAGCATTTACCGATTCAATCGAGTCGATAGAATATCATTCCCATTTTCCATATGCTTCGACAAAACTACTTCGAGGTGATGAAATCAGAATCTTAGTCCAGCATCAAGATATTTTCACATTACCATCTAAAAGTTTTCTTTATTTCGAGGGACGATTTTTAAAAGAGGATGGTAGCGGGGTACCCACATCGGCTAAATTAACAAATAATGCTTTAGCCTATTTATTCGATGAAATCAGATATGAGTTATGCGGTGTTGAAGTAGACAGAGTCCGTAATTCGGGTATCACTAGTACTCTAAAGGGTATGGTTTCCTTCATGGGTGGATCCTCTATGGAACATATCGGTTGGTGCTGCCCTATATCCGATTCACTTGATAGCTTAGTCTCTGATGATGGTTATTTTAACTTATGTATCCCCTTATCACAATTACTAGGGTTCGCGGAAGACTATCAGAAAATTATTGTTAATGTTAAGCAAGAATTAATTCTCATGAGATCACGGACTGATGAAAACAGTTACATATCTAAACGTATAGGCGATCCAGAGAAAGCAAAAATTGAATTAACAAAGCTATGTTGGAAATTGCCTTATGTATCAGTGAACGAATTTACACGATTGACTCTTTTACGCCGACTAAAGTCGGAAAAAATCGTTTCAGTAGCATTCCGGAGCTGGGAATTGTTTGTTTACCCCCTCTTGCCCTCTACACAGAGACAAGTTTGGGCGGTAAAAACTTCAAATCAGATGGAGAAACCGAGATACATCGTATTAGCGTTTTCATCTGATCGAATTAATAAAATTGAAAAGGATGCTAGCCAATTCGATCATTGTAATATCAGTAACGTAAAACTATATTTAAATTCTAAATCGTACCCTTATGACGATTTGAATGTGGATTTCGATAAAAATCGATTCGCGATACTATATCACATGTATAATAATTTTCAAAATTCTTACTATCCTGGAAGATATCCTTCAGAGCCACTCCTTTCCCTAAAAAACTTTAAAGAAAAAGCACCGGTTATCGTAATCGATTGTTCTAAACAATCGGAATCTATCAAGTCCGGACCGGTCGATGTGAGGTTAGAATTCGATTCTTCCAAACCTTTTCCGCCTGAAACAACTGCTTTCTGCCTCATCATACACGATAACGTTGTAGAGTACAACCCTTTAACGAGTATTATAAGAAAAAGGGTATAAGTAATAATAAAGGGATTCATTGTAATTTATTCTCAGTTTTCATCATGTCATCAAACGGTGCGGTTGTGGAACTTCAATGCTTCGTAGATGATGCAAATAATTATATAGTTAAAGAATTATCGATTTTCGATTTAAAATATAATGCAGCCAGCAATTGGATTTTCAAACCACCTTCTCATCCGGTTGTTACCAGTGCTAAAAGCATGAAAACGAACCGCTGGCTTTCGAAAAATTATCATTTACTAAGTTGGGATGAAGGAGATGTTCCCTATCACAATTTATCATCGATTTTTCATAATATCGATTTAAATTATAAATATATTTTTGTAAAAGGACAGCAAAAAAAAGAATTTTTGTTACAATTTTTGCACTCGTGTGAAATTATCAATCTTGAGGAATATAAATGTCCTCGAATTGATAATATGCAAAGTATACAAATAGTCCCATGTATTACTCATAGAGACTTGAAATTAATGTGTTCATATTATCGTTCGCATATACTAGCAGAGTGGGTATATTCGAATTACGATTTGATTTTCAAATTTTTATAACTTTTGTTTAGTTTTTCTATAATTTGATAATAAAAAAAAATATATATATAAAAATATAAAAAAAAATGTTTCAATTTGTTATTTATTCTATGTTAATTTGATTTCTTATTTTCAACAGATTTTTTTTTTGTTTTTGCATTTTGGTCACTGGCACGGTATTGATTTACCTGTAAACCAAAAGTGTGTGTGTGTGTGTTTGATTTGGTCACTGGCGAGGTATTGATTTACTCGTAAACCAAAATTATGTATAATTTGGTCACTGGCGAGGTATTGATTTACCCGTAAACCAATGTGTGCATGTATGTGTATGTGTTTGATTTGGTCACTGGCGAGGTATTGATTTACCCGTAAACCAATGTATGTGTGTTTGAAAATATGTAAAAACAAAAAAAAAAAAAAACCTCCTCGAAATACCCCCACCTTGACGTGGTGAGGAGGCTTATGTCAAAACATGTTTTTTGACAAACCAAGAGGGGTATGAAAAACAAATTATATCAACCTAGGGTCACGTGACGAGAATCCTCGAATCTGATTGGCTGATGGTTTCCCCCACCATTCATTTTGGATACGGACATGTGTAAGCATGAGTTATTCTTGTATAGACTTGTTTTACTGAGTAAAGGGAGGTTACACAGAGCTCCTCTTCAGTCATTGTGTAGTCGAAGCTCAAGCAGTTAACATGGCTAGTCTCGCTACTCTCCTCAATGACGTCAATCGAAAAGGCGAAGGTATAGGACGGATATCAGACATGAAGGTAGATTTCACTTATGAAGTCGTGAAATTTAAAAGAATCATCACGATATATGGTGTTGCTGTTATTGCACAACTGAAATATCACGGTCCTACCGACATTTATGATATTCATCCACACTGTGTTTTCATGCCTAAAAGATTTACAGAAGTCTTAACTGACGAAAAGTTAAACGAATACAATTACTGTGAAAAAAGAATAAACATAATTTACAGAGGACTAATAAATGGTAGATATGAAGTGGATTTCATATAATTTTTTTTCTTTTGTTGGAATAAATTTTCTGTTTTGAAGAAGTTAGTTAATTTCTATTTTATTTAATTTTTTTTGTTTTTGCATTTTGGTCACTGGCGTAGTATTGATTTACTCGTAAACCAATGTGTGCATGTATGTGTATGTGTTTGATTTGGTCACTGGCGTAGTATTGATTTACTCGCAAACCAATGTATGTGTGTTGGAAAATATGTAAAAACAAAAAAAAAAAAAAAAACCTCCTCGAAATACCCCCACCTTGACGTGGTGAGGAGGCTTATGTCAAAACATGTTTTTTGACAAACCAAGAGGGGTATGAAAAACAAATTATATCAACCTAGGGTCACGTGACGAGAATCCTCGAATCTGATTGGCTGATGGTTTCCCCCACCACTCTCTTCCGACCCTACCGCTTCCTTCGCAGTGGACCTTGTCCCCCTACATGCCTATGCATGTTCAAACGTGAAGAGACTTGTCGCCTAACGCAGCTGTACTCTCTCCCCGGCCTTCTATATAACATATGTTATGAAAATAATATTACGTATATTAACTTTATGATTTTTTTTTTTTTCGATATTAGAGTCTACTATTAGGTTATTATATTTGTAAAATTCGAAAATGATATTAGTTTTAAGATTGATTTAATAAAACTTTCTTTGATATTGGAGTATAAGATTATTCGAAGTGCCAGATACTCTCCACGGCCTTCTATATAACATATGTTATAAAAATAATATTACGTATATTAATTTTATGATTTATTTTTTTTCGATATTAGAGTGTACTATTAGATTATTATAGGTGTAGTATTAGAAAATGATACTAGTTTTAAGATCGATTAATCGAATTTCGATTTATTACAATATTCGTGATATTGGAGATGTATATTCTTAGATTATTAAATACGTTTTGATATTTATGAAAAAAAAAAACAATATAAAAGTTGATGAGAAGAAGAGGGGGGAGGGGATGGGTGATGACGTTGTTGTTAATTTTATGATATATTATCGTAAAATTATTAGAATATATGTATATATTTCATCGTTATAATTTATATTGCTTTTGTAATAATATATATGCTTTATTCGTTACAATTTATATTTATATTCATTTTGTAATAATATATATATATATCATCGTTGTCATATATATTTTCTTCGTTACTAACTATATCTGTATATATTCCTTTGTAATAATATATGTGTATATTTCATCTTTGTCATATATGTATATATTCCTTTGTAATAATATATATTTATGTCGTTACACTTTATATTTACTGAGACGTAGACAAGATGGGACCAGTTCAGACATGATATCGTAGAATGTCACAATATATGTCTATATTTATGTCGTTACACTTTATATTTACTTGAGGTAGACAAGATGAGACCAGTTGAGACAGGTCCGGACCAGTCGAACTTAAAAATGAAAAAATACAAATTAGGATTAGGATTAGGATTAAGGATTAGCATTAGAGATTAGGGATTAAGATTAGGGATTAAGATCAATCAAAATAAATTATATTGGTCACGTGGTGTACAGGTGGTTAAGGTAAGAATAGCCCAGGGTCCAAAGTCCAATTCTCCTCCGCAAATTCTGGGATTAAAGTGGGGTAGAACCGGCATTTCTACCCTACTAATGAATGCCTGCAGTAATTGTTATGTTTCAGTAATTGGAATAATTTTTTCAAGTTTTCAGATTATAGGGCTTGTCGATATCCCCAGAGGCGATACGAGGTCTTTGATTGATCCAAGATCGGACAATGTACAAAGATTTGTTCTGTTGTTAAAATTATGTTGCAGCTGTAAGATCTTGGTGGCAAATTCCCTTAGAGGAGAAGATAACGAGTAAGCCTATGCCCTAATTCTGAGGTCTTCAGTTTGCTTTCGTCGATTTCCTTTCATCTGTGGGAGAGGACGGGTGTCATCATAGATGATCTTCATATTATTAGTGCTTGTAACCATCGACTAACAGTAGCGCCAAACTTGTTTACATTGGTTAAGTACAGCTGTATTGAAGTATTATAGCACTGTGTTAATTACAGGTACTGGAAATAATATACACACTTCTTTTGCAGCAATTTTTAACTTTTAAAATATTTTAGTAACAGAAAAGCAATGTAGATACCATTTAGATTATCTTATTTTATTGAATATTATAAAAAGTTTAAAATGTGACTTTTAATTGTTTTCCTAGTTCTTTCATTGTTTACAATACTTTAAGATTATTTAACATTTATGTTTTCGTACTAGTGAAATAAATTAGAATAAAAAATCAAATTAAATTGATTAGTCGTTGTTGGAGATCATCCAGAAATGCAGGTTGGTAGAGATTTTTTTTTTATCCATTTGGGTTCTTATCGTGCAACTTGTTTACCTTGACTTCATGCGACCTTAAAAGCTCCTCAAAGTCCGTCTAGATTGAGAGTTGTCTTACTCTTGCCAAGTGAACCTCTCAGTTTGACTTTTAAAGCGCAAAATGTTTAAGAATTTCTATTTAAAGCATAGTTTTAAAACTAGCAGCTATGAATTCATATTCTTAGTTTAAAACAAGTATTTCCAATTTGTTTCTTCTTTTTGTTTTGTATCTAATGGATCCAAATTTCAATTCTGTAAACATTTAAAAATATGACATTAAAAAAAAAAATACTAGAGTGTGAGTGTGCTCTCTGAACACTATGATGTCCTTGATTGTGATAGAATGTAATATTTCTAAATAAACCAATAATATAAGATAAAAAAAAAACTACTAAAAGACATATTTATTTGGAAATGATTAAAAGAAAATGAAATTTTTTGCGATAACCAATAACGTATACACAAAGCAGACCAAAGATTTTCAAATAAATATACTTGAAACCAATAATCCAAATGTTTGCAAGGACATATGGTAATGAATTTCTGACAGTGAAATATTTCAGGTAATGAATTTTCGGTAGGAAATTTATTTTTATTGGTTTTTAATTTCGGAGAACTTTTATAACTTAACCAGAGAAAAGAAAAGCCCAATTAAATTAAGAACAGACCAAAACAAGAATAATTTTATACAAACTAAATTTTTTTTTTTTTCATTCCCTTTCTGATCTTTAGGCAACATGGGGTTTTCAATTTCATTATTTAAAATATATATATACATATAAACTAAAGATATGGAAAACTGGCTATTTTAAATGAAAATCAGGAATATATTTTTATCTCTCCATTTCTCGTGATTGAAGCTTTGATTACAGGGTTTCTGAAAATCCCTCAGTACCGTCCATCAGAACATCAATCTTAACCTTACAATATCAATCAGAATGTTAATCATCCTTCGGAATGTCATTCCGACTGACAGTATGGAGTCCGCTATACAAAGGAAACGTGTCACAGCATTTGTGGAGAGTGTAGAAGTCACACTGTGCGTAACCCTTTCTCCCATACTGTCGATACACCTCTACTTGACCGAGTTAAGAGGGGAAAGGAAAACAGTGGAGCGAGATATGGCCACGGGCGAATCTACGGGGGGGAGAGGCTGAAGCCTTCCAATATGGTAAAATATAACCATGTTTTATGGAAAAAAATTATCTCTTAAAATATTATTATTCGTTTAATTACATTTAAAAGGACTTTAGGAATCACTTAAACACCATTTCATATAGGAAGTTAGTTTCTTTCTTTTTTTCTGAAGTAATTATCGTTATTTTTATGAAAAAAAAAAAAGCTTTCGGGCTGAAGCCTCCCTCCCCCCAAAATGATAAAATATAACCATGTTTTAAGGAAATTTTTTTTAAAAAATACCTCTTAAAGTATTATTGTTCGTGTAATTATATTTAAAAGGACTTAAGGAATCACTTAAACATCATTTCATATAGAGAGTTAATTTCTTCCTTTTTTCCCAAATTAATCCACGTTATTTTTATGAAAAAAAAGTTTTCGGGCTTAAGCTCCCCCAAAATTAAATCCTGAATCCGCCAGTGCAATACATTGCATACAGCGTCGTATTGTATTACACAAAGCGTAGAGTAGATACTTCACCTATAAGCACAGGCGAATTTACGAGGGGGAGGAGGAGGGCTTTTGGGCTGAAGCCCTCCTCAAAATGGTAAAATATAACCATGTTTTATGGAAAAAAAATATTAAAAAATTATCTCTTAAAGTATTATTATTCGTTTAATTACATTTAAAAGGACTTTAAGAATCACTTAAACACCATTTCATATTGATAGTTAGTTTCTTTCTGTTTTTCCAAAGTGATTATCGTTATTTTAATGAAAAAAAAAAAAAAGCTTTCGGGCTGAAGTCTCCCCCAAAATTAAATCCTGGATACGCTAGTGGATATGACATCTCAGTCTTCAATGGTCAGAAAGTATCGGATAGGCAAACGAGTACCCACAAACCTAAGAGCTTGAGTTTCTTCAATTTCAAAATAAAATTTAAGTTATTATTAAATGCAAAGAAAATATTTATTACAACCTTAAATTCTCCAATTCTTGGCAGAATTTTTTTTTTCATTAAACAAAATTGAATATCAAAGAAGAAAAAATCTCATTTCTGCTAAGAGATGTCATGATAACATCTACTTTAGAACGTATACTTTAGATTTCAGTTTACGTCAGAGTTACCTTAGAGAGAATTCAGCCTCTTAACATTTGTATGATAGGACAAGACATTCCAAATCAGTTGATCTAATTATAGTAGTAGTCAAGAAATTCGTAATTTCTTGACTACTACTATAATTTGATACTACTATAGACTTTGATAAAGCTTAAAGCTTCAACTTCGCCAATTTTTTTTTTGTGTGTATTTTGGGATGAGGTATAATAATAATTATAATGAAAATAAATAAATAAATTGTTATTTGATCTCACTGAATATGCTATATTTGTACGGTTTCCAGGTTCCTAATTTCGTGCCGACAACTACAATTATATAACGTTAGCTAATGTACTACCCAACCAACGGTGTATGAATTAAATGAGTTTTCAGAGCTTCAAAAAAATCATAAAGAATTATAACATTAGTCATACTTGAAGAGTACTACGTAATAAGAATGAATACGAATTTTATGTAAATATTCGAAATATGATTAAGATTTTATAAAAATTTTAAAAATATGATTTAAATAAGCAACAAAACAAAAATTAGAAGAATAAATATGTAATGGGCAATTAACAAAGGAGTCTTGAATTACAGGTAGAAAGGGAATTTTCACTAGATATATTTAAAAAAAGAAACAATTGGTCGAAATTCGGCCAGTGGTCGAAATTTATCGAAAACCATTAAAAATTTGAGGAAAAGATATAATTTAAAAAAAATAAATTCATTAAATAAAGAATAAATAACGATTTAAAAATCCTCATTTATTAATATAAACAAAATTTCAATTTAAATTAAAAATCGAGCTTAAACTACTTAAAATTATTTATAAGTAATACGAAATAGACTCATTCAAAAATATTTATTTTCAATTTTAATTTATGTGTGTTATTATAACAATAAATTAATGTTATGGTTAAGGAAGTAAAAAATAAAATTAATTTAGCAATTTCAACTCAGTTTAAATTCGTTTTTAACTGAATTTAAATTAGCAATTTCAATTCAGTTTAAATCCATTTTTAGCTAACCAAATCTTCTCTGTAAACAATGTTCTTTTTTAATGTTCTGTTACTGTTTAGTACATAGCCTTGCCTATTGCCATTGAAAATATAAATTTCAAAATTTTAAATGAACGTCGCAATAATACACACATTTTTCCAAAACTTTAACCCTGGGATTTGATTATGGTCATAGCAAATGCAGCTATTAATAAGAACGTTGTTCTTTGAAATTCGAATGTAAGTATTGTGTCAGAAAATATTAAATTAATTCTTGGAATTAAACTTCTTTTACTTAAAATAGCTCCCGTTGGTACTTCACTCTCATTCGTGTTCCATTAACTAATGCTTTTGCAGTATTAAAGTTAAGAATGAGTATAACTATAGAACTTACTTTTAAATTTAATTTATAAGGTAACATTCAATGATATCATCTCTTCAAATAATAGTCCCGATTATTTCATTTAATGTAAAGTTTTCGATTTATCAAAAACCAAAATAATGGAAATCGACTTTGCAAAAGAAAAAGTACTAAATGTTTAAAATAATATGTCTCTGCAACAAATAGTCTGATTTCGATGATAGTTTTTTTTATTTTGTAAGGAATTCAGGAAGCTTTCAAATAAATGTTTTTTGTTTGCCTATTTATATAATGATATTATAATTTGGATGAAAAACTAAGAAGAACCGCTAGAACTTACTAGACACTTGCAATTCAGAAACAAAAAAAGTTTTTCATGTGATAATATATTTAATTTAATTCATTCCTGTAATGATTTTTGATGTATATTACAAAAAATAAATTTCAATATTCCATGAAAAATATTTTCATTACTATAATCTCATAATTATACACCTAAGATTTAAAAGAAAAAAGAATAATTCATATCAATTATTTACTTTTGAAAAATGTTTATAAAGCTTCTTTTATTAAACTCTTGAAACGCAGGGACAAGAAGCTGATGAAACGAATTTTCTTTTCATAGCATGTAATTTTTATTTAGCATGTAATTCTTTTTATTAATTTAGAACTAGTACCATTTTGTGATAAGTTAAAAAAAAAGTAAAATGAGTAAAAAAATAAATGTTTTCAACACGCTACAGGAACTAAATATATGGAGTAAAAACAGAGAACTTTTCACTTTGACAACTGTGACTCCCCTTGTTTACCGATGTGTACTTCAGTAACTTTCACCAAATAACTGGGATTTCGAGAAGGTTGGAGGGCGATTCTGGTTCGCTGGAAATGCAATAACGATTTACATTAAAGGAACAAATAAAGGTCTAATGTTTTTTTCTTTTAAATTAATTTTTACGATATCAAATAAAGTCATCTACTTGCCATTTGAAACAGTAGATCTAAAAAAGGAAATAAGAACTATATGGTGGAAATTGACAGGTAATTGAAAGGGAATAGACTATAAAATGTAAATACAAAAAAGTCCAGAAATTTGGAATATGTATTGCAGACGAAATGGGAACAAGAAGAATCAAAATTTAAAGAGATAAAAAGCCAATATTTCAAATCGAAAACCTCCAAGAGAATATTCAGGAAAAAACTTTCCTCAGCAGTTTAAGGTTAAGTGTTGGGCACCTTAAATTTTCTGATGCGTTCTTGTTAAGAAAGACTTCAACCATTTAATAAGATGTGGAAGCTGAAATATCCAACGAATATTCAGCACAAGCAATTTAAGATTACTTCAAATTAAAAATATTTAGGAAAAATTATACATGACACAATCGTTGAAGAGAAGTGCCAAACTGCCAAAAAAAAACTCTTGAAATCAGTATAATTTTACAACAGATTTTTTTATTTAAATTTATTTATTTAGAAATGTAATAATCTGTCATGTGGACAATAATTATAGTTATATGAATATATTCAAAACCTATGTACAGAAAATATAAAATTAACAAAAGTAAAATAATAACTAAATAATAATCAAAACCTATGTACAACAAAAAAAAAATAACCTAAAGATAAATAAATTAAAAACATAAAAACACAGTCATACCTATATATAATAAGGCAGAGAACAACAAGCCAGGCTTTTCCCTCCAATTATAATAGGAAAAGCAGGACTCTAAGAGATCCCTGCGCTACTCTCAACCGCGTCACGGGTGCTAAAGCCAAAGGAGTTTGAGCGAGAGCCATACACTCATGTCTTGAGTGGAGAATCTGGCCATTGCCAGAACTCCAAGATACATACTACGAAATATCTCTGGGCCACTGCTACAGAATTTAAGAAAATGTTTTCTTGCACGGTAGAGGCGACAAAATAATAACAGATAAATAAATGTACAGTATATACAATAATACTTTAGCTACATACGTTTTGAAATAAAGAACGACATTATATCAGGGGATATTGAGGCAAGTAATTTAAATGAAAAATCAAAAACACTTAGCCGACAAATATATTTACCCCACTTTAGTTTAAGGAATCTCATGTGACCGATTTGGTAAATTTGGTTTCTTCCTTTTTTTTTTTTTTTATATAAAAATAATTCCACAGATTCCGGTGATATCTATATAAAAATAAAGTACCGAATGACGGATTTTTTTTGTAAACCTTCACTAAGTTCGATAGTCTGCAACGACAGGAAAAAACAAATTGGGATGAGGAAAAAACAAACAAATTCTCTTAATTAAAAGGAAGGCTACATCTTCGATCCAGAACATCAAATGATTAGATGGTATCGCTCTTCGATTTTTGTAGGAGAGTGTTATTTTTTCATAGCAAACATGATATCAATTACTGTATTTTCGTTTGTATTCTTGCGTGTTAAAAGCTGTTGTGACCATATTAAAGTTGGCAAAAATGACTATGGGACGACATCCGAATAATCTGCATTTAAGGTATCTCTGATTTGTTTCTTCAAGATTTCTCCAAAAAATTGCTTGAAGTAAATTACAAGAGACATACGATAATCATTCGTATTTAAGACCATCTTTGTTGTTGCTTATTTTTTGAAATTATGATATGGTTAGTTCTAAGGTCAATGAACAGATGTCTCAAAATATTTCTGTGTTTTCAATAAATTATAAGATACTACTTAAGCCAACAGTCACTGTTAAAAGTATATATTATAAGAAATCGGTTTTTAAACAGTTATCATAGCAAGAAAGTAAAATTCTCTGGATAAAAAATATAGATTGTAAATCTGTAAAAGTCCACACGATCAGAAAAAGTTACAATTAAATAAAATACTTAAACCTACCTATGTGGATAACTGAATGTATCCATTACACAGGATAAAGGAAAAAAAAAACATAAGAAATAATGAAAACTTAATTAAATTAAAAAGAAAATGAAATGAAAGGAAACTAGAACAAGACATGTACAAAGGTAGACAAAAACACTTATGTGATAAAAAGTTTCTATCTCTTATATTTCGGATTATTGTAGAAAAGTGGGCCTTATTTTAACAGTAAAATTACTTATGAAAAAATGACATCAAGAAAGGAAAACTTTTAATGAATAATAAATTTAGAATAAAAATTTGATATGATTTCATTTAATCTCTACACAAAAGTTAAAAAATAACAATTAGTTAAAGATTATTCAATCTATTTATGTAGGAGCGTACATATTAAATAGAAATTTGACAAATCGCAGTAAACAAGAAATTGACAGTTAATTAAAGCATAGCCCACCTCTACCAGAGAACTAATTTAACAACGTCTATAATCTTTGATAGTAGCTAATTTAAACAGTTTAACAGTTTTAATCGTGAAAACTTTCATATTTGTTTTGAAATCGAAAAGATGGAAATTTCAATAACAGGTAGAAAATAAAGGGAAGCTATTTTGCAATTTGTCACTATAATGAAATAAGTTTTAACGAATTCTGAATTGAAATTTACAAACCACTTTCAAGTCGGAATACTTTTAACCATATTCCAATATCATTATGGAAAATTAAAAATATTTAATGTTTGAATGACAATGAAAAACACTTTCTCCAATTTTTTTGTCATGATATATTCATGGAACTGTTTTTTATATATTTATTTATTAAGCAAAAATACATTTTGCCTCAATTAAGGGCATTAGTATTTGAGATGTAAGAGACTCATTCACAACTTATATACAATTACAAAAGAAAAATTATAACAAAAAGGAAAAGAAAACTTACTGAAACAGAAGAAATAAAATATGAGATAACATTAAATAAGATATAAAAAACACATTCATACTTAGTTCATGGAACTAATATTCGGTTATCGATAGGAAATTCTGATTCAGTGTAAGTGCTTTTATAGATAACTATTCAAATTAAAGAAATTATTAAAAATCTATAGAGTGCTCTATTTTCCATCGAAGACAGAATACCTAAAACAACTCTGATTAGAGAAATAACAAATATGTGGTGGCAATTGAAAGAATGGCAATAAACCTGGGAGCCAGGACTGAAAAATCCGTTCAACGAAAAAGCAAATTGTCAACCTGACAGGCGGATTTGAGATTTTAGGGGCATTTGAATCCATCAAAATGTTCTAAATTTTGAGGAATTTCAAGTAAATTTTCTTTTCGTAGCGTTAAGATTAATAGGTCGATTTTGAATAACAGGTCATTAGAAAGATGAAATGCGGAATACAGTATGCAGGTCCAATTTTTAGGTTCTGAGATATTTTAATATAAATCTTCAATAAAGCTCGTTTTCAGTTGTTTTCCGAAACTATTTTTTCCCTTTTTACCTCTCAAACACGGCGTTGCGTTAAGATACAATTATGAATAATACTTAATTACAAAGAAGATGGAATACTGAAGATATACCTCGCTTACTGTATCTAAGTCCGAATTTCAGTTTCTGAGTAATATTAGTCTCAGTTAAAAAAAATAAATGAAATAAACTATCAGAAGTTACCTAACCACAAATTGCTCGAGATATTAATAGACCGCAATTGGCAAGAGGTCAGAAAGTGCTAAGATTAACATGGCGCCATTGCCATGTAAATGTGATCTCCGGAGTGACTCAGAGGTTATTAACAACATAACATAGATCATTATATATGTATAATGTAGAAGGGAAAAACTGCTGAATGTTATATGAGTGCCGGGTCCAACTTCGCACGAATGGGACAGAAATAGTCTTGGGGCAATTCATTGACTAATAAAAATCTGTATCACGGCAATCCATGATTTGGGTTCAGTGCTTTGTTATTAAGTACCATTTCAAGATCTTGTAACGGTTGACCAGGAAGTTGATCGGAATGGGATCAAGCTCAACCGCCAGGTATTAACCTTAATTAATTATTTAATTAAGAGTACCCATTTTATAGAGGGGTCTCCAAACCTCAGAGTCAATACACGGCTGACGAAAAATTATTTGACATCAGCCGGATTTGAATCCGGGTATCAAGATCATAGCAGTCCGGTGCCTAACTCACTGAGCTACCCCACTCCCTTACATTGAATAATAAGTTACTTCATTAAAAGAATTTTTTAAATTAATATTTACAATGCCAAAGATATTTTGTTTCCAAAATACCTCTAAGCATCATTATAAACAAACCCTACATGTGTTCGAATGAAACAGACTGATATTATATGATCCTCTCAGTTGACGGAATAGATAACTCCAATTTTAATATTTTTTTTATTAAATTAGAATCGATTAGATTTCTATTTCGTCTTAAGAATTCTTTACTTTTTTTTTTCAAAACTAAGGCAGAAAAATTTACCATGAACTATCAATTACTAATACTTTCGAAAAAGTAAGAGATTTTCAACAAAAAAAACGAGGTACAACCATTTTAATGTTTATTTATTTTATGTTAATGTTTGTTTATTTTATTTTAATTAAAATGTTGAAGTAGGAATTAGTAATTCTGTCAACTGAAAGCCTCATATATAAATTAAACATCGTTTTCCAAAGTAATGGTTTAGCCACGATAAACTATTCATCCCTAACTGCATCATATTTTATTCGATATTATCAATATATTATATCCGGCAACAAAGTTTACTACCAGATATGAAGGTACTTCCGTATCGAAAAATGTGACCTCTTTTTGAGAATAACATTTTGGAAAAGTAGAGCAAGGAGATCAAGAAATTCTATATCAGGAGCTAACCTCCGACGAAGATGAACTAAACATTTTGGTATCCGTTTCTCTAAAGTGTTATCCAGATATTATTTTATTATTTAATAGTTTCTTTTGCATGTTTAGATATAAATGTGATTTGATTTTATTAATTTGATTTTAAACTGTTATTATTGTAATAATTATTTTATAAATACAGTTTCGCTTAAATCGTATTATGCTTTATGTAAATATATTTTTTATTTATTTTTGAACTTTTAAAACTTATTTCTTAATGATATTAATAGAACTATATTAAAAAAGTACATTTAGTAATTTTGAACATATGGATATAATGACGTGAAAACACTTGTTGAGAAACTGTCCAATGGTATGTCTACATTAGGAGATCACTGAGCAATCTTCTTTTCACACGCCTCGGAGGGTTATCAGGAATTGAAGGCGAAGCAAGATTAGAAACGAGAGGATTAGGATGGTTCTGGAGTTTATTATGGAAGGATAGGTATCTGGATTGGGCCAAATCGGAAACATATGGAACATTAGGTTCATTATAAATGCTTTTATTTGTAACAAAGGAAGGAGCATTGAGGATTTTACGAAGGATTTTGAATTGTAAGGATTGGATGCGAGAGGAATTTGATGGTTTAGTGGAGCCCCATAGCTCAACTGAGAAAACAATAAAAACAAATAAAGTAGGACTATTGTGCTCAATGAGTTCTTTATTTTTATTAATAATATGAAGTTTTAACCAGCAAGATTGAAATATATATTACTTACTTAATCTACCCTCATCAACCTCTTTGCAATCTAAGGCTTCCGGCTATATCCGCCTATTGAGCATGATCCATAAGTCTCTATCTTGAGCAAATTATTTTCTTTTCGTCCAATCTATAACTCTTCGGTCTAAGGCTTCCTTTATTCCACTTTTCCAGGTCTTCCTAGGCCACCCCCTAGGTCTCCTACTAATTCTTCTGGCATTCGAGAGATATGTCCAAAACACCTTAGCTATTTTCTTTTCAGTTGATTGAAACGATTGTTTACTCTGATATTGTAATATCTCTATTTATCTCTTTTTATTTTTAACTAAAGTATTCAATATTAAAAATATATATAGAAAATACTATATGTAATCATTACATATATTCAAAAACGTCATTTTACTTCAAATCTAGGTTTGTATCTCTCATGTTTTTCTTTTTGTTTTGTGTATTTTAGTTATGCCTTTTACATTGTTCAAATTGATACCATAATTAAAATGAAAATAGTACATTATATATATGCAATATGCTAATTACTTAAAGTGTGTTTTAAAATAATCCAAATGAAATGAAATTTTTCTTTCCAGGAAAATATGAATCACTTTCATAATTGTATATAGATAAAATTTAAAAAATCTTAAGAACTTGCTTTAACATGATAAATGTCGTCCAAAACCCTACACGTGTCACAGAAAAGTTAAAAAGTTTCAGAAACTTATCCACACTCCGCTCTCCCCTCCAAACCGAGGGGAAGGAAGAAATGATTTATTTAGTAAAAGCAATTCATGATAATAAAAATTTCTTCAAGTTAGGAATAGAACTGATAAACCTGTCAAGATAACAACACGCTGCAGATATTTTTTTCATTTCTGTTAGTATTTCATACCTATCTGTCAACCTATATTTATATACATGATAAAGGATACCAAACAATGAGGACCTATATTAAAATAGATAAAAGGTGGTATACAATAGTTAAGTGGAATCACAACTGGACTGTTTCAATGGAATTACTATAGCTTTTTATCCCTTATCATATAAAAATTGCTGATTTATGATAGACTCAAAAGACTTTCTCAACACCACCAAACTAAACAGTATTCAAAATACTGTAAAATACCAAAGGTAGAAACGTCCCTGACGAACAGATACGCAATCATATTTTAATATATAGGTACCTGCAAACTATTTCGTAACATTTGAGCATGATACGGTGCAGAACGTTTTGGAAACAAAATTATGGGAAAACGAAATTCAAAAGAAATTTTTTTCAAAATGTATTAAAGGAATAAACTTCATATACTGGTCGACGAATGTAGCTAGGCAGTTCAGTTTTTTTACGTCATACTGTAATTTATAAATTTTGTTGGTTTACTGATTTTTTCTCAGTTGAATTTTATTACATTATGTTACAACTAAGTACATTATATTACAGCTAAGTAGCAGAGATAAAAGAGTTCAATAACTTAAATACAAACATAATTACGTACAACATTTAGAAACAACCATTCAGAGGAACTCTATTTATTTTTATGAACCAAATTTTTACTCCTAACTATGAAGAGAAATCAGAAACCTAGGAGATCCCAGCCCATCTCTCTCAGCCCCGTCGCTGTAACTAATGGCCAGTGGAGGCTAAGCAGGGGCGTTATACTTGTAATAACAGACGAACATGGCATGAGTGGAGAATCTGACCATTGCCGGAACTCTTGAATATACTTATTTAAAAAAGGCTAGGGGCCACTGCCGTTTCAATCTACGGGAGGATTGTTGAGCCGAGCGAGATAGGGATTGTGCGAGGGGATTTGGGTGATATGTAAGGTTCTGGTGAAATTTGGAGATGTTTTCTGAGATAAGGTCTAGGAAAATGATAATATTAAATACATGGTATGGAGTATTAATTTATTTTTCTTTTTACTGTAGTTTTATCATCATTATTTTCATTCTGATTTTTAATTTATATTCTTAATCGTTTTTTCAAGATATGACGCCCATGAACCATTATACGATTAACGCTTATTCTTGAGTGAGATATTGGGGATTCCCATACTGTACACTCATGTAATCCTTATTCTCGGTTGGAACATTGTCAAGAATATTGAACATTCTGCCGTTGAACATTCTGAAAGAGCTCAAGAAAAACAATAGGTGCAATCAATCGGCCGGCCACGGGTGAAATACATCCCCTCGATCCTACAGCCCGAGCGGACAAAGAATATAAAAGAGCCAACGGTTTCGCTGGATTCCTCTAAGAAACATTTAAAAAAATAAAGTAAAACTTTGCTTAACAACTAGCTCAGTCAGTCCTTTAGAAAAGATAAAACAAATAAAAAATTAAATTTATTTAAAATAAATTACATTCGACAGTTTTAATATAGACCTCAATTATGTTATTTTATTATTAATATCATGTTTGGTCTGATTAATAAAATTATAACGTCTTAATTAAAAAAAATATATATATTTTTACTTTGACTTAGAGCTTGAGTCTTGATCTATTATAATAATTACTACTAAAATACGTTTTAATTTTATTTTTTTCTCTTGCATAGTAACCCTATGCAGGAGGAGTTTAATTGCAAATGTTTACATACGCCATGCGAATTCGCATGTTATATGTATAAATGTTATACTTAAATTTTATCCATGCTATAGCTGTTTTCCTTTACATAAAATAAGAAAATAAAAAGCAAAACAATAAAAAGTAGAATTAAAGCTAAAATACATGTTTACATGAATATAAGATGTTATGCTAAGATACTAGATTACGTTGCATTACATAGATCCATGTATTATTCTTTGATTTCGATCGAAATGAATTCTATGATCAAAATTTTGAATTTTTTGTTCCTTGATTTTAGGTTTTGTTTAAGTAAGAGATATAGTTCAAGTAACTGAAACGAAAACTACTATTCATATCTATTTCTGCTTTTCCATACAAGTACTCTTAAGAGGAAAAATTTCAAGTTCTTCCACACTCAAAAAGAATTGAGTCTTATCAAAAATCAGTAGCGTATCGAAACGACATAGTATTACGTAAACGTATCGAAAAATAGTATTTTTTTTTTGTTATCTATCAGCCATGTTATTAATTTATTTAAACATAATACGGTGAAAATTTAAGTTTCTTTGTGAAGCAAAAAAAAAAAAAAAAAAAAATGGGTATTGAAAATATAAATTCGGATTTCTGTCTGGAGGGCAGCTTTAGTGAACTAATTTAGTGTAAGCCATTGTCCTCTTTCAAAGCATTCAGAGAATAGAATAAACTCTAAAATTAGATAATTAATGACGCTTTAAAGTTAATTTATAAACCTTCTCCCATATTACTTAGAGATCCTTATATTTTCGATTAAGATACATAAATTGTAGAAAAGATTCAAAACAATAATTTAAATTTAGTTTAATTACTGGAAATTTATTTGTTTTTCCTGCTTACACTATATTGAAAAAATAATACAATCTGAATCTATGTAAATTTCAGTTATACAATTTTAGCAACGAATATTATAATTAAATGAACAGTTGCATAATTTGTAAAATTGGGATTGGTCCGCTGGTAGGCTGGTTTTAATAAATAATTAAATTTCAATGTTTTTTTTTTTAATATTTCAGTATTTTAAAAAAAAAATTTAAAACAAAATCAAAGATTTTTTTTTCTTTGTTATATTTTTTAATTTAAAGTGATGGTGTAATATGGAACATAAATAAGTAAATATTAGCAGTAGTAATGAATAATCATATAGAATGAATTTTATACAAATAATTATGATTGAAATGAAGGCATGAAATGGAATTATCTACACTTTGGCAACCCCACGAAAAATCTTGCATTATGAATATCTGGTAGGTACAACCAGTCTAAGAACAATTGCACTAATTGTTTCATATCAACTGACTTTAAGAAAATATATATCTTAACATACTAGAAAAGAAATGAGGTAGAAGCACAGTTTGAAAAATTAACAAGTTACCGGTAAAAATTAGTTACATAGTTTTCCATAATTTATTATATATAATTGAATTAATTTAATATTTCAGACTAGAGCCGAAATACTTAAGACCAATAGAAGAGCAACGACCTTTAGAAATAGCCCATCATTGGGAAAACCAAAGAAGGTTCTCCTGGGGACTGTTTATAAACGATGTGTGACTTTTAAACAGAAACCTAGTTGTGGCCACGCCAGCTGTAAACATGCCAACAGGAATATTGTGTTGAAATTAACTCCTTAAAAAAAATCTGCAAATCTCATTAATTTATCAAAGAAACGTTTTCCGTGTTTCCTCAACAAGCTGTCAACTCCTATGATTTCGTGTTAGATTAGGTTTTATGTTTATGTTTCTTTTCACCTTTACGTTGAAGAAGAAAGAGTAAATTTTATTTTGTGAAATGTTATTATCAAAATGTAACCTACACATGTGAAAATATGTATTAGGGAATCAGTGGAGATTATATATTTGGTTGGCAAATAAGTCCTTTCGGTTTTCTATTTATCTTTATGTCACTATGATACACTTTTTACCTGATGAATTAATCCAAGTGAAATTAAAATAAGCAATGTTAAAGCCATTGTTGATCAAAATTCCACCCAATCAGTGCGATAGATTGCTATAGAACTAAATGTGTCATATGCACATTTATGTGTGGATTAAGGCTAAATGCCCTTCTAAGGCTAAATGTCGATTAAGGCTAAATGCCCCTTCTTAGATCCCACACCAACTTTCCTTCACTCTACCTAAATAACCACCCCATCACCTTCTACCCCTTTTTAAAAATTAAGGCTTTTTCATTGATCAAACCCTCTCCTGGAATCACCACATCTCTTGTATCTCCCGTCCTGCAATTTCTACCCTCAAACTATTTCATCAATTCCACCATCTTCTATCCCAAAATACCCGTAGACTCCTGGTTTCCTCTCTCATCTTTCCCCACTTTGACTTAAGTTGTGTGGTGTACGATGGCCTCTCGGTGGAACTCCTTGATAGACTAAAAAGACTTATGAATAGCTTCGTAAGATTTTTAATTGGGACCCCGAGACGCTTCCGTGTCTCCCACCACTACACTGAGTTAGGGTGGCTCTGGCTCCTTGAGAAGACAATATTTCCTAGGCATATTCCTTTATCAAATCATTAACGATCATCGTCCTTCTTATGCCTACAACCTTCTCCAATTTAAGTCCTCAATCCATTCCCTCACCACAAGATCTCGACCTTCTGACCTATACATCCCTTCTCATAGATGTGCCTCGTTCCAAAACTCCTTTATTTGTCAACTTTTGGAATTCCCTCCCGACCAAATTAGGCATGCACCTCCCTGTCCACATTCAAAAACCTCCTATTCCAATTCCTGTTCCAAAAACAGTCAGATGCCAGCTAACTATTAACACTACATAAGTATCGTGTAGCAATCATATAATCATACGATGATACTTTGTAAGAGATAGTACATGCATTTTCTACTTTCGACGTAGGAATTTTAATACATCTATTTTTTTTTTTTTATGAAATGAACTTATTCTATCTCTTTTTCGTTCTTCATTTTTCAAAGTGTATGTTTATGTTATTCAACCATTATTCAGAGTTTTAAGTGATTCGTTCATAGTTTTAATTGTTTTGTTCATAGTTTTAAATGTTTTGTACATAGTTTTGTCTGTATTGTACATAGCTTGTTCACCTAAGGTTTCCTTTACTTTTTAGTTTATTTTATCAATTTTATTTATTTCTTTATTTATTTATTCTTTTGTACAATTTTATTATTCTAAAGGGACTTAGTCCCAGAATAAAGTATTTTTTTCTATCTATCTGTCTATCTATATATATATATATATAAAACCGAACAATTACTAGGCAAACAAACCACTTGCAGTTTGTCTCGATCATCTGAAATACAATGATTGTTGAACAATGTCCTAAAAAATATGAGCAATTATTAGGATATCATTCACTGCACTTCATCCAATTCATTTTATATATCATGATAAAAATCAATGATTATGTCAATAAATATAAATTTTACTAAAATCAAGCAGCCTTGTTAAGAACACCACCTGCGCTACGGCAGGGATTGATGGGCCAGTATTAGTTATCTTCATGGAAGGATCGAAGTCTCAGCTGCCATCTGAATTACTATCTCATGCCCTGTGGATGTGTTGTGAATAATGTATATATATGTTTCAGGGTTAAATATCCTAATTAAAAATATGAATCGAGGCTCTCAAAACAAGGAAAAAGTTTCCTGTGAAGATATGTATGATATTAGTTATTGAGGAGATATTCACTTCTAAAGAATTTGAGTGTTATGATTTTTTTAGGATATAATTAAGAAATTAACAACTATTCCAGTCACTTCATTAATGAAATACTAACATTAACATTTATATTAAATGTTGTTAAAAGAGATAACTTTGAGCATTAAGACAGACTCGTCATCTATCTTCCAATGTAACAACTGGGTATGTGTTATTGTTTCTCTAAAATGTTGAAGCGTGGATCTAAACTTCGACTTGCTCGGTAATCTATTCGAAAATCTCACGTAATATTTACAACCGGCATCATTAGCATTACCATTGCAAAAAACGTACTCAAACACCATAATTCACATTTAGTATATATGCAAGGCATAATGATGAGTATCCTCCCCCAATGTCAAACAAACTGATAAATGTCATTGAAATTCCTCAGAGCTAATTCCAAATATTAATAATCCTTATATTGTGTATATTTTATGAGCAGTTAGGAAAACGAGTTCATGGTAGTATTCTATCTTATCCATTGAATATCTCCCAAGGAAAGCGTTAACGAGCATAACTTCACAGAATTGTTTTCTGTTTTTTTGGGATCCTAAATTCATATTTTCAGTTAGGATACTTAACACTTAAAGCTATAGGTGATATAAGGGAAACATAACAGAATTTGAGAAGGAATTAGTCGAGGGTGCGGTCAAAAAAATAAAAAAATTAAAATATATAAATAATTTTAATTTTTGCCGACGTTTCGACCCACTTTGCAGGTCGTCTTCAGGGCTACAAAAGATACAAACATGTTGAAAATATAAAAATAAAATAAAAAATAAATATAAGTATATATAAATTACGAAGAAGTTGTCAGATACAGATACTTCTTCGTAATTTATATATACTTATATTTATTTTTTATTTTATTTTTATATTTTCAACATGTTTGTATCTTTTGTAGCCCTGAAGACGACCTGCAAAGTGGGTCGAAACGTCGGCAAAAATTAAAATTATTTATATATTTTTATTTTTTTATTTTTTTGACCGCACCCTCGACTAATTCCTTCTCATATCATATCAACGGTCAACCATCTCTACATCATCATAACAGAATTTCTTGGGAGCAAGATTTGGAGAACCCCATTAGTTAGTTGGTAGTAAGATGTCAAAACAAAAGTTATTCAAGCTCGATTTCATCCTTAAATATCAAAGTTGTGTGAATTCCACACACATTTTTATATCACAGTTAATTCAGAACAAACAAAAACTTGAATTTTTCCTATTAAGTATATGTCACTATTGTTAGTGCAATAAATCATGAATAAATTATTAGTTTTTATACTCTCCCGTAAAACATTCAATTTTTACATACCATCTTTTGCACTAACAGACTGATATGCATCAGTATGCCATGGATTTTTTTAAAAATCACGAATCATCAAATATGCAATTTGCAAATGCAACTCTTTCACATTTTAGTATTCAATAAACAAAACTATCAAACCCGTATAAGTTGAGGAATTACTGAATTTCCGAAAACGGCTTCTCCCAGAGATTTTATTCTCATACGAAAAATATTAGACCTAGTAATATAGATACTTTTGAGTGAATGAAAACGGTGAGGAAGTCATACTGAACTTACTTAGCAGAGTTTTTTTTTTGTTTTTTTTTTCGTTCTCCCCTTCCTCGCCATTTAGGCAATACGAGGTTTTCCCGGGCCAGGGGACGGGGATGGGGGAATTAAAGCCAGAGTTAAAAACCCCACTGGCACCGGAACGCAAACGCATGCTTGTTTTATTCCGTTTAACTTCGGTTATCAGGTTGCCGGACAACGTCGCGCGTCAGTAATATATACTAAGAAGCAGAGCCATTTTCATTCAGTCTTTCGTCGGTCAACTTTAACTTTTTTTTTTCTACCTTGTTCGGATTATCGAGACCTCACGTACTTAGTTTTTTTTTAATTTTCTTTTTTTTAATTTAATATCTATGAATAAAAAAACAATAAGAAAAATGATATTTCAAATATCGTTGTAAACTGAAAGAAAATGACGTCGGAAATAGATCACTTTTATTTATCGAGGGGGACATGGATGACTGCAATAACTGGGGGGTCGGTCCCATGGGAGGCATCGGCGGGAACTAAAATGGTTAAGCTGCCCTTTGATACTTTATACCCTTTGGCGTTCTCATATTTTGCTTTCATAGCCAGCTGTAACACCCTTCAGCACGGGCATGTTCCATCTGCGGTGTTAGTGAGAGTTCCATCCAAAAATGTTTATCTCTCAAAAAATTTTAAATCGTTCCACTTCGGTATACTTTTTTATTATTCTATAAAATTAAATGTATTTAAAAATGCTGCTAAATATATATATATTTTATTATTATTATTTTAATGGAATTTACAACTGTATTACATAGAGAATACAATAAGTAAATGAGAAATTTGTAACATGGCATGTACAACATGAAGAGAAACTACCCATTGGTAGAACTCAAACTAAAGTTCTATATTAGAAGATCCCGAGGCCATCTTCTTTCCAGGAGGGTTATCAGGGATCGAGGAGGAAGCAAGGTTTGAAACGAGAGGATTCGGATGGTTCTGCAGTTTGTTATGGAAGGAAAGGTATCTGGATTGGGCCAGATCGGAAACATATGGAATATTAAGGTCTTTATGGATGATTTTATTTGTGACAAAGTAAGGAGCGTTGAGAATTTTACGAAGGATTTTGGATTGTAAGGACTGGATACGAGAGGAATTCGATGGTTTACTAAATATATTTAAAGTCGAATAATAACTTCAATAAGTTATTCAGATAGTGGTTAGAATTCGAGGATAGTTGTAAAATTAATCTGATCTGCACGGAAAATTGACTGTTTTAGACATTATTTATTTAAGCTTATGTATTTATCTATTCTATCATATTATCTATAAGTGTCTATTATTATCTTTATTTTTTTATTTTATTCTATTACTTTTTGTACCTACCACCTAAACAATATAAAAGTACTATATTTTTATTTTTATTTAGTTGATCGGGCCTAGACATCGAAACAAACAAACAAGACCGATTTTGGGCAATACTAGTTACATGAAATCACTGGCGGACCCAGGATTTAATATTGGGTGAGGAGAGACTTCAACACGAAAGCTTCATATATAACGATAATTAGACTGGCAAAGATAATTAGACGAAACGATAATTAGACTAAGCTACCCCTCCCCCACTTGCTTGCATAACTAATAATTAATTTCAATCTTCTACTTTTTAATGAATAAGATATAACTGATTGTAGATAAAATCAAACTGAGCGTACTTTTAGACAAGGAGCCATCCTTTAAACCCACTGGTTTGGACAAAACAATTATACCATTAAACTTTGCGTTGTAACTCAATCCGGTGAGGGAGGGAACATAGTAAGATACTATAATAACATGCACTAAAACTACCTTAATGCCTTTTACGAGAGATAAAAAAAAAGGATTATAAAAATAAGTTATTTTATGTTTCCTTTTTTTCCTCTTTACTTTTATGTCTCTATTTTTATCGCTTTCTTTTTTATTTATATGCCAAGTTACGACTACCATTGCTTTGACATAATACTGTTTCACTGTAAATTCTTCTTGCTTGTTCTACTCCTATGTTTTTACACTTATATTTTTATTAATGAAACCATATTTAATTTTCTGTATTATTCTTAGATTTCATGTAAATATGTGTTTATTATGTTTCCAAATTATAGACGATTTCATATAATTCGTCTACCTCTTGTAATCATATTTAATTTTTTTATTGATTAATGTATTTTCCAATCATGATTTTTATATCTTATTTTTCTTCAGACTCGATGAAATATTTCAAATCAGGCCGAACATGTTTTCACTTAATGCCTATATAAGGAATAAATAAACAAAAACTCTTTATAGATTTTTATTTTTTTACCTCCATTTGTAATTTGTTTACGGAGGTTCTGTTGATGTCAGATTGGGTAGTTTATATGGCCATTAATTCCTGCTAAATGTCTTTTAAATAGCTAAAATCGTCTTGAAGTTAAACATTTATTGTGATTTAAAAAAAAAAAAAAAATGATGTAAAAGACCCAGGCATCATTGATGTCAAAATTTCCTGAATGAAATTTGGCAAACCAATTTTGACAAGTACGTTCGGTTAAGACAACATTCCCATAAACACTAAGAATTTTTCTATGAGCTTCTGCAGCACACTTACATTTTTTAAAATAATACAACAAAATATGCCGATAATGAATGATATTTTCTTTCATATACATAGTGCAATAGCAAACACAATACTAAGCTAGTTTCAACAAGCGTTAACAGATATAGTTGTTGACATATTACAAACAGGATAAACAATCCACCTTGGAGATTAATTCATCAGATAAGAAGTGTATCATCGTGACATAAAAATAAACAGAAAGGAAAGGACGAAAGGACGTATTTGCCAAACTAATACAATCCAAAATTGCGGTCACGAAGGCCTACCGAACTGTCAGTCGAACAACATTACCTTCGGGCTAAACTTTAATCTAAACAACTTATTCATTCAAAGAACTATTCAATTATCCCCCCCCCCAGATGGTCTATTTTAGAAATTTTCCAATTTGTGAGAGTGGATGCAGTGTTATTCAGTGTAGGAGTTTATGAGGAGACCTTTAAGAGTCATATTTGCTTATTTTTCAAGTATGACCTTTGAATACAGCTGCCCTTTCAATAGCAGAGTTCTCCCTTTATACCAGGATTTCACCACATAATGCGAACGAGGTTATTCGGTTACAATTGGTGATATATATAATCCATGAAATATTTATCTAAATTATAAAAAATTGAAAATTAAGGGAATACTTTTGTTGTACCAGTAGCAGACACTATTTGGTTTTGAAATGTTCCAATAGTTGGCAGAGATGAGACAAAGGATGTAATTAAGGGAAGTTTCATATTCTTCATTTTAAGATTAACAAAAGTTACTTTTGACTTATTCTAAATTAACTCCTTGCGTTTCGCGACTTAGATTTATCAATAAATGCTGATCACTGTCAAGAACCTGTCTTTAGCAATAGAACCTATTTTGCTATATATTTAATCCAAATCATTAGCAATTTTTTTTTAACGAGAATGGTCGCATTTAAAGACATATTATATTGAGTATATTTTTTTGAATTTATGAGAGTACAGGCCTGTCAACTACTGGCAAAAGTCCTCATTATAAGGCTCCAGTAGCTGACACCCAATTAATATCCAATCCCTTCATCAGGATAAATTAAAAACAGATAAAACATAATTTAAAAACACTCCAAAAAACGATCAAACCAAAATTTTGGAGTCAACCTGAGTAGTTAAACAGAAAAAGGCAAACCGAAGGTATGGTGCTGTTTCTGAGAGATGGTTGTTCCTGGGATAATAAGTGGACAATGAGTGAGTTTCCTAATTTGCCACTCATTATTTTGGTTACTCAGCAGGAGTAAAGCAAAACTAACAAATATACAAGGAGAAAATATAGTACAAATATACAACAAAACATACAATAAAAATATATGGTACAGAGGAAAATTTATTATTCCCATATTTCGAGGAGGATGTCAGGTATTGGTACAAATATGATAACATTTAATTCCCTTTATTGTGAACTATTATTTATACTTTATATTTCATATTATTAATTTCACCCCTACCGTGTAGTCTAAAGTACACACCTTAGTTTTTTTTTTTTTTGTTTCATTTCTTATTAGTATTCTAGGTAGTTCTAAGTATTTTGTAAATAGTTTGATTATGCACGTATTATTAGTGTACTCAAGTTTTATTATCTAATGTAATAGTTCCGGCTAGAAGTAATTCTAATTTTTTTCTATATCAATGTGTTCTTAAGGGAATCCATTCCAGAATAAAGTTATTTTTCTATTTCTATATTAAGATATTATTTAATGTATTTTCCTAATATTTTGTGGCATTCGTTGCAAAAGACGAAAAAGGATGGTGAATTTAATATTTGACGGAGGTCCCAAAAAATTATTAATAGGCCCATTTTGAATCGTTCCGAAGTGTTTTCTCACTTCTATTAACATGATCAAGGATAGTAATATTTTGGAAGTTTTGTATCACTAAGATTTTAAACTTAATCTTAGTGAAGTGTATGAGATTAAGTGTATTTTCATATGGGTTTATAGTATTCAGTCGAATTCCCTATTCGATATACACCTCAGATATCCCTGAGCACTACTACCATCTATTGCTTCGCTGACGACACTGCAATTCTATCTTCCCTCAAAAAACATACTATCGCATCAATTGCCCTTCAAAACCACCTCTATGATCCCCAAAATCGGTTTGCAAAATGGAAAATTAAAATCAATAGTGAAAAATCCACCCACGTGACTTATTCTCTTAGGAAAATCTCATGTCCACCCGTAACGATTGACAATGTCCGAGTGCCTTAAAAAAACTATATACGATACCTCGGACTCTACTTAGACAGAAAACTTACCTGGAGTATACTTGACGAGATAACCAACTCTCACATCTTCTAGACTACAGATCTTCTCTTAACTTACGAAACCAGCTACTGATCTACAACACCACACTGAGACCAATTTGGACATACGGAGCAGAACTTTGGGGTTCAGACAACACAATAAAACCTTCTACGAAAAATTATCAACGCACCTTGGTACATATCAAATTACACAATACATAACGACTTAAACATCCCAACAGTAAAATCCTACAACCACGACAAATAAACTTAATTTCACTCTTCAATTCCAAATCACTTCAATCCATTAGTCCTTTCTATTTCCTGCTCCCTGTTATCTCATCGAAGCAGAAAGTGGCCGATGGACCTACTACAATAAATA
This sequence comes from Nezara viridula, assembly GCA_928085145.1. NCBI lineage: Eukaryota > Metazoa > Arthropoda > Insecta > Hemiptera > Pentatomidae > Nezara > Nezara viridula. Next base: position 90,174,027 of record OV725079.1, on the reverse strand, counting down.
CAAAATGAAGCTAATCAAGCAAACTCGCAACTAATCCCTAATATATCAAATTTGCTAGGTGCTCTGCAGCGCAGGTGCAACTGCCATAAAATGTTAAAATAAATAAATAAAAAATAAAGTATCCAATAAAACCTTTTTAATATTTAGTGAGGTTTTTTATTTACTCGTGATTCCATTATTTTTTCTTCTTGAAATATGCTATGCATCTAATCAATGTATGTCAGAATAACAAATATTTTTTTAAAACTAAGAAGGTGTATTTTGAGATTTCTGAACTTTTTAAAACAAGTAACCTATATTTTTTTCATGTTCAATGAAAACTGATATATTTAGTTTTTAAATCAGTTATCAAACATCCCTCTTGCATAATACAAGCCAACGGTTGTAAATCTACGATTTGTTTCATGATCTAAAACATGATGAAATTCCACAACTTTTAAAAAATATGTATAAAAAAAAAAACTCAAGAATAAAAATTCAAAAAATAGATTTGCGATATATTTAGTGAGTGTGATTAAAATGCTAAAGATATTTCATGAAAATAGGAAACATGCAGGTCACATGGCCTCAGATAATTTTACATGACCCAAAGTATTGAACCCGACAGAAATTAAATCATAATATAAATAGAATTGGATTGACTTGCATGTAGTATATAAAATTAAAATGATTATTGTAGTCCACACGAAGAAACAAGTACACATAAAGTTGCTTTTAGACATTTCACAAACTATGGAAAACACAATTATTTAACTTGACAAACAGCGATATTTGAGCTAACCCCAGCTTTTATATATTGCTTTTGTTATCGACAGCATATGGGAAACATTGAACGAGAACATGGAAAACAAGAAACAAAAACACTAGCATATGGAAAAACCATTTAAATATGTCTAAGCGCAGCTTAAATGAGTAAATAGCAGGACCCTGCTGCTTATTTTTCTAAAGAAATAAGTCAATAACTTGACACAAGGTCGAAAGTTTTGAACGATTTTCTTACTTGGCAGGTTTGGTGACATTATTAGAAGCGTAAACACCTTTATCTAAGGCCCAAGGACAGTTTGCAAGGTACGCTTACATAACACGCAGTTTTTTTATGTACTTTTTGGAAATGTCCGACACCGGGTTCTATTGAAATGGCTTTGCAATGAATCTCTCATAAGGTAGGAAAGATATTTAAGCGATTAACAAACATGGAGGACACAATATAAGTATGTACTTCTGCATGCTATATAATAATTAGCAATTGAATTCTGTTTTGTCTATGAACACCCTAATAAATCTATAAATATGTGTAAATAATTGCTAAGGTAACATAAAAATCAAGTTTATAATAATCAATTATAGTATATCTTTAAAAAATAAAATGACAAAATTTCAAAACTTACAGAAAAAGTTTCCTTGCAGTGTTACATTACAACTGATAAGTCAGTCAGGAAGAAATACTTCATTGTATCATACCAGTAAATCAAGAAGTAATCAAGCTCTTACCTGAAAAAAATAAATGAAAATCATTAGAGGGGACGCACAGAAATATTATTTTTCTTTTTATTATCAATTCAATTAATTACAATAATATATGTATAACTATAGTTATATTTTATATATTTCACACGTACTTAATTTTTTTTTTATTCATTGATATTTACAACTGTATTATACAGGAATATAATGACATGAAAACGCTTGTTGATAAACTAAACTCTTATAATATGTTTATATAAAGAGATCAAGAGGCCATCTTCTTTTCAGACGCCTCGTGGGGTTATCAGGGATCGAATAGGAAGATAGGATTGAAACGAGAGGATTAGGATGTTTCCGAAGTTTGTTATGAATGAATAGGTATCTGGATAGGGCCAAATCTGAAAGATATAATACATTAAGGTCGTTATGGATGATTTTATTAGTGACAAAGTAAGGAGGATTTTGGATTGTAAGGATCGGATACGAGAGGAATTCGATGGTTTAGTGTAGCCCCAAAATTGAATTTTGTAAGTCCAAATAGGCCTTATTATAGTCGTATATTCATATAAGACAAAATACTCATGTCTTTTGCAATTAATTGTAAGCTTAGAGCGTATGTAGTAAGTGCTGGAATAGTCGGTAACGTCGAGCGGTTTCTTGTCGTTTCGGTCTTGTATGAGGATTCCAAGTGAGACGTTTGTCCAGGTGGAGTCCTGGGTATCGGATTTGTTCAACAGGCAGAAGTTTGGATTTGGTAAAGGATAGTGTAGGATAAAAAGTCATAGGTTTGAGTTTTGGAAATATACCAGATCATTTAAACATAAAAGTTATGAATTTAAATATCTTGGATTGATGGTATTGTCTTTTTTCTGAGAAGTCATTTTTGGGCTGTTAATGTGTAACGATGTGTTATGAAATACATGTGATCTTGTATTTTATGTTGTAATGATTACAGGTGTTTTCGAGACTCGAGGCTTGGAATCTTATATCCTACAAATTAATTTAAGCCTATTTTTTTTTTTTATTTTGTTCAATAAAAGTGTTTAACGTACTTTCACAATTTATTTTCAACCTAAAACAATTGAATTGATTAATTCATTTTATAAGTTATAAAGATACCTAATTTCGACATATTCTCATATAAATTCAAATACTACCTAATTCAGTTTTTGACTATAATCAGTTCGGGTACATAACTTAATATTTTTTTCATTTCTGATCGAATAGTAACCTTAAAATATCAAATTTATATTTTCAAAACTTTTTGAGTTTTGAACATGTTGACTTATAAGATGGATTAGATTAGCAAAGATATTAAAAAGTTTCTTTTAATATCTTGTAAAGAATTGAGTTAGGTTGATGTTAGAATTTATATTTAAAATAGTAATTTTTTATTTTCCATGCTTTCGTATTTTAATTATTCATTTTTATAAAAAAAAAAAAAAAAAAAAAAATGTGGCCAACAAAAATATCCTTTGGCGTGATTTTCACCTCCAACAGGACAAAATAAAGAGGTTATATAGACCAATAGGTTTTAGTGGCATTTTTGTATGCCACTTCTGTCTAGAACGTATGATCAAATTATCTAACGATTCACGTGGATAGCAAATGGCTGTTCATGAATTTTTAGTAACTTATTAAATAATTTAATGAGGAAACGCTCCATTTATAAGAATTTGCATAAAATAAAAAAAGTATATGGATGTTAATGATTTGTTAAAAATAGGTCTGTACTGCGGACTATTTAAAATATTTGACGAAATTTAAATGGTCAATGGTGAAAAGTAAACATAAAATAATACTTTTAATTCACTTACTGGACTATAAATTGTAAACAGAGTTTTACATATTTTTTTTACGGGACAGGTTATGTTTATTTATAATTATAAAAATATGCAAAGAATATCTCATAGTAAAGGCCCAACCTACCAAGACACATCGGTCATGTGAAATATCATGCCTCGTGAAACATGGCATATCGATTTTACAACTCCAACGAGCCAGTGACTAATTGATATATGAATGCCCTGTGACGACGACGTGTAAGTGTAGTTTCCATATGGCGACATCTATTCATCTTGCAGGAACAAGAATCGTTCATATCTTGGTAATAAATAATATTTTAATGTTTTATCATAATTAATCTTCTATGTTTTAAGCGGATTTGCTTTACACGGATTTCATGGCATGGGTAATATTCTTATGGATATTCATATGAATATAAGTTAATCACATTCAAATATTGTTCAAATTGGTCAACAACGCTATATCCCATTTATATTTGCTGATTCCTACAGGAACATAGATCCTATAAGAGTTCAAATGTTGCAGCCAACAATAGCGAGAGAAGGTAGTGTCGAGTCCCGTGTGAGTACATGTATTAAATAAAATAAACATAAGAATCTAATATTGTAAATGTTTTAATTTTGAAATAATCGCAGGTTTGAATATTTTTTTTAGAATTGACAAGCACTATACAATATGTGAATAAAATAGAACATGGTAATTTATATTGTTGCAGACCAGAAATAAGATGTGATAGAAATATTTTGAAATTATTGAGTTTTGGTAAGTTCTCACAGTAGTATTGGCATCATACGTTTAATTGTCATTAGATAAGCAATGCTTATTATTGACAATGTTTTTTGTGACTATTTGTAGATGACTTGAAAATAAGCTAACTCCTCGAAACGTCGTTAAAAATTAAACAAATAGTTAAACTATAAGGGCTTATATATATCCTTGGTGACGCCATTTGTAAGATATTGTAATCGATTTAATATCGACCTAAAACTATCGATACCATCAAAATATCGATCGTCGGTATTTTCAACGACATTATAAACATTTTTTTAAATATGAATATCAATATAAATATTCTTTAAATTAATTCATGGAAATATCAATTATTCTACACTCGTTCATAAAATTAATTTTTTGGTTCTCCTCCATCTACATTATCCTCAGCTTTTTTCCCGGAAATTTCCATTCACCCATAGATCGGATTCAGCGAAATGCTAACTTATTTTTTTTTAATTTAATTAAAATATACATTAATCCTTGAATCGTCAACCTCCCCTGAAACTATTATCTTTCAAAACCAGATACGCACGGCTGGCTAAATAGCTGTGGAAAAAACGAGTCATCTTAAATTATGCCTAAAGAATGTTGGACATTATTTATTACAAACTGGTTCAAAGATTAGCAATTGCACAACCGATCTTTGGACATGAATTCTGATTTAAATTCAAAGCCCTATCAATCTATTAATTAAGAACTACTTATAGGCAGTTCTGCGAACATAAACACACCGGCAACGAATCAACAAAGAGGAAAATGGGAGAAAACAAACACAAATAAGTTATAAATATTCTCTGAGGGAAATATTTTTTTAAAGGAGTTCAGTTAAAACCGAAAACAAAGAAAGAAAACTGATGAAGTGAAAAGTCACTGAGAATCGTTAACTAAGTATTGGATCCTAAAATAATTTCAAGTTTAATGAAGTCTTAAATATACTTTTGCTTAAATTTGTTTGTCATTAGTGTTAACCGAATAATGGTATTAGTTGTTTTTGATTGGCCTAAGAAATTAGTTCGCGTAATGCGACGTTTAGCGTTGACAGAGTTCCTGCTAACCAGAGATTACTGTACATGGATTAGATGAAACTAAAAATAAAATGTTAAGTACATTAACTAAAAAATGTCTGTATGTTTCAAAAAATGTTTTTATACTCTTTATTAGGTTGTTTGTACTCTTTATGTTATACGTGGTGTTAGTGTAGGAACATTTATAAAAATTGTAATAATAAAAACACTTATTAGATCGCAATTGTCGTACTTTATAGTGTTTTTCTCTATGCCAACGTTTACGCCCTTAGAACATTTTCAAGAGAAGAAACGTTGGTAAAGAGAAAACAATAAAAACAAATAAAGTAGGACTATTGTGCTCAATGAGTTCTTTATTTTTATTAATAATATGAAGTTTTAACCAGTAAGATTGAAATATATATTACTTACTTAATCTACCCTCATCAACCTCTTTGCAATCTAAGGCTTCCGGCTATATCCGCCTATTGAGCATGATCCATAAGTCTCTATCTTGAGCAAATTATTTTCTTTTCGTCCAATCTATAACTCTTCGGTCTAAGGCTTCCTTTATTCCACTTTTCCAGGTCTTCCTAGGCCACCCCCTAGGTCTCCTACTAATCCTTCTGGCATTCGAGAGATATGTCCAAAACACCTTAGCTATTTTTCTTTTAATTTTTCTCTTGTATCTTATATAGCGAAGTTGGATCGGATAGTGATTTTTCTCACTCAGTCTTGAGGTAAAAACCTTCGACCCTACGGAGGTAGTGAATCTCCATTACTTGGAGTTGACATTTATGTTTACATGTTAAAATTCAAGACTCGCTCGAATAACTCAAGATTGGGACAAAGATTGAAGATTGTTATAATTGTTTTTTTGGAAATCTCTTTCTTTCCTAAATATTCTTTTCTAATGGAATTAAAGCACCTTCCACCTGTCTTAATCCTTTTTCTTACATCTCCATCCAACTAGCCATTCTCATTCAAGATGGCTCCCAGGTGTTTAAAATCGCTTACCTGTTCTATTTGGGTCCCATCCAGTCTATTGACACTGTCTCCCAGTTTTGTCCTTCTGACGTGCATAATTTATGTTTATGGCCATATTAATTTCTCTTAGTTGATCCCTCATGACATGGAATTTTTTTTCGATTTTTGCCAAAGACTTCCAGGTCCTCCGCATAGGCCAGTATAATGAACTGGGTAGGAAGCAATCTTCTGTAGCCAAATGGTCTCATTTTCTGTTGGGCTTTTCTCAGAGCCATTTCCAATAGTACTACAAAAAGGGGCAGACTCAGGATACATCCTTGCCTGATTCCTTCAGTAGTATGTCAATGGACGCCATGTTGCATGTCCTGATCATATTCATATTGTTTTTATAAAGGCTTCTAATAGCCTCCCTCAATCCCAAGTTCATCCCTTCTCACGTAACGCTTAGTCACGATTCCTGATAGTACCGAAGGCCTTAGTTAGGTCGACGAAACAGGTAAGCACTTTCTTGTCTACTCCAATGGCCTTCTCGGATATTTTCCTTAGGGTTAATATCAGATCTTGTGTACTTCTGTTGGGTCTGAAGCCATGCTCCTCCATTTGCAAGGACTCGACAGTTCCTTTAATACTGTTTTCCAGGATATTAGCATATATTTTTGAGTGAAGGTTAAGGAGAGAAATTCCTCTATGGTTTTGGCGCTCCCTGTTGTCTCTATTTTTAAAGATTGAAACTATGGTGGCAAATTCCCTATCTTTGGAGTTTTTTCCTTTCATACTAAATTTATAAGATAATGGAAGATTTGTGTGCCATATTTTTCAGCAGTTCAGAAGAAATTCAATCAATTTTAGTCGACTTGCCTGCTGTCAGTGCTGCCAATGGCTCTGCAACTTCGACCTCATCAATGTAGTCTACCTTCTCTTATCTTTTTTCCATATATGGACCATGCCAGCTGAAGAGGCTCAGATTCAAGAAGCTCCATGAAGTATTCTGCCCAGCGGTCTGAATTGGGTTTGGTGAGAATATTGTCATTCTTGTTCTAGATATGCTTTAATACAAATTATTTTTCTTTGCTTATGTTTCAGAGGATTCTATAGAAACGTTTTACATTTTTTTTGGTGGAATTTCTCTTCCATTTTTTTCCACTACTATTACGTTCCTGATAAGCAGAATAGTTTTCATCTGTTTTGGTTTTCATCTGTACTTTCAGATAATCTTCTCATTTATGTCCTAACATTATCTTTCCACCATACCTTTCTTTTTTGTACTTTAGTCAACCCAAGAGGCTCCACAAACTTTTCGGTCGATTCCAGAAGTATTTGTTTCCTCCCGCTCCATGAACTTTCAATGCAGTCCTCCAAGTCACATTGATAAGAATATTCTTCCACATCTTGTCTATTTTCGACTGCTTTTTATTTCAGCTTGTAATTATTGACCTTGAAATATATATAATTTTTTGACTGATTTTTATTTTAGTTTGTAATTATTGGCTTTAATTACAAGCTAAAATAAAAATCAATCGACATATATATATATATAAAGGCTAATAATAACATGCTAAAATAAAAAGCGGTCGAAAATAGACAAGATGTGAAAGAATATTCTTATCTTATGGACTGCATCGAAAGTACAATATATATATATATTAACATAAGTATTAAATTGGAAATAAGGTCACTTAATATATTATTAATCATCTAATCACGAATTCAAAATTGTGTAAGAATCGTAATCAATATATTTTTATAGTGTTTTTTTTTTAGTGAACTTTATTCCCAGACCTATAGTTATCATGAATGCTTTATACACAAAGATCTAATTCTATTTGAGGTGAGAATGCACGAGCCTCTTACAGGCGCAGCTCAACATCTGCCCCGACGATGCAAAAACCACAAAGATCACTTTCACCAAAGAGCAGATGAGGCAGCTTTGTTGGTTTGGGCCTTGGAAGAAAGCAACCAATCCGGTCAGCAACTTTCTCCATCTTCACCAATTGGATGCCATCCTTTCGGCACCCTTGCCCCATTATTCATGACGACATTCATGAAATTGAAATTACATGCTAAGGGTTCGTTCGAAATGTCAATCATAATGTGGGAAGGTGTTCGTTGGCAAAGAATAATGAGACGACGCTACGTCTTTAATTCAATCTATATAAATATTTATAAATAATAATTAGCTTTGAATGCGTATTTGGTCAGGGCGGTAGAACTTAGGAGGCAACAATTTCGATAGAATATTTTTTTTATATATTAGTACAAAATTGGCCAGATTCGCCACTCAAGCCATGTATGTCTGGTTATAGTGTCTCTGCTCAGCCTCCATTGGTAATACCAGTGATGCGGCTGAATGAAAGACGCTGGGATCTCCTGGAGTCCTGCCTTTCCCTTCACGAGTGTGGGGAAAGACTTGGCTCGGAGATCTTGAGTGACTGAAGATTTGACATTAGATCTTTTGTCTTCTTAACAAGCCTGCTCCATCCCTGTCTGTCTTGGGCTATTTCTATCCATTTATCTGCACGCAGCTCTATACCATCTGTGTTGGTTCTATCTACCCATCTGCTTTTTGGCCTTCCACGTGGTCATTTGCCTTACATTGAGGCATTCATTGTAACGCGGAGTCTTCCAGATGAAATGCTACGTACTACATGCCCTTCTCATTGATATATTCATATGAATATCTACACTACTGATAATGGTATATACGTTAAAAATGTAGGTTGTGGATTATTACTGTAGTATTTCTCTATTGTTTATTGATAATATTTTGAGATTTTGATCGGATTACAGATCTCTTGATTTTATTATTTTACTTTTTGTTTATGAATTGGAAATGATTTTACGAATAATAGAATTAATTTTTACTTCGTCATAAAATCAAATAATCTTTTTTTTTGGAGGTATTCAGACGAACATTAGATAATAATTAAGAAGAAGTACCTCGATAAAAGTAGTCCATAACAGTTTAGTACTATACTATTTAGGCATTCATTGTTAAGTAGAGGTTTCCAGATAATAACATACAACCCTAGGATGCTTAGGTCATAGGATGCTTCTTTTTTTAATCTAACGATGAAAAACAGCATGAAGTTACTAGATAAAATAAGTTATGAATTTTAATGAAAATATTATACAAAACTTATGTATTTTTAATGTATTATGTATTATGAAAATAAGCATATAATGATATAGCTGGTTATAAAATTACTAACACAAAGTAATTAAGTGTACTAACAAACGGAAGAGAAAGACCGATAAAGGTAAATAAAATAAAATAAAAGCAAGGAGGTTAAGATGGATAGTTAAGCCTCTACACGACAATGAAAGCCTCATTGTAAGCAAAAGACCACGCGGAAGGCCAAAAAGCAGATGGATAAATCGAATCAACTTAGATGCAATAGAACTACAGGAAGATAACTAAAAACAAATAATCCAAGATAAGCAGAGATGAAGTAGGCTTCTTAATGCGGTAAAAGATCTAAAATATCTCTAAAGCTAAAAAAAAAAAATTGTTATAAAATTTAATAAATAGTCATAACAATTTATTAAGGAGAAATAAAAACAAGGACAAAAAGAAAAAAATTGGTCCAAAATCTATGAGGTTAAAAAAACTAACAGTTACCCATAGATCTGTCCACCCATCTGCCGATGTTTATTTTCTCCTTGTTTATTAATGTATTTAAATCTATAAAAATATAATACTCTTTAAATAGTTTCACAACATAACTTTTCATTCATAAAATTTTTACGCAAGGGGCATTAACATGTATAAATTTAAAAAAGATTATTATACCTATTAATTAATTTAAATTTAAATTCATAATCAAATGAATAGTAACTGAAATAAAGTTATTATAATGCCTTAGTAATACTTTTATCATTTATTTAGTTTTTTGTGTTGCCTCTACCCTGCAGGGTAATTGGCAACATCTAATTCAATTTTATTATAGAGTTTCACCGCTTTTAGGAATTATAATTTTTTTTTAATAGCATCTAATAAAACAAAATTTAAGCAATATATAATTTTACTATATATCCATTATTCTGATTAGAGTACTAGACATTTTAATTAACCACGATAAAATATTTGTGCTGGCTTCATGCCATCTATTTATCATTAAACCGTGGCATATCTATGACATGAATATGCAAATTTCGACAAACAGCTCATAAACGGATTAAAATATGATTATACGACCCGAAATTTGCATAGCTGCATTATAGAGGGTTATAAGCAGGAATATTCTCGGTCTGGACGTTACAATTTGTAACTAGACATCATGAGATGGAATTGCCTTGTAAATCAATCACCACCGCAAAGCAATATAAGATTTATTAGAACATTTTTAAAAAAATTATCGAAAAGTAGAAAAGTTTTAAAATAATAGTTTTTGAAATAATCAAAACAACCGATTTCTCCTACAATTTGGACCATTCAAAGATGAAACCTTGCGTTATTTTAAAATAGACAGTTTTCGAAACATAAGTATGATAATCTTTGTCAATAATTATTATTGTTAATTGACACAGCAAATCAATGTCGTCTATTGATTGCTTCAATATTCTCATTTCTCTATTTGATCTGCTTTCCCAAGTGTAATAAATAAATATTTTATCAAAGCAGGAATGAATGCTTTTGAGATTATTAAAGTAATTCTTAATTAGCCAATATTTCTATATGAAAATATTTTTGTCGTAATGCAGATAGTATGGAACAGACAGCTATAAAAAGAAAATTATTTTCTTCTTTATTAGCATTACATCTTATGGAATATATTTATATATCTATTTTTTTTTTATTTATATAAATTAGGCAGTATTCAACAACATTTTATTTATTTTTTTTTTTTTATTTTTTTTTTTTTAAAATCTATTTATTGAATAATAATACAATCAGCCACTGCTGGAGGGCTATAAGCATTAGGGCTAAAAGTTCTCATTCATACAATATATACAAATAATAAAGAAATAAATATAAATATAAGAAGTAAATAAATAATACTGATGAAGAAGGTAAATAAATAAAAATAAAAAAAAAATAAAATAAAATAAAATAAAAACTTCTAAACACAATCATAACTATATACAATATATACATTTGCCCAAGAATCTCCGAGCCAGGCTTTTACCTCCACACGCGGAAGGCAAAGCAAGACTCCGGAAGATCCCAGTGCCACTTTTCCAGTCGCATCACTAGTATTAGAAGCCAGTGGAGACTGAAAGAGGGCAATACAGCCACAGACGCTCAGGACATGAGTGGAGAAGCTGGCCATTGCCAGGACTCCAAAGGCATATTTACAAAAGATCTCGAGGCCACTGCCGTTTCAACCTTCGAGGGGGATGGTATGGATGCTCGGAGCTGGATAGGGATTGCGCTAGAGGATTGGGATGATGAATGAGGTTCTGGTGAAAGTTGGAGAATCTGGATGGGATGATGTCATGGACATATGGGATGTTAAGGTCATGGTGTAGGGTCTTGTTCGTGACATAATATGGAGCATTGACTATTGTTCGAAGGACTTTGGACTGGAAGGATTGGATGCGTTTGATATTCGATGATTTAGTTGTCCCCCACAGTTCAAGTCCGTAGGTCCAGATAGGTTTCAGTATGGTCTTGTAGATTAATAATTTGTTTTCTGTTGAGAGATGAGATCTTCTGTTTAGTAGTCTATATAGCTGACCAAATCGTCGGTTAAGCTCTTGTCTTTTAAGTCTCGTATGTGGGTTCCAAGTCAGTCTTTTGTCCAGAAGGAAGCCAAGGTATCGGACTGTGTCTGAGTAGGGAAGAGGAATTGAATTAAAAAGGATTGGCGGACAGGATCTGCGTCGAAGAGTGAAAGTTACATACTTGCATTTTGATTCATTAATTTTGATGCGCCAGTTGTTGCACCACTGCTCAATGAAGGAAAGGTGTCTTTGCAGGTTCTGGGACGCTATTAGAGGATCCGAGTGGGAGGATAGGATGGCAGTATCATCAGCAAATGTTGCTAGGAAGGTATCAGGACTTGAAGGGATGTCAGCGGTGAAAAGGATATAGAGAACTGGGCCCAAGACACTGCCTTGTGGAACACCAGCCTCAATTGGATAATGTTTGGAGAGTTCAGTGCCGCAGCGGACTTGAAAGGAGCGATTTGAAAGGTAAGATTTGAGGACTAGGTACAAGGGTTGAGGTAAATGGGTTTTGAGCTTGAAAAGCAAGCCATCGTGCCACACCCGGTCGAAAGCTTGAGCTACGTCCAGAAAGGCACCAGTGCAATATTGCTTGTTTTCAAGTGCAGAGGATATGTGGTCCACAACGCGAAGGCCTTGTTGGACAGTGGAGTGTCTTGAGCGGAATCCAAACTGATGGGAAGGGATATTGTGGGATTCGAGTATGGGTAGGATGCGTTTGAGAAGGATTTTCTCAAAGATTTTGGAAAGGATCGGAAGTAAGCTTATCGGTCTATAGGATGATGTATAATTAACAGGTTTACTTGGTTTAGGAAAGAGGATAATTATGGAGTGTTTCCACACCAGGGGAAAGTGGGTTGTGCGGAGGATACAGTTGAATAGATATGTAAGGAATATAATTGCTTTTTTGGGAAGTTGTCTGAGGATCTGGGAAGTAAGGAGATCGTGTCCTGGAGATTTGCGAGGTTTTAGGTTCTTTAAAAGGAATTTGACCTCAGAGGGGTTGACGGCTGTAGGAGGTAAGGAGAGAGGAATCGATGAAGAGAGGAATTCTTTAACTTCAGCAGTATGGGAGGGATGGAGTTCAGGATGAGGAGTGAATGTGTACGATAGATGTTTAGCAAACTCTTCTGCTCTATTCTCATCTGACGAAGCCCAGGAACCATCATCACGGCGGAGGGGGTGGGAAATGGATTGGAATTTAAGGATTTTTTTTGTTACATTCCAGAGGGAGTTATCACTTGCAGATAGTGAGGAAAGATAGGAATTATAGGATTGGGATCTAAACGTAGCCAGTTTTTGTTTTACCTGCTTGGAATAATAGTTATATGATTTCCGATCATCAGGATGCCTGGTTCTTTGCCAGATGGTCCTAGAGCATCGTTTCCTATTAATAAGGTCCAGTAGGTCTTGGGGTAGAGGATTTATTTTGCGGTATTTTTTAGAAGGATCAGGTGAAGATGCAGTCCAAACTGCTTGTTGGATCAAGGTAGTCATGGAATATACTGCTTCATCTAGGTCTGCAGGTGTTTTTAAGGAAACTCTGAGGTCAATATTATCATCCAGTATTTGACGGAAGAGGTTCCAATTAACTGGCCCCCTGATAAATGAAGGTGGAGGTGGTTTGGGAATTGGTGATGTGGAGACCGTTAGGATTAGGGGACTATGGTCTGAGGAAAGATCATCAAGTCTTGAAATGCTATAATTAAGGGACCCTAGACCTTTGTGGATGAAAAAATCTAGGAGATCGGGATTGCGGTTAGGATCTGTTGGCCAGTATGTGGGAGAATTGGGTGAGAGGATGTTGCTGTGATGGGAATTAAGTGCAGATAGCAATGTTCGTCCTCGGGAATTTGTGGTTCTGGCTCCCCATTGCTGGTGTTTAGCATTTAAGTCTGCACCTAGAAGGAAGTGGTGTCCTAAGGAGTTAAGGAAGGAAGTTAATTGGGATTCTGAGATGGGTATTTTAGGCGGGGAGTATGCTGCGACTACTGCTATTGGGTAAAGGGAAGTTTGGATTATCACGGCAGTGGATTGTAGGAAATTATGGGTCGGCAAAGGGAATAGGTGATGGGAAAGGGATTGATGGATAATTATGGCAGTGCCAGCATGTGCTGTTCCATCAGGATGGTCGGTTCGATAGATATGATAGTTGGGGATGTTAAGTGGTCGTTTGTTGGTAAGTCGAGTTTCAGTTATTAATGCTACATCAATGTTTTTGTCCTGTAATAAGATTGTTAGCTCGTTGATGTGATTTCGAATACCATTCGCATTCCAAAGGAGGACGGAGAGGGATTTGATTGGGGACATTTAAGGATTTCTCGGCAGTGGGATGAGGTTGGATACAACATTGGTAAGTAAGGAAATGAGAGGAGTGATGAGTGATCTGAATTCAGAGAGAAAAGAAGTCAATAGGCTTGTGAGGTCAGTGGCATTGGGAGGAGGAGGAATGAATGCCTGGTTATTAGGCCTAGGTTCAGAGATGGGATAAGGGTCTTGAGGTTGAGATGTGAATACTCGAGGTTGAGGTTCTTGTGGCAGGGCCTGAGTTTGTGTGGGTGCAGTATCTCCTTTGAATATCTGAGCATAGGACACTCTTGTATTTACAGTTCTAGAGGGTTGTCTTGGTGGCCTGGATGGCCGTTCTTCTCTTGGAGCTGAATAAATTCTTGCTTTTAGTTCCTTATATGTTTGGCAACCCTTGTAGTTCGCTGGGTGCCCTTGATGGCATAAAGCGCATACAGCTGGTGTTCTTCTGGACTTCTGGCAGTCCTCTGTTTTATGTTTATCACCGCACCGGACACATCTAGGAATGTGGTGACAATAGCGTTTCGTATGACCATAAGCCTGGCAGTTATGGCATTGTACAATGTCGCGCTTAGTGTAGGGCTTTTCTACAACAACGCTAGTGTAGTAAAGGCGTGTGACCTTGTAGATGTCTTCGACCTGGGGCGTTCGGTCAAGGTCAACGAAGAATAGTGGGAGCGGTATTTTATTTTTTGAGCCAGGCTGTTCTCTATCTTCCTTGAATATATTCACTATTTGGCGAACACGGAACCCCATCTCAGTTAGTTCTTCTTTAATGGCATCCAGTGGTGTTGATGGGTGTAATCTCCTGATCACCACCCTGAGCGCTCTCTCTTGGCGCAGCTGATATGTGTGATAATCCGCCTTAGTGTCAGATAAATACTTGACAATTTTTCTGTACGTATCTGGGGTGTCAGGCATTAATTTCGTGTCATTAATGCGGCTTTGGCATAAGTATTTACCTGAGCCCACTATATTATTTAATTGTAGACACATTAATTGAAAATTTTTAATGTTTCTAACGAATATTGGTGGGGGTTTAGGTTCACTAGGGATGGGTACTGCTTCCATTTGTTCATTCTGTGTGTTTGACAACACTTGGAATGGATTAGCTGTAAAAAAGGGCGATTCTTCTAACGTACCTTGTATTGATATAGCTTGTGTTGACATATTTTGTGATGATGTGCCAGGTTGATTTTCGACTTCGTCAACTGAGCTCTCTGGTGTAGCTGGTGGGGTATTTTTTTTAGAGCGTCTAGCCCTTTTCTTGATTGGTGAACTCTTTGTGGTATCTAGACTCCTAGATCTTAAAGTTCGATTGCTACCTTTGCTCGACATTACCATGTGAAAATATCGCATCTCATGTTAATTAATTAGAGGTAAATGTAATAGTTTGTAAAAAAAAGTCTTTTATCAATTACGTATATATTACGCGAATTTGTGGAATTCTGAGAAACGTAGATGTGCTTCCGCCGAAGGGCAGCAGCCCACTGGTCGGATTAGCGAATGTATATGGCCGGCTTGTTATCTATCACTATCCTCAGGTCTATTTACATTGTTCACAATGCCGTTATAAATAAGTGATTACTCACCTTATTTATGTCCAGTTTCAACTTAATTGTTAACTTAACAGTTCACACTACTTTTTCACAAATAACATGAATTATTTCACTGATAATAAAGTCACTTTATAAGAGACGAAATAAAGAGTGTATGTGTAGGGTTAACTCATGCGCAGAACTCAATGATGATTTTATTTATTAATTATTTTATTTCGACAACGTTTCGACCATCGCTAAGGCCATTTTCAAGTCTTATTGAGTTCTTCGTTAAATTTCCATTATTCACAGTCGTATTAATTTTTAAGACACAGTCATCTTTAGCACAAATAGAATAAAAGTTAAAAATTTTTACATACGACCTTTTGCATTAATAGTAGTGATATATATACTAATTAGGTATGATTTCACTCGTAAACTGGAAAATCCATAAGAAAAATTTAACTAGTTATTTGTTCGGATTTAATGAGACCAATATTTTTCTTCAGTCAGAACAAAACTAATTAAGCTGGAATATAAAACTATGAGTGAAGTTCACACATACAACTTCGATATTTAAGTAGGAAATCGAGACCAAGACGAACTGATTGAACTTCAATGAAAATAAACACATTCACAAATAAGACGTATTCTTTTTTTTTTTTTTTTAATTTATAAATTCAGAGTAAAATATATTTTAAATTTACTGAAAATTACACGAAATCTAAGTAACAGCTTTTGAAGTTTTGGAATCGACCAAACAATGCAGTATAAATTATTTTTTTTTAATAAAACCTAAAATTTTATAACCCCAAAACAATATTGTAATAACCTAACTCCCACTCTATATGATCAGTGCCTTTCACATTTCACAGCCATTATATTGTTAACAATTATTTATATTAATTTTAATTATTAAATAGAATTCAATGAAATTGATACTAAATAATCTTTTATACTGTTCTTCAAATTTCCTCCAAGTTTGGATCAAATCGAATGCGCCGTTTTCAAATTATAGGCATATCAAATAACACATTTTCTGATCCGCGGAAGTATTTTTTTCTGGAGTATTAGATATAATTTGATAATATTGATGCCTATTTCATTTTACGTTTAGCAATCCCTGAATTCCCTCCAAATTTGAGCCAAATCGAACTTGCGGTTTTACAGATATAGAGGTATCCAGGAAAAAACGTTTGCTCATATATAAGAGAAAGAAATGCACAGAATTGAATAAAATTTACCCTACATTATTTTTTCACAAATACCTACCTTTTATCAAACTTTGAGCCAAATCGAACAAGCCATTCCTGAAATATTGGCATATCTACAAAAATGCATCGGCGCGTGCGTAAGCGGAAGTGCTGGTCAGAATTTGATAAAATTGATATGGGGCCATCTAGACAGCAACTTCCTCAAATTTCATGAAACTTGGATAAACGATAGTAGGTGATAAGCCCGTTACATCGATTTGACTACAGACAGACAGACACCGAACCAAATTCGATCCTTGATGTCTGAAACGTAAAACGTAGAGTGGAAATTTTCGATTCTGAGCACAAAATTTTTTTTTAACCTCTCACACGAATACAATGCTTCCCTACCTTCGGTAGTGAGAAAGCAAAATGTAATAAAGAAGTTTTAATATTATATTGGAAACAACATAAAAATTAAAATACGAATTATAAATGTTTTAGTGACCTTTTCTCTACGATGTCGATTTAGATACGAATTTAAAGCAATTCTGTTTTTTAAACCGAAAAAACAGAATTTGCCATAGACGGTGTAAGGATAAATCAACAAGATATATATGTATATATTATACTTACTTATATTGTAAATGTTGAAAAATAAAATCAACTCATTAATTCATCAATCAATCACAACTCCTTAATCATTCTAAAAAGCAAGTTGAGTATAATTAAGTATTCCATAAGAGCACCCGACCTTATCACTAACATCCCCTCTCCTTCCCTCAGTCATTTGTTATCTAATCACCGTTATCTATGATCAATTAATGTCATTTGATTAATTAGTTCTGTAATCGTGTTTCATCCCATTGTTTTCGTTTGTATCTCTCGTTTCGTTCTAATTTGTGATGTCTATCTTCCTCTTTCCTGAAGGGAGGAAAAAATAACAAAAAACAAAAGAAAATCTTTATTGCTGTTTCTCTCTCTAAATTCTTATTTCTTGGACTAAATCTATTATTTTCCTGATAAAATAAAATTAGTTGGTCCGTGCAAATAATTCGCATAGAATATTAGTCAATATATAATGGGTATAACCAACCATAAATTGTATAACTTGAAAATTTTGTGTGAATAAAGTTTCCTTTACATCATAACTTGTTCCTCGAACATTTTTGAGGGATGCGCTTATTTTTTAGCACCAAAAGAATGTTTCTGTGGTTCCTGTAAAAACCAGTTCACTATTGATTACTTTTTCAAATAATAAAAAAATATACACCTCTTAGAATATTACAGTTGTTAAATATGAGGATACTTAAATAATCAGAATTATCCAGAAAAATATAAACCGAAAATAAGAGTAAAAATAAACTAAGGTGTGTGACCACACAATAGTAGTGAAAACATCAAAAAGGGGAGATTATTAATATGAAATATAAATTATAAATAATAGCTCATTATAAAGAGGATGAAATGATGAACATTTTCTTCGCTTACACTATGCAAGTCCGGTTTTTAGTTTCTGAGTTATTTTAATCCAAATATTCAATAAAACTCGCCATAATTTAGTTTTCGATACTATTTTTTTTCTATTTTCAACTCTTTAACACGGCGTCACGTTAAAATAAAATTTTGATTAATAGCTCATTACAAAGAGGATGAAATGACGAACATTTCTTTTGTTTACAATATGCAGGTTCGATTTGTAGTTTTTGAGATATTTTAATCCATAGGCAAAAATACTTCAATTAGTTGATTCCAGCCGACTTTACTCGAGCGTTACTCATCGGAGATCTGACGGCTCAATCTAATTTACTCTCCACAAAGTGCAAAACGCGCCTGGAGAAGTTTTCATTTAAAAAATAAAAAATAAAAATAATTATACTATCTGATGTGTCCTAAGGACTTCTTGACCATTTATCTTCCTTTACGTTTTTTGTAGATTTTTATTTTGTCGAAGAATATGATAAAAACAATATTTTCATTTTTCATGAATCTTAAGCTGCATTCGGAATGAATACGATTTATCTCGAAAACAATACATTTTTGGGCAAAACCCAGGGCTTGGGACGTACCGCCATTTTTTTTTAATGACTTTTATTAAAGTTGTAGTAGGAATTTAATGATCAAAGTTAGTATTAGCCACTTTTCCATAAAATTCTCGTAAGGTTGATTTCTCATTCATCCAAATCCATCACTCCAGAAGCCGAGAAAGGTGTCTATTCTAATGTGTTGCATTTAGTTTAGATACTTCATAAATAAAATGCAACCCATCATTATTGATTCTATATAGTTAACTGATAACTGAATCTTTATGTATTTATAAACCAGATCAAAACCACCTAATTTGAATTGCCAAATTTACTTTGGAATATATTTTATTTTTTGTTGTTAAACTTTGCGATTAGTATTGGATATTTGCGTTAGGGTAAAAGGGTTACACGTGACCAACTTCAGATTCGGACCTTCAATCTCGAATCCAATTAAAATCCGGAAGTTAATCAGGGAAATGGTACTTCGATTCGATTAACCGTAAAAAGGAATTAGATTTCTCAGCCACCGCTAAAAATCATATAAACTCTTCACTACTTAGTAACTAATATCATTTCTTTAAAAATGTATACAATATTTACCCCTCATTTCTTGCCCATAGGTCTAACGAAAAAAACACTACATAGTAATAAATAGTTGTCCTAAATAATTCTTTTAAAAAAGTCACGACTGAATCGGCCCCATTTATCGAATTATTAACATCCACCTGAAATTTCGTAAATAGTTTCATCACTTTGTAACCTACAACTATTTTATTTAAGAATACTCTTGGAATTGGAGCGTTTTCAATCTGGAGGGGAACAAACTTTATTTATTTAATTAGGTACTAAAAACTTGTAAATACACATTTGCTTTCTACTTGGATCGTAATATAATTTGATCACAAAATAGATAAAAAAGGTGGAATACAAAAATATTGGACCGTTTGTCCTGTATAAACTCAAGTAAAAAGCAAATAAGTATTTACGAGTTTTTAGTACCTAATTAAATAGACGAAATTTGCTCCCATCCAGATTGAAAACGCTCCAATTCCAAGAAATTTCGTAAATAAAATAGTTGTAGGTTACGATGAGATGAAACTATTTACGAAGTTTCAGGCGGATGTTAATAATTCGATAAAAAGGGGTCTGTACCACGGACAAAAAGGTTCAGGTCTCCAAAATATTGCTAAGCAAAAAACTAGCCGAAGTTTCTTCATTTCAGGCATCATCAAAACAGAAAAAATAAGATTACTTGTCGACAGTGAAGAGAGAATCCACTTTTCTCGAGAGCATACTCGAACATATTTGGCAATAGATTTAAGAAAGTGATGTTTTCGTGAACTAGAATGGGGATGTACAAGTACGGATGTTAGAGATATCCTGTTTTCACAAATCGAAAACTAATACAATGAATTTAAAAATACGAAGATCCGAAAATATCCTATTTGTTAAATTCATATTTTTTACAGAACACTCATGACATATGTGTACAGACCAAAATAAAGTACGCCAAATCAATAATCTAATAGATACATAACAATTGAACTCAAAACCATCTAATTCCAACCAAAACAGCAATCCGATCTTTTACAGCACGTAGGTGGTGAAAAATAGTTGTTTACCTTCTGTAGAAGAAAGGTGATTTACCACTGGACTACTCGAAGTCTATAACTAAAAATATTCTACATTTATGTCCTAGAAATTTCATTATATTAAAGCGTGATCGAAGGAGTATTAAAAATGAGTTTTAAATTAAGATTCTTCAAAACATGTGAGCTAACCTAAGCTTAAAATCCTCGTTCCGATAAAACAAAAATAAATAAAAAAGTATCCGAATCTTAAAAATACCAGCTTTACATATAACAGGAGTTCAGCATTATCTGAAGCACGTGTTGCATGAATAAAGCGGGTTTTTTAACTGAAGCCACGTGACGGGTAGCTCAGAAATGTGCTTTGAATTTCTGAAGGACCAAGTTTTACGTAATCCATAAATTTATTAACGGAGTAAACGTACCTTTGGATATCAGTGATAGGGATAGAGTTAACTTCGCTGTGGCAAGACCAAGAACCAAATGGTTCAATGAGGAGATGTTAAGCATATCTCGTCAGTTAAGTTCCTTTCTGTTTAAAGTTATTCAGCCATATTTAACCATATTAGACATACATCGTCCTCTAGCATCAAAACTATATCAAGTCGTACGTCACTCGTATCAAAAGCCATCGAGGACAGACGTTAAGGAGTTAATTAAACAAGCTTGCCAAGTATTGGTATATAAGAGTGATGATTAAGGATTTTAAGGCGCTATACCAACCTCGAGATCAACGGCGCGGTTCGAGTCCTACCTAGGCTGGTTTAAATGTACATAAATTTTATGAATGTGGAAATTTTATGAATGTGGAGGTAGGATCATTGGGAGTCTCTCTCCTTTTCAACATGGTTTATTTCTCAACCATTAGCCAATGGAACAGATACTGCATTTTAGGAGGTTTTGTGTTCGGGGATGAAGTTAAAAATAATATTAAGGTATCATTAACTGTCATTATCACTGAGAGAAAATGCGTTTGAGGATTGGAGCAAATGCACGTGGAAAGGTATTGCGATGTTCTGTTTTAAGTCAAATGAATGATCTAAAAAAAGTACATCTTAGAAACGACTTCATTCATGGTGGAAAGCATTTGTCTGGATTCGCTGAGAATCTTTCACCACCACCTATATTAATGGCTTACCTTAGCTTTGTCCACATTGTGAACAAAAAAAAGGGGAAAAATGTGCTATTGGTTATACTTACTAAACGGACTAGAGTAGTCACATTAATATTTTTTATTGGGCTGATAAATATTTTTTAGAGTGTTGCGCGAATCAACAACTCAATAGAGTTGGACATACTTTATTTTGAGGTTTTATTGTGATGGCAACGAAAACGGTTGTATAAAAAATAGGTTTATAGACAAGTTGTAATGTTTCTAGCTGCAGAGTAGGTGTATCAGTAGTGGACACTTGTCCCAGGCAATCGAAGCCATTGTCGGCAGCCCTGATAGAAACGAGTGCCACTCCAGAGGCCGTTATTTGTCGATAGGGCGGCCACGCTGTGCTCTCTGATAACGTCATTCATCTCCACCTCTCCTCGTATGCCATGTCTCGTTTTAAAAGTAATCTTATTTTTACAAAAAATTATTTTTGCAGAACAACAAAGTTGTATATTGCTATGTGTTGTAAAGACCACATTTAGAATATGGTATTAATTATTTCAAATGAATAATAGAGTCCACAGAGGCAGCTTGGAGTCAATCTGGGAGATTCGCCTAGCAGCCAGGAGAAGACAGCTAGAGATACCAGCAACACCCCTAACTATGAAGAAACTAATATTCATTTAGTTATACATATGTAAACTTGTGTTGGCAGTAATTAGCAATAATAGAATCAATAGATCATTAGTAACTTCAATCAGTCCTACTCAAAATAGCATTCTCCTCTAATATGATTCTCTAATACTTATTGTACATATATGTGTTGTTTGAGTTTATAAATATATTAGTTATTATACCATCTTGATAATTTTACAATCCCCCTTGCATGCAGCCAATTAGTTATAGACACAAATAATATATTTATATAATATAAACAGAAAAAAATATTATGTTTTGGGATGCTCCGAGGTTTTTTTTTAAGTTGCAGCACTCGTCCGGAGGCGCACTGCCAAGGCATTTTCGGCGTACGGTAGATGGATTCACATTCCACGGTAGCCGCTCTCCTAATGGACACTCACTACACCTAATTCCATTGACGATTATGAACAGCGGGGCTCACTGGCGCAAGAAAACGGGGCTGCAATAGAAAGAATAGCACAGGCCATTGGCAGCCCGCTCAACCATCCCTTGCCGCTTGGTAATGATACAGCTAATAAAAATATTTTATGCTCGGTGGGCCACCCTCTAATGTACACATGTTCTACTTTAGAGAAAATAACCTAGTGCCCTACTGTTATGGTTGATATTTATTAGGTATTTTCTTTCTAATTTCACTAATAATGTAGGGCATACTATAGTTCTACCGCAAAAAGTTGGTAGATCGAGAGCGAACTCATGTGGCACTAAGTTGAAACTCAGATTTCCCCTCCTCCCTCCTAAAACTACGAGATTACTTACAAAATATTCACATACATAGCAATATGATACCATAATCTTCCAATTTGTGTTTATGTTAATAAATATTTCGTTAGAAGAACAGGCAAAAACAAAACGTGAAAAAAAAACAAAGGTTAGTTTCAACCAGGAGTACCCAGAGGGGATTGTATGACGCACGTTGGAAAGTTTTCAACGTGTCTAAACATTTTGACGGAGTTATGAATTTTCAGGTCATATGTAGTTCGATTAATCTGTTTTACTCCAATGCGGGTGACTAGCCCAGTAAAAGAGGCTCCAATACCTCGAGATAATTTGGACCACTATATACCCGGTGACTAATGGATCTTCCTACCGACAGATACCCTAAGGTTTACTGTACATGTCCTTGTGCCAGAATCATTGTAAAGTGTACTGTTTTGAGGGTGTTCGTGCCGTGTACTTTGTAAACTGAGGGTACTTTAATCCCCGCTAGCAGTTCAAATCAGTTAGCCACTGTGAGAAAGACAATCCCACAAATAAATAGATCCCATCAAATTACTTTCAATCTTACCTAGGACTCCATCTGGACAAACGACTCACTTGGAATCCTCATATAAGACGACGAATCCTCATGAAACGACAAGTAACTGCTCGACGTTTACGACTACTTTAGCACTTACTAGACAGACGCTCAAAACTTTCTATACATTACAAAAGACTCATATACATGACTATAATAAGACCAATTTCGACTTACGGAATTGAGCTTTGGGACTCCACTAAACCATCGAATTCCTCTCGTATCCAATGCTTACAATCCAAAATCCCTCGTAAAATACTCAATGCTCCTTACTTTGTCACAAATAAAATCATTCATAACGACCTTAACGTACCACATGTTTCCGATTAAGCCCAATCCAGATACCTATCCTTCCATAACAAACTTCAAAACCATCTCGTTTCAAACCTTTCTTCCTCTCCGATTCCTCATAACCCTCCAGTACTAAAAGCAGTACTGAAAAGAAGATGGCCTCGTGATCTACTTATGTAAATATATTATTAGAGTTCTACCAATGGGTAGTTTCTCAACAAGCGTTTTCATGTGATTCTATTATTACTGTGTGTACATTTACTGGATGTATTTTTAAATTTATATAGTTGCGAATCTCATGAATAAATAAAAAAAAATACATAGTGCAGTACTAAAGAATTTATTTTAATAAATCTTCCATCATTATTCCAATATCAACTGTATACCTCAAGATGCTTGAAAAAAAAAAGAAGAAAAAAAGGTAATATAAATTAATACATAATTAAAATTGCCATAATACTAAAGAAGACTGAGAGAGTCAGTAAAGATGTTTTTTACTTCCGTATTCAAGTGAGGTGGGTGGGGGGAGGAAGACATGAATAGAAGCCATGCCAGCACTTAAGAGACTATTCATCCTAACCGTGGAAGCCATGAATATTCTACATCTGTTTATCCCAGCGGCGTTGGCTATTTCAGGACTGAGGAGTCACTTCGCCTGCCTCAGTATCCTGCAATTCCAACTTGCATATAGGGTCCTCCCTAGTCCTCGAGATAAAATGGAGCAGCGTTCAATGGAAAGTAGGGGCTCCATGCTAATATTACTGGAGTTGGCAGAGATTGCAGTACAGCACGGATATAAAGATAGATGTGCATCCACACACTGAAGATATCTCCTACTGCGTTTTTAATAGTGTAAAGACTAAACAGTTCAATATATTTTTCTCCTTTGTTAGTCAATCCATTTTTTTTTTTTTTTTTTGCATTTTGTTTAGTAGCAATTGATGAGGTTTGGTTTTATCAATAAAAAAAAAATTGGAAACAGTGTATATAAATAAAAATGTAAATATTGAAAACCACTAATGTCCGTAAGTTCTTCACCGACCTAGAAATTTTGATACAACTTTGAAACGAATTCAGAAGTGTTTTTTCATTCCCTTACAATAAAACCATTTGTTTTTATAAGAAGGTCGAAAAATGTGTGTGCCTATAGAATATAGCACAAAAATGGATGTAACGATTTTGATGAAATTAGGCTCAAGTCTTCTCTTTGGAGCCCTTTTAATTCATATATGTGACATACTTCAGATTTATATTTGGTCAAATTTAGATGATTTTTATTTTATTTTTGTAGGGAATTTGGATATATTTCAAATTCTAGCTCCATTAATTGTATACTTTGTGAGCTATGAACAAATAAAGTCATCTTCTCTTCATAATGTTTTTTATGATTTTTCAAGTGGATGCTCTTGATTGCTTCATTAATTAATAAGAGGTAATCTTCAAAATGATGGCTTAACCTTTAGATTGGATGAAGAAATGAGGATGTCATGGGGTACCAATGAAAAAACACCTTACAGAAATACTATCTCATATTATAATACGAGTAATAATCTGATTTCTGATCTACTCTTTGAGGTATGGCATTCTATTCCTTCTTATCCTCCCATGCATTGAACACTGTTATCACATCACACTAAGCTTCGCCCCCCTCCCTCTCCAATATTTCCTCACTGACGTCGTCCATATTCGCAGTATTTTGTTTTAACTAGTATCACATGCTGTCAAAATTAAGATTACTGGCCATACTGAGATAAGATTTACATCTTATGGTATAAAAATAAAATATAAATAAATTAAAATGAATAATAGCAAAGTAATAAATATGAAAAAACTTTAATAAAGTGAAGTGAACATCTTAAACATTGCCGTAGTTATATAAATTATTTGCAATCGGCCAGGGGAATCCCAAACTAGACTTTCCTCACCTGCAGGTGGCCCCACTCCAGATCTCAGTTTTTCTCTCTCAAGCGTCACTGATATTAAAAGCCAGTGGAATCTGATGAAATTGATGGAGCTCGAATATAGATAAATATTTACAAGGTCTCGAGGCCGCTGCCGTTTCAATTTCCGAGGAGGATTGTCGCAACAGATAGAGCTAGAGAGGGAACGATGAGGTTTTGGTGGAATTTAGAAACTTTTAATGGTATAAGGTATATAACGATTGGGATATTAAGGCCATGATGTAGAGATCCATAAGTTAAATAGATAAGTAGGAGATCTATACATACTGTCACTTAATCCAATTAGTACCCCTGCAAAGCGGTAAAATTTCCGAAGCCCAACAAAAAAAAGATCATAGCAACATAACAACTGAGATATAAGTTTAACATTTCGTTTTTAAATTTGTTCGATATTTGCTACAGTGTCTTTAAAACTTGTCATTAATTTCCTAAATCTTCAAGTGAAGATATTACAAAACCTTAGCTCCCCAAAGTCCACCTTCCCGTGGCTCAATTGATTGAATCCTACATTATACGCCATTTCACGGTGCGTTTGAACTTGCGTGTTGAAAGTACGTGAATGTACGTTGAGCATATGCGTCAGCCGCAACTCTTGACAAGAGATACGATGCCACACGCTCTTACCTATATTTATGAAGACTTGCAGCTAAAATCGTGCTAAAAATATGCATTAAAATGAACCATAATCCGTAACAAATAATAATATTAATTTAATCTTTATTTTAATAATTGAGTTTGTTAACTATGCCAACTGAAGAATGGTGTATTGCCAATCTCCATAACACAAAGGACAAAAGAAAAAACATATCCCTAGATGCCAGATCAAGCTACCTCTGATAGGTTAGAAATGCTTATCTAAAAGGCACCGACTGAACACAGCAAGACCCATTATCAAGAACAATTACAGATTTCAGGAAAAGGTTGCTTTCTATCGGAGCTCATATCAATACTAAAATACAAGAATATGAATTCTCAATAGTTAATAACTGTAACCTTTTCTCACAGACCTCATGTTAAGAGTACCAATTATTGATGACTTCCTTTGAAGCCCTCTTCCGACTTCCCTCATCCATCCTCTATCCCAGGGTATATTAACCCTGTGGTCCTCTGGACAACTCACTAATGCAGTTACATTCTTGAAGTCATACACTTGCATGACATTTACAACTGTATTACATAAATAATTTACATCAAGTAAATTTGGACATAATAGATATAATGACATGAATACACTTGCTGAGTAACTGCCCAATGGTAGCACTCTAATGATACGACTACATTAGGAGATCACGGGGCCATCTTCTTTTCAGACGCCTCGGAGGGTTATCAGGAATTGAAGAGGAAGCAAGGTTAGAAACGAGAGGGTTGGGATGATTCTGAAGTTTATTATGGAAGGATAGGTATCTGGATTGGACCAGATCTGAAACATAAGGAACATTAAAATCTTTATGGATAATTTTATTAGTGACAAAGTAAGGAGCATTGACGATTTTACGAAGGATTTTGGATTGTAAGGATTGGATGCGAGAGGAATTCGACTTACTCCGTAAGTCCAAATAGGTCTTATTATAGTCAAGTATATGAGTCTTTTGTAATTATGGGAAGTTTAGAGCGTGTGTCTAGTAAGTGCTGAAGTAATCGGAAACGTCGAGCGGTTTCTTGTCGTTTCAGTCTAGTATGAGAATTCCAAGTTAGTAGTTTGTCCAGGTGGAGTCCTAGGTATCGGATTTGCTCAACAGGGATAAGTGGAGTATTGTTAAAGGGAACAGTAGGACAGGAAGTCGTTGGTTTACGACGAAAGGTAAAGGTAATTTGGTGGGATTTATTGGAGTTTATTTTAATTCTCCAGTTTTGACACCATTCTTCTAGATTTATGATGTGTGATTGAAGCATTTGGGATGCAATTGCTGGGTCATTGTTTACTGATAGAATACATGTGTCATCGGCATATGTGGTGATGACAGTGTTGGGATAGGTAGGGATGTCAGCTGTATAAACTGTATAGAGGATAGGACCTAGGATACTACCTTGAGGAACACCAGCGGACTGGGACTTGCAAAAAGTAAAATGACACTATTTAACTAACTATTAGAAATTACTTTTCTAATAAAACATACAAAGCAATTATGCTATGTTATGGATACCTTCAAGGGTACCCTGTCTGGTGTCGGTGAGCGATCGCTGGCTAACCGAAACAGCCTGTGGAGCATTGACTATTGTTTGAAGAACTAATTAGTTTTTAATTATGAGGAAAGAACTAATGAAATGGTTTCGTCTTTTAGTTTTATATATATATATATATATATATATATATATATATATATATATATATATATATATATATATATTTATATATTGAGTTTTAAATACTCATATTCTTTAACAACGACATCGAAAGTTACTCAACCTATTCCAGCTATGAGCATAAGGGATTTATACTTTGGCATACTCCAGTATTCTTTAAAACCCATATAAGACATCGATATTCTTCAGTATTTTGGAACCGGTAAGTACGATTGCCATATTTTTGATACATTTATTATTTGTACAACAAGATCATTTATGGCCGTGGTTGAATGACGGTTTTAAGTCAATGTCATTTGATGTCAAACCGACATCTTTTCATGTCAAATGCCATTTGATCTAAAATAATGTCTGTTAGGATATAGCGTAATCAAATTAGACACATTACCTAGCAAAAGGTGGGGTAATTCAAATTTTTTTTATACATTGTTAGATATGTATTGAATATAAAAAATCCCAGTTTCCGCCCTTGGAAACCTTGTGGTTTCGCTGCTACATCACATTATTTAAATTGTATAAATGAATACATATTAATACAGTAAATTAATTGTCCAAAACAATTTTTTGTGAAGAAATTGAACGTTCTTGAGACGGTAACAATCCGTAAGAACGCCAATGTATGCACACAAATATTTGGATAATATTAATTACTAAAAAATGTGTTAGAATAAAGTTCATTTAAACGTAACAAGAAAAACAGTAATTGTTGATGACCAATTTCATTAAAATAAGTGTAAACAAGTAAAAATAAAGTTATAAGGTTTTTCGAATTTCAAAATGTTAATTTCTTTTTAGCGATTTGTATTCAAGTTGTTGAGTTTACAGAAATATGTTTCCTATAAAAGCTATAGTGAATTTTGTGTGTTTTAATATTTAATTTAAAAGATTGAGTTACGTCACCAATGAAAGCAGATAATTTTCAAACTTTACCCATTTTGAATGCTCTATAGTTCATTCATCGTTTTGTTTAGAAAAAAATATTATGTGCAAAAATCTTAGATAATTTTAAGCTGTTTAAGACTGAATACAGCTATTTCTTATCTACATCGCTTTGAAAAGGAGATATTCAGCGTAAAAAAAAAAAAATTTCAGCGAACCCAGATTGCTTTCAAGGGCGGAAACTTTTATATGCACGGCATACCTAATAATATAAAAAAGAAATTTGAATTGATCTTTTGCAAGCTAGACCTCTTTTTTTGTGTTAATTTGACTGGACTAAAATGGAAACTCATAAAACTTTGGAAAACCACTGGTTCACTCAATTTTATAGGTTCAGAATTATTTGGTGTGGGGACAACAGGAAAATTGAATAAGGGCAAAAACGCTAGAACTTCTTACCTGCTGTCATCTAACTTAAGATTAATAGGCTGCCAACGTTTAATAACAAACTTCAATATAACGAATGGCATGGCAAATGATAGAAGCAGGTAAAACTAAACGTCGTTGAGGAATCTGGTTACTCAAATCAAAAAGTTCTACAAAATAAAAATCGTCCTTAAATTTTTAGTATAGATTCTCAAATTTACAAATCAAAAACTCTTCACAATACCATCGGAATAGAAATTTAAATAGTTTGTTATTTATTTAATGAAATTTACAACTATATAAAAAATACAACCATTTTTGCTGCACATATTAGAAATAATGGCATGAACAGACTTGAAGAGATACTACAAGTGGTAGCACTCCCTATTTAATTCTAGGTAAGAAGATCACGAGGCCATCTTTTTTTTCAGACGCGTAGGGAATTATCCGGAATCGAAGAAAAAGCAATGCTCTGGAAGTGGATTCGGATGGGACTGGACTTAATCATTTTTTATTTTTATTGATGATATTTACAACTGTATTACAAATAAAAATACATTCAGTAAATGTGAACAAAAAAATATAATAACATGAAACCAATTGTTGAGAAACTACCCACTGGTAGCACTCCAAAGATGTATTTACAAACAGAGATCTCGAGGCCATCTTCTTTTCAGACGCCTTTCAGAGGGTTATCAGGGATCGAAGAGGAAGCAAAGTTAGAAACCAGAGGTTTTGGATGGTTCTAAAGTTTTTTATGGAAGGATAGGTACCTGGATTGTGCCAGGTCAGAAACATAAGGGACATTAAGGTCGTTATGGATGATATTATTTGTGACAAAGTAAGGAGCAGTGAAGATTTTACGAAGGATTTTGAATTGTAAGGATTGAATACGAGAGGAATTCGATGTCTTAGTGGAGCCCCAGAGCTCAACTCCGTGGAGTTTATCATGAAATGATAGGTATCTGGTTCGGGCTAAATCAGCGGCATACAATTTAAATTAAAAATATATATATTTTTGAAACAGGATTCGACATGAATAAAATAATTATAATTTAAAACACATATTATTTTTTTTTAAACTACTCATAATTTAAAAACCTCAATTTTTGCACCTATCCTGAATTACTATTGGATAGTTCGGAGGAAAACAAATGTAGATTTTACACCAGACCATAGTTGTTTAATTGTATTAAAACGTATAATGTAAGTAAATAATTAAGCCGACTAAACAAAACACACAGTAATTATCCTTGAAACATGCTTTATATATTTCTTTCTTTTAATTTTAAGGATTTTTCTGCCTTCGTGCTATCAAGGAACACCTGTTCCTAATCTTTCCAATCTCCACCCTATCCCTACCTAATCCTTAGCTCTACGACGCTGTTTGCCATGTCGAAAATAAAATTTGAAATAATGTCTGCAACATCTCCAACGTCATGGACAAGACACGAGACTCCGACTCCTGTTCTCGTACAGAATACTGTAAGTGATAATTTCTAAATACAATCGTAAAATTAAAATGAATAGCTAACAAAATTGTAGGACAGTTTTTAGAGAAAATTTCTAAATGGTGTGAAAGACGGGGAATATCTAAAAATTTAGTTAAAAAATAAATATCAGGGCTTCTACTATATATCAGGGCTTGAAATCTATAATTATTTTTTCCATAAAAAGTAATAATTATTACATTTGATTTTTAATTTAAAAATCATACCTGATTTATAAATAAAAATTTCAATCGATCTTTGATATTTTTTGATTCGATTAAAAATAATGATCACTCACTGAATGATACGGTTGTTCATAAATCATAATGATTAAATTGTGATCAAAAAATGTTGATCAGAATATAAAAATCACCTTTCAGACACAAATTAAAATAAATATTAATTTATTTTATAGTTGTTAATGTACACATTCTTCAATATTATATTTCTGAAATCGTTTTAATTGGGCACGTGGTACCCGCACTTATATATATATATATATATATATTGTAAGCTAAAATTTCTAATGATTATCGGAAATAAAGATGTTCTCTGGCTAATTGTTGACAAAAATATTCTTCATCTATTACTCCAGACTCAAAATATATCATAAGGATTACAAAAAAAAATATATTTCTGATTTAAAAAAATATTATTGTCAATAATAAAAATTTTGTTCAAAAATAATGATCAAGATATGATTTTTATCATTTATGATCATAAATAAAAATCGCTTTGAATCATGAAATGATTTTCAAAAATTCTAGATCTGATTTTTATTTATTTTAATTACCGATTTCAAACCCTGCTAAATATGATAAAAGGCTTGTGTCATTTTCAGGCACTAACGGTGTTTTTATATAGATAAATGAGGTCGAAATAAATTAAATTAAACATAACCATGATATAGCAAGTTAACCTATATCAAAAACGCATTTGATGACTATATACCAATGATATGTAATTTTAAATATTAAAAATATGAAATAATGCAATATTACAATAAATCATATGTACTTGCTTTAAAAGATATGTTATTGAAGACATAGCTTACTCAAGGTAAAACGCTCTCATTAAAAAAAAAAAAAGATATATAGAAGGTCGAGAACTTCATGTATAATAAGTATCTTATTATTATTTAATAAACACCAGTTTTTTATTAAAGCAGTTTAGAGCTGAGACAGTACTGAGTAAAATCTTTAACCTCGACTATTTTCTTTGTTCAAAAGGAACTTTAATTAATTCATTAAACGTTACCCGTTCCACCTTAATGAATATAAATCTCATAAAGGATCTAGATCTAAAACATTTCCAATAATCCATCATTTCTGAAATGGAGATGAAAATAACCTTTAAAGGATCACCTATTATTGGATAGGAACCGTTTTGCCCATCACCTGCTGTAATAACCTAGTTACTGGTGATGTTACCGCAAGTGGCGAGGAACGAATAACGCGACAAAATCACCGATAGTTCTCCACTTTCACTCTTTCACTTAAGCAGCAGCGAATAGTAACTGGTCGCTCTTCTTATTCCTGTAACACTTTTTTTTTTATAGATAATCAGTGGCTTCGTATTAATAGCAACCTACATTAAGTGATTAATGTATAGTTAATTGCAATACATCTTTATCATAAAGGTGCGAATCATCAGACGCAAATGGCCGAGCAGACCGAGGAATAATAATTGACCATATTTAAGCTAAGGGCGATTTTTATTAATAATCAAATAGAAAAAAGTGAAGATGGGTTATTTTAAAACGGCTCTTTATTCCAGTAGTTTCAAATGTCGAAAAAAAATAATCAGTCAGTCTAAAAGTTATTTAAACAATAAAACTAACAATCATCGAAGAAAAATAAGTATTAGGTAAATAGACTGGGCAAATATTATTATAAATTCTTCTTCTTTGTTTTTTAAGTATTCAATACTTAAATAGAAAGTAAAATAAAAAAAAAAATAAACCCTAGAGAAATTCTCCTCATAGACATCCGATATGAACTGTATATTTTCCAACCAATAATCATTCGAATCTTCTTTAAATGAGATCAATAAAGCTCTACGAAGTGACTGACAACTATCAACAATGGATCAGGAAGTAAGATTTGATTACCTAATATGTTACAATAAAATATATGAACATACCAAGAATCTAATACAGGAAAAGATTACTAAGGTTAACTTATCCAACAATTCTAGAAGATTAAAAAGGAGATGGATGAAAGATCTTTCATGACTTAAGGTAATTGATTCAATTCCAGCTAATTGCATCCTCCACTATACCTGCATGACATTATTTTTTAAAGAGATCTACAATTCTAAATATACAATTGTAGTAAGGAATAATATGAGTTAAAATAGAATAAAAAAATCAATGAAATAAACCAAAAACCAGCATATTATCATGTATATCTAAGTGATCACGCTAAAACAGGATTTATTGCACATTTTTAAAAATCCAGTGTATTATGAAATTTTTGAGCCAATTACTGTACCATAGGTGGGATAAACCTTTTTCACTAGAGGCCGCAATTAGATAAGGTGGTGCTAACGGAGGCCGCAATAATTCTTTATATTTTAGTGTTGCTATTTTTATTTATCACTAAATACATACACCCACATACATATATTCAGCTTAATTTTCAATTTTTCGTATCGTAAATAATTAAATATTAATTAATTCTAGCGCTAGATTAGTAAATATGGCGAAAAACATTTGGAGGCTGCAGTTACGTCACGGAGGTCAAATGCGGCCAAGAGGCCGCAGCTCCCTATCTATGAATAGGAACTTTTTAAGCAACTAAAAATTTCAAAGAAGTGACAACAACATTAAACAAAACAAAAATAAAATTATAAAAATTGATTAATATTTATGTTAATCAAAACTATTCTCTATCCACCAAAAAAGAAAAGAAAAATAATGTACTGAGCATGTGATGTAAGCAAGAGAAGAAAGTTAAAACGAGAAATTGAGAAATATTCTGAATAAACAGAGTATTATATTCAATTTAAAATCTATAAAGTTAAATAATGTATTCATATTTAATACAAATATTAATGTATTGTAAATATTAATTTATGGAAGTCATTATTTTGAAGTCAGTAATAGATTCTACACAAAATCTGAGCTATATTTCATTTCGCACTGAAAAGAATTTATATTAACATTATTTAAATTTTTAGATGAAAATAAAAAGCCAAAAACATTGCTAACAAATGAGTTTTATTTAATAAATAAAACTTTTTTAAAACCAAAGCAAAATTTCTAAGATCGTTTAAGATGTTCTCCACACATGTCAGCACATGTTTATTTTCTGTCTGAGACAATTACAACACAGTGATGAAATTGCTAACCGTTTCGAAATGAACCTTACCGTTCGTTCAATCTCGATAGTCAACCGCACTGTATTAGGAAGCATTATCAATCCTTCGCCCATCATTAGAAAAAAAAAAAAAGAAAAATGTAGAAACTACTAGTACTCACAGTTACGGACACTAGGGGATCCAGGTTTTAATTCTGGGGGGTTTCAGCCCGAAAGATTCGGACTGAAGCCCCTCCTTTCCCCCAAAATGGTAAAATATAACCAAATTTATAGAAAAAAATATTAAAAACTTTCTCTTAAAGTATTGTTTTTCGTGTAATTACATTTAATAGGACTAGGAACACCACGTCATATAGGTAGTTAGTTTCTTTCTTCTTTTTTTTCAAATTAATAATCGTTTTATATATATATTTATGAAAAAAAAAAGCTTTCGGGCTGAAGCCCCTCCCCCCAAAAAATTAAATCCTGGATCCACTAGTGCATAATAATAGCAACAAAACTGACACCTCTAAAATATGAAAGCATCAGAAAATAATTGACGACCATATATCTAAATCTAAGGATATTGAATTTTTTTTTTATTAAAGACTTTTAACCAAGTGATACCTATTCTGTATTTGAACTATAACAATTTGTAAGAAATTTGATTTATATATTAATACATTTGGAAAATAATATAATAAAAATAAATAAATAGTAACACTTCGGCCAAAAAAAAAATACTTCGAATAATATACTAATTTAGATAAAATTTATTTGAAGCCGTTGGGAGAGAAGAAAATTTGAAATAATTATTAATTTTTTTCTGAATATGCTAATTTGTTATTAACCTCTTTCTGAAGAGAGGCTGATATTAAGCTATTCACCTAATTAATTTACTAAAATAAACTAATGTAATCCAATTAATACTAATTACTAAAGTAAAGTTAGCCTTTATAATCTAATTCCATTTCCCCACTCCATTTAGTTCCTTATTCAGTCGTATAATTAGCGTATTCCGCTCGGTAGGATACAGAGAAATGTAATGGACCGTGGCAGTGCATACAAATAGGATCCACATGCCTCTATGTGGACGAGGGTTCCACGATAAAATGGAACAAAAAAAGTAGATACACAAATACATACAAAACCCTATAGCACAGGCGGACTACTTCGAATAATAAAACGTTCGAAATGTTTCCACCTGAAACATGGAAGTGATGAAAAAGATTTTTATATAATGAAATCAGACTGGTAGGAGAAGGAAGAAAAAAAAAACTACACTTCAGTGTAGTCATTCGTGTAGATAGGATAGGTTTTTCTGACAAAATTCTATAACTTCAATTCAAATGAGTAATTTTTTAAACCATTATTATATTAACGCTAATAAATAAACAACCTTAATACAATACATTTAAAATACAAAAAAAGTATGTAAAAAAAGAGGTATATTTTACAGACTCTTCTAGGATAGAGACAGCCTATTGAAATTTTGTAATATGGTTCAGCTTATTGATCTCAATAATGAACGCTTGTTAGTGACCAAGAAATAAAAAAAAAACCTTACCCTCGTGGATATATTTCATTTAGTTATGTCAATTTGTTCACTGTCAAATACATCGATATTCTGTGCGAAATGTACTTAGTTGGCCAATGCACTGGCCAACTAATTATTATTTATTAGGGAATATACAGACTAATAAATTAACCACTACTTTTTTTTCTCATCATTAGATGATTCTAGAATGGATCCAATTTTATACTTGTAATCTAAATTTTATTTTAAATTATTTATTTTGTTTAAATGGACAATTAATTATATTGGTTCCATTCTATAATCCATTGATGAAGGCCAGACAGGCGAAATATGAAAATAAATAAAAAATAATTACTTACAAATTAAGTTCCTTCACATTAAGCACAATTAGACTCCATTATTACTTTTATTTATTTGGTAGTACATAAAATACAGTAATTTTAACAATATGCAACGTAGTCCTTGTAAAGTAATCTGTAAGTCTGGTATAACCTTCGCCAGAATAAAATAGGTTAATGTAGGTCCTAAGCCTAGTTAAGATAAACAGTAATATTGCATCAAAAATTTAAAATTCATTATAGATAATTAGAAATTTTAAACTAAAGTAATTAGAAATTTATTTACATACATTAACTAATAAATATATATATATTTTTTTTTAAAATTCCAACACTTTAATCTTTATCATTTTTATTATGATGCCGACAATAAGGATATCTTGTTTCATTTCTAAAACGATAGTATTATTTAGAAGATATTGGGGAACTTAAATTACTGATTTCATTTTTCCATATAATTATGTCTCCTCTTCCACGGCTTTTAGGCTATACGGGTTTCTTTTCCGGACCAGGAGGAAGGGCGAGAGATAAATGCCAGAATTAAAGACCTCCGGCACCGGGACTTAAAAACGATACAACATAAAGAAGAATCATGAAAAATCTTAGTTTATTTACAATTACATTTTCTCTGGTCTATTTCAGATTTTTTTCTAGTTTCCTGGTTTGAATGTTCCCAAAAACACATTATAAACTCAACAAAAATATGGTTTTCTAACGTCCATTAAAATAATTTAGTTACAGTATAAAAAATAAAAAAAAATACAAAAGAACAAGAATAATACAAAGTCGAGCACTAATTATAAATCCTAATAGTGTACTTTCATGGAGTCAGTACTGTTATAATTTAAATGACTGTATTATAGTAGTATCTATTTTATTCACTTTTTGTTTATGATTAAAGAATTTATATTAAATATTAATAGTATATATAAATTATATAATGATAAACATGAGCCACATGATAAACAAATACGAAAATAATATTCTGTTTACCACATTCTACCACGGACCAGCAGAAACCTTAACTTTTACAGTAATCACTTAGGCGAATCTTGGGCTATACGGAATCAAAGTGACCTGTAATTGATTCAACAATAAGAAAAGAGTTTTAAATTATCGTAAAAAGAAAATTATTGAGATTTGATGTTCTCTGGCAGATTCTTTTGATTCTTTTTAGACGTTAACTAAAGTATAAATAAAAAAAAATAAAAAAGTGAAATTATTTTTTCACACATACATTTTGTTTCTGCAGGGATCAAATTTGAAAAGGGCTTAGCTGAATATAAGATTAGCTCTACGCTCTAGAAAACAGTAATTAATATTGTGATGAATATTGCATTGTCGTCCAACATAAATACCAGGAGGCAACGTATGACGACTTATCTCTGTTAAGAGGGATGTAGAATATTTTTTTAATAACATTATTTTAATAAAAAACACATTAAACGTAAAGCCCAACGACATTGCTTATCACACACTGAGAATCTCTAGACAGCCTTTATCTTCGTAATCTAGATTATTTATTTCCATCGCATGCTTGGCCGAGGAAGTTCGTTTAATCATGCCTTCTTACGAGGAGCACAAGTGACACGAAGGAAAATTTCAAGTCGATAAGAGCTTCCACGACGACATTCCCCTCCTTACGATGGAGGATGAAATCGAACCGTGCCAGAAGGTCCTCTGAAGACCTATCAGTTCATCTTAATGAAGAGGAAGATTGTCTAGTGGCTGGAGTTGAGGAAGGCATTTGGGGAACAAGGCCTGGTTTATTTTCACAACAATATCAAATTCATTTAGATAATATCAAATACAATCAATAATAAAATAAAATTTGGTTGAAAATTGTGTTATAAGTGCAATTGTTTTTTTTTAAACGTCGAAAAAATATATATACACTACTTAATGTATACCACCTGAAATTATTTTTAATTTAATATTAATTAATATTAGTTTAACCTAAAGAATTAAAATAAAACAAATCTAACAAATTTTGAGGTGTTCACTATTCAATAAATAAAAAAAAACTACTGATTAACTTCTCACGATTAGCAAAAACATGTTTTTTTTTCATTTCTCCGAGACAACGCTACCAAGAACGCACAAATAAAACTCCACCTATTTATCAATACATGCATTAGTCCCAAAAGCATGGTTTTGCTCTACTTCGTTTCTTTGTACGGATCAGCCGTACTTAGTAAAAGAAAAAACTTTCACGAGAATAACATAAAAGATAAATTAATATTTATGACTGAATTTTAATATTAAATGTATTTCAGAATATTATATATAAAATATAAATCCATTCTTCTTTTCATATTTAATATTAAAAGAATTTCCGTTATTTTGATTATAAACGTTGTTAACAATGTTTCGATGTATAATTAAAAGAAATAATTAATACCTGAAATGAGACCTATTTTTTGGTAGTTACTTTTTAAATTTTTTTAAAACAAGTTGAGGTATAAAATGGGTTTTTATTGGAATGTCATTTAAATCGAACATAACAATTACTTAATTCGTTGACTAAATTTATTTAAAAAGTCTTTTTCATGAGAAATATAGTGTGTACTTGAGAAATACTACGTATATGTTCTCAATTGTAGAAATAAATTTACTACTGGTTATAAACGCGTTTTAATACATTTAATACGGATAATTTTTTTTTTTTTTTTGAGACGGCTAAAATATGGCTAACACCCGCAAAAAGCCTTAGATTAGATTGAGGGTCTCATTCTGGCTGGACTGAAAATAAACAACTACTCCCATCACGAAAAAAAAAAAAAATTCCTAATATCTTAGTACCCAAAAATTTTCCTGATGTACTCTCGCCATTTAGAGGTGTTAAATACTCGCGTACCTATTTTCAATACTTAGTCAAGCTATCCAGTAGATAGCTTTTTTTTAACTGACTTTAATTTACATATGTTATTCTATTTTAATTTGTGGTTTAATAGCAGGAATGGCATGCAAGTGTGTGATATGCCATCCCTGCAAAATCCCGTGTAGCCGAAAGGCAAGGAAGGAAGGCATAAATAAATAAATAAATATGTTATTCTATTTTATTTTCTGGCCTCCTCTCTTTTATTATTGGGAGTTAGGCGATTACTCAGAAGTCCGCGCCAATGGTTTGATAGAACCGAATTATTACATATTTATACAATATATTATAAATAATAAAATATGAGAAATGTGTTATACAGGGAGCAATTAGAAGATTCCATGAATAGAAAAGTGAACGTAATGAGGAAGACTCCTGATAATAACGATTCTCAAACCTCTTCCGAGGTCGATCCTAATTGCGAGTGTATGAAGGGTATGCTTTCAATGATTCCGGGTTTCGGATTACCTTAGTAATTCTTATCAGTGAAGTGAGTCCTGTACAATTAGGTACTTGTTCTGCTATGTATGAATTTATATATATATATCATACATATATATATATATATATATTCATTAACTGAAAACTGAATGTACTTTTAGGTGACTGGGTAGAAAATCACATCATTTCTTTACATAGCTTCAAGATAAAACTTCAAAGTGATTAATGTACACTTAAAGCTTATTAAACGAGGAAGTTTTTCTAAATAATTTAGGACTTTTGTTTTAAAACGAAACTTAGCATTGTTTTTCCTCCCAAAAGTCCTTAAATAGTTTTAACAATGACAAACTCTACTTCCTTTTAAAATGAATTTTGTCTAGTTTTGCTATGGAGGAATGATTAATTACTTTAAGGAAATATTTCTTAAGTCATCGCTTCCTATTCAACAAAAAAAAAAGCGTGTCTCGCTTAAAAAAACACAAATCTTAAATTTTCTACTTTACTCCTGGAAATTGGGCAATTGTTTATATGAACATTTTTGTAGATCTTGATCTACTATCAACCTTTTAAATATTTACCTATACTTACGGGACACCCTGTATATGTATATATATATATATATATATATATATATATATATATATATATATATATATATATATATATATATATATATATATATGGTAAAATGGACATATTCATAAATAATATTTTGCAATACATATCTCCACCTCTGCCTATCTTGGGCAATTGCTTTCCAGATTTTCCATGTAGCCCTTTGCATCTTCGTTGATTCGATTTATTCATCTGGTCTATGGCCTTCAAAGTGGTCTTTTGCCTACTATTGAGGTATTTTGCTTCTCCTTGCCATCCCATCGAAATATTGATTTCCTCTATGCGTTACTAGTCTGAGTGTTCTCAAATATTTGTAACAAGATATTGTCACTTAACATGATCTCTTTTACATATTTAACCCTTCGGTTTCCTCACAAATAGCCAAAGTTTTCTTCACAAAATTACAGTTTCTCTTCTTATATGCAGATTTTTTTTTTCTTATAATTCATAACATCCAATATTTCTCTTTTTCTTATTCATCGTCTCGTATTTTTTTTTTTTTAGAGCTCGGTACAAGAGTTCCATTTAGACCGAAACTTTGACACACATTAAATAATATTTCATTAATGTAGATTTAATTCAAAACCTATCAAAAACATCGTCTCGTTTATTTTATCAATGCTCTGCAATAATAAATATCTTTATTATATCATTGAAAAAAAAAAATTCTTGTACCACTACAACCCATGAAGAGTCTTGGGTTCAGTAATATTTAGGAAAAGCAGTGTTTCTTGGTCTAAGGTTGTGGAAGAAGGTGATTTGACCGAGATCACGCTCAACCGCCAGGTTTTTCCCATTAATTAATTATTTTAATTAAGAGTACCCAGTTTATAGAAGCTGGGTGTGCCCTAGGAACGTGACTCGTTCCTCCGTAGATAGGAGGTTCTACCTATCTACGGTCGCCCCACGGCCAATGAAATGGAATAAATAATTTTTATGCCATGAGCCGGGATTCGATCCTGGGACGTTTAGAATTGGAAGCTCAGTACCCAACCACTGAGCTACCCCACTCCCTATCTATGACTATAATTGCACTAAAATAAATATTCATAGTTTATTTTTAATATTTATTGTATGTATTAGTGTGTATGTGAATATTTAGCAACGGGTATTTTAATTAAATAATTGAGTATTATATTTTACCAAATTAAACTACATTAGAGTTTAATATTTCTATAATAGAAAGTTATAGAAGAAGCGGAAGCATGTTTCGTGACCCAACAAGATCAACGAATATAAAAAAAACTCCTTTCACTTACTACAATGTAATATGATTTCTAGACAATAATTTATCTAATGGTACTGGAAACCCGTGTATTTTTTATTTAATTAAACAACCGGCATCACTAAGGATCAGTATTGAAGAAAATCTTTTAATGGGCAATATGTTGTTTGCAAGATTATTATCAACTTTAAAAAATTGAATATTATCATAACTTTAACCTCGTTTATCTCAACTAATTATATTTTTTAACCAATGGATGAATAATATTATTATTAAATTAACGTAACTCTAGTTATTTCTAAATGCAATATGAGAGCCTATTATTAACTAATAACTGATATTTAATTTTGATCTTATTACTGTGTATTATCTTGTTGTACCGTAAAATGTTACGGTGTGAATGTGCTCTCTGGA
Organism: Nezara viridula; assembly: GCA_928085145.1. Classification (NCBI taxonomy): domain Eukaryota; kingdom Metazoa; phylum Arthropoda; class Insecta; order Hemiptera; family Pentatomidae; genus Nezara; species Nezara viridula. The sequence goes on along the minus strand of OV725079.1, from coordinate 90,132,478 downwards.
CTTCGTTATATGTGTCTTTAACTGAGGAGGGAGTGGGGTAGCTCAGTTGTAGGGCACTGAGCTTCCAATTATATAGGTCCCAGGTTCGAATCCCATCTCAAGGCAGACAAATTATTTCATTCTGTTTCATTGGCCGTGGGGCGACCATGGGTAGGAAGATCCTCCTGGTGGAGCACAGCATCTATAAAATGGGAACCCTTAATTAAAATAATTAATTAAGGTGAAAAACCTGGCGGTTGAGCATGATCTCGGGCAAATCACCGCCTTGCACAACCCTAGACCAAGAAATAGTGCTATCCCTAATTGTATATATATAATAGTATATTTATAAATAAATAGTACTGGATTCAAGTCCCTTCATAAATTGTAGTGGTACGGGTCCTTAATTGTGACAGATTGTAATATTTCTCAATAAATTATTTTTTTTTAAATATTTTCAATTATTTAGTTAATTTTGTCTGTACTTAAAATTGTACATCTAATTCTTTAGAGTTGTTACATACAAATTTAATAATTTTCAAAGGAGTTTTTTTTACTTTTTGAACCAATCAAATAAAACTCGACACATAAAATATTCACTTTATTTTTTTGGCTTTTCCATAATAAATATTACTTCTGGCCATCAATAGTCCATTTTTTAAATTATTAAAAAGAGTGTTAATTTTTTTTTCTGAGATGTAATATATATCGAATAAAGTACTGGTACTGGTAATGATGGGGAAAACTAGTCCGGCAAGTGAGGCTTATCGATAGAATAAAGAAAGCGGAAAATTAAATTATAGAAGCAATAATTTATTACTAATTTAGAAAATTACAAAAGTAGATATACATACACATACACATCGAACTCGTGGTCTTGAGCTTAGGATATCACTAACTTACCCACTGAGCCACCCGCTTCCTAAGCTAAAATCAAACCAGGGTAAACAGCTATAATAAAGCCTTTTGGAATATTTTGAACACATTAGTCAAGCCGCCAAAAAGATCTAAAATACTAACTCTTTTGGCCACTGGAGGAGAAAGTTGGAACAAGATTAAGACAAGGGTTAAAAATGAAACCTCATTTTAATATCGTTAGAAAAACTTTGTTCGCAAAGTTCATTCCCAACCTCTACCGAGTAATTGCCTCACTTTTCCATCTACTTTTTCTGTTTTGTTTTACTTTGTATTTAAGTTAATATAATTACATTAACTAATCATAAACTAATACATAAACAATACAGGATGGATTTTTTATCATGTAGTTGAGATTCCCATAATAAATTATGTGACCAGAACCTACTAAAGTTTCCTAAAACTTTCGTCAATATTTCATACACCCAGAATTATTTATAGCTATAGTAAATCACAAACTTCATAATTTATCTGCTTATCCATTTCTTGAGTAAGATATTTCTTTATTTAATTTATTATTTATTTTAATTTAATTTTTCCAAACCCGTTTTCAATTAAAAAATAAAACAAATTATCTTATTTCACTTATTCCTGAAACTGGTTAAGTGACATAAAATATGATATTCAATATTATACCAGTTTCAATATACCAGTTTCAATTGTTTGTAAATATATTTTATAAGTATTACATATCTTAATACATTTATAATATATTTTTTGTAATATGTTATTCCATTTACCTTTGAAATAAAAGCAAGTTTCGAAGTTGAAAGATTCGATTTGTAATAAAATTCAAACTACCTTTTACTATCTAGAAACCGCAAAAACAAAAGTTTTTACGGTTGAACTTAATATATAAAATATTTATTAATAATATATTACAAAAAAAAAGGTTATGGTAAAAAGAAAAGTTCGCTTTTTTATTGTTAATTTGTAATTTTATAAAACCTATATACATTATTAAAATATAATTACAATTATATTTATATAAAATATGGTATTTTAATTTAAATGTATATTATTAAATATCAGTCTAAACAAATACAACAGGATTATTTTATATTGGACTATTTTCTTAGTAACTATTTCAGTTTGCTTAATTTACGAAAAATAAGAGGCAACACTATTTAGATACAAAAAGTCAGTATGACTGAAAGTTCCTATCATGTTTTATTAATTATTTATGCTGATTGAATTAACTATGATAATTTTGAATAGTTTCTTCAGCTTTTGTTTTAAATGCTGTATTTGGTTATATCAAAGCTTGAAATCGTGGTTATTAAGTTTGTAGCGGATACAGCTTCCCGCCTCTTGCTACAAGGAACAACTAGTTTCCCTACCCGCTAACAGGCAGCGCCATACAAGCTTGCCCGTGCAATGCACCTAAAAATGTATTTTTATTTCTTATATATTGTTATATGATAAAATACTCAAATTGTAAATTGGAATATTTATGTACATTTTAAATGCCTTTTATTAATAAAGCTTAATGGCGATAACATGTAGTGATAAAATCTTAAAAATACTGTTATTGTAACGGCTTTTGATAGCCGGTGTAGTCTTGGCGGAATAAATACCGCAGACAAATCTCAAATCATTACCCAGGGGAACTCCGCCTCAGGAATCTACCTCGGCGTGATAATGGAGAAGCTTCTCACCTTCTCCAGTCCCGTCAGAGTCTCAAGCTGGCTAAACAGAAGTCACATAAGCTCAACCATCTGCAGAAATCGGCGGAGCTCTAGCTGAGATTAAATCTTCAGATATACAAGGCGGTCAACAGACCTATGCTGCTCTATGGTGCACCGTTTCTCCGACTTCTTTACCAGACAACACTCCAAAGACCGCAGGAATGCCTAAACTTCGTCCTGCGGCGACTAGTCCGAGATACCCATCTACAGAGATTCAGAAACAGGGACATCTACCAGGAGCTCCAACTACCGTCGTCCCGGAATTCATTGACCAGAGGCACATAAAATTTTTTGAAGGCCTGTGCAAATCCAGTATTATAAGAAATATCCTTACCGCCCAGGCCTGGGAGGTGGCAAGGCAAAGCCTCCCTGGTAGATGTCCTTGACGAAGAAGAGGGTTAGGACTCGGCAGCTCAAACAGTGTAATTACATAAAAATTGTAAATATGTAAATAGATCCTAATCTCTATTCCTTTATGAATAGAAACAGGGCGGTCCCTTCACGCCCTGTGAAGAAATTAAGGCCACAGTATGTATCTTATGCTTGCCGCATAATCAGTCCCTTACCTTAAAATACCTTTGGGTTAGCAAAGGTTCAATGAATATTGCGTATATACATTTATTAGTTACCGGTATATTGTAATTAGTTTTAAATAAAGTTTCTGGGGGGTCAGAGAGAGAAAAGAAAATTGTTAGATCTTCGGATCTCCTCCACCCCTTCAGGTTGTAAGATCTTTACGCAATTGATCAGTATGTGTTTCGTATACCCTTTTAGTTCACATTAATCTGCTCTTCTTATTTGAAAGTTTCCTTCCAATTGTCGAGGTATATGTGCTGAGGGAGCATGCAGTTACCAGAAGGGCTTGACAGTACCTGTTCATTATAGATGAGTAAGATGACTGATTGGATAAAGGAAGATGAATAGAAGAAAGGGTGACCTCAAGTGACAGCCGGATCAGCCTCACTCTCTCTCAATCACTCTCGCTCTGCGGTGTAAGAGCTTATCACTCCGCAAGATAACAGCAACCAGAGGGGTCTCTCCGGACTTGTGGAAGGATGAAATACTAACGAAGTTATCAATCTCCTGACCTAGTATACAGGAATAGAAGCAGACGGATCGGCGTCCAAACATGAATGGAGTAGAAGAAGAGATTAAACGGGCATAGTGAAGTAAAATAAGCAGTTTTTTGAAGACCAAATAGGAGTATACGAAACATACCAACTACGTAAAGATCTTACAACATGAGGAGGTAGAGATCCGAAGACCTAGTATTTTTAAGCTTTATCAGTATATGTCATCGCCATTAAACTTTATTAATAAAAAGTATTTACAATGTATATAAATATTTCCATTTACAATTTGAGCATTTTATCATATAGCAATAAGAAACAAAAATACATTTTTAGGTGCATTGCACAGGCGAGCTTGTATGGCACTGTCTGATAGCGGGTAGGCGAACTAGTTGTTCCCTGTAGCAAGAGGCGGGAATCTGTTGCTTAATAATAGTTAATGTATCAAGTTAAACATAAAATAGAGTCAGCCAAAATCGGCACCCCACAAATCTAATATATATATATATATATATTTATATATATATATATATATTTATATATATATATATATATATATATATATATATATATATATATATATATATAAGGCATTGGCCAAAATGCGTGAGAGTTGTAATAGGAAAGGGATACGCTTAAATGACGGCTTTGGTTCGTGTTGGCAAATAATATTTCCTGAGCAACATGGCTGTTGGCTCTTGTTTAAGTTATCTCACCATCGGTAACTCACTCTGCACTATGCGACGTAATTAATATTATAAGAAAAATATTTATACTTCCTCGCTTATGTGTGTATGAGCTTGGAATTTAATAAATGATACATATGAATACATAGGAATACAAATTTTTATAGAATTCGCACGCCACCTTTGATACTGTGAATTTTCTCATACATACTTATTAAGTGGGCTTGAATGAACTCCCAACATGCAAAAATTGCAATATTCAACGAACTGAATAAGATAAATTATCATCAATAGCGGATCCAGCATTTAATACTTGGTGGGGCTTCAGAACGAAAGATTGATATATATATATATATATATATATATACACACACACATATATATATATATATATATATATATATATATATATATATATATATATATATATATATATATATATGTGAGGTCAAATAGTGATATCACATTTGTACTAATCTGATTATCTAATATCTAGTTTTCTGTGCTTATTTTCTTGTTTATTTCGTGTTTATTATCGTTCATTAATTTTCTAGTTAGTTTGTGTTATTTTTTGTATGTGTTTTGTTGTTATGGCTTAGTTTATTGTAAATATTATAAATAGCGAGGTTAGGAGTGGGACATTTCATTAACTTTCATACAGAGTAGATTCTTGTGAACTATTCTACAGTGGGTGGAAAGCACCATAGGAAGCCCTAGTGAAGATAGTTTATTTACTTGCTTGTGTAGGAACAAATTTAGTAAGTATATAGAGTACTAGACTTTTACTTTTACCACTAGTGATTCCTGCTGTTCGGGCAAGCCCATTCTAATAAGACATTTAAAAGTGTATTAAGAGACCCCTTAAGGTAAATGAAAACAATTTCAGGTGAATATAGTACTTCATTTAGTTCTTTATTAGTTATAGTTTAAAAGTGGAAGGTTATAAATTGCAGATAACGTTATCTCAGTTATAATAAACCCTATGGTCAATATCGAGATGGAGGGGGTACAAAAGGAAGGAAATCTCTCAAGAGCAGTGGCAAAACGACCAAGGAGGGGCTCTTCTCATTTACCAGAGGATTTGGAAGAGACTAGTACTAAAAGCAAACTTTGCCAGGCTAAAGATATACAGGAGAGCATCTCAATGGCCATTGAAAATAATGGAAAAAAATTAAGCTCTAGTGTCCGAGACCAGATTAATATCAAGGTACAATGCCTTGTTGATATTATTGAAAATCAGGAAAAGGAAAAAGAACAAGTTGGAGTCTCGGCCATAGTTCAAAAGGCTATTTTGGACACGCTTTCGTCACAGAAGGTGCATGATGTATTGAAACAAATTTTAGTAGATAAATCTCCGCAAAAATATACCGATACACTCACCACGTCAATTGGAGCACCTCACCAAGAACCTAAACGTTCGAAGGAACCTCAGACACAAGCCGAAAAAAACATTAATCAGGCTGGACCCTCAGCTGCCTCTGAATCCTTCACGGTGGTGGTAAGTAAAAGGAAAAAGAAGAGAAACAACGCTACCAGCAAAAAAGAGCCTGATGCAAAGGAAAATCCAATCGACAAACAAGGTACAAAACCAAAATCAATAGCGGAAATAGTTAAATCATTGCCAGCTAAACCGACTCAAACGCCAAGACCTACATATGTCACTATCAGCGGAGTAGGCAAAACTCCGGTAGACATTATTAATGGCTTGCCATCGCCGGATGAAATAGGTGTGAAGGCGTCCATAGTCCGAGCGACAAAGGCAGGCTCTGTCTTGGTTCGCATGGATGATAGGTCCGAAGCCACCAAAGTAATCGGGTGGCAGGGGCTGCGTGAAAAAGGACTTCAAGCAAAACTTGCTATGAAGAAGAAGCCCAAGATGGAAGTAAAAGGTGTGCCTCAAAGCTGGACATCTATGCAGCTGTTGGAATTTCTATGGGGAAGAATATCTGAAAAATCGGGCGCCACAACACTTGTTCCTGATGACATTCGGCCTCTTTTCTCTTCAATAGCAAGGAATGGTTTTACTAAGAATTGGGTGATCGAAGTTCATCCAATGGTTAGATTTATACTCTTAGAGACAGCCAGCTTAGATGGAGGATGGTGGTCGATGTCCTTTAAAGACTACATCGACGCTCCACGGTGCACTAAGTGTCAGGGCTACGGTCATACTAAAGCAACTTGCCCAGTAGATGGCGTAGTCTGTATCTGGTGTGCAACTATTGGCCACATGCTTAAGGACTGCCCCCAAAAAAAAGAGTTGACTGGTCCGACCTGTATAAACTGCGAGCGGGCCAATGTCCCATCTAGCCAACGGAAGCATAAGGCAGGCAGTCGTGAATGCCCTGTGCACTTAAAGTGGGCCAAGGAGGTGGCAAAAAAGACTTTTTATGAATAGAATCACCATCCTCCAACTGAATATGGGCCGCCGACGCATCGTGGCAGATGAACTTCGAGCTCTCTCCCAGCGATTCGACGTCATGGCGGTCCAAGAACCATGCTGCCGTGGGAACATGGTCACGGGGTTCGGCCTCGCATCGAGGGTTATCGCCCTGAGCAGTGGAGAGAGGAGGCCCAGGGCTGCCATAGTGGTCAATAACCCAAACCTCGATGTGATGGATCTGAGGCAGTACACCACGCCGGATAATGTCGCTTGCTTCATCAGGTGGAGTAACGTTACTTTTACGCTTGTATCGGCTTACCTACCTGATGGAAATGATATTAACGAAGACATATCCGCCATGGAGATGATCACAGCTTGTTCTCGAAACGTGATCATATGCTCAGATACCAACTCCTGGAACACGGTTTGGGGGTCGAATCGAACAAATAGAAGGGGTACTAAGCTCGGTGATTTCATATCTAGGAATCAGCTAGTAGTAATTAACGATCCTTCTGCCATCCCTACATTCTCTAATGCTAGGGGACAGAGTTGGATTGATGTGACTCTGGCATCACCGCAGCTGGCTAACCGCATCACCGATTGGGCCCTCGGATCTGATACGAGTTCCGACCATCACTCAATAGTGTTTAGTGTCGTAGAAAATGCGACACTTACAAGTTCCCACGGCATAACTAAAGGCTATATTACAAAAAGAGGAAACTGGAGTGCCTTCCGGTCCACGTTAGAGGGAAAACTCGTTGACAATGAATGGGATGCGGCGGAGACGGATCTGACTGATGACCTAGATTACAGAGTCTCCAGGATAACAGATATCATCTGTGATGCTGCAGAGGAAACCCTCCAGCACCGGAAGGCAAGAGCTCGACCAGTCCCATGGTGGACGCCGGCCCTCACTATTATGAAGAGAGAACTCTACAAGGCACGGCGGTCGTACCAGAGGTGTAGTTGTGACGAGAGGCGCACTACACTTCGTGACGAGTACAAGTCTAAGGCCAGGACATACCGAAACGAAGTGCGGTCACTAAAGCGGAAGTCTTGGGACGAGTTTATCGTCGAGGAGTCATCCAAGAACCCCTGGGGTATCCCTTACAGAGTGGCCCTGGCTAAGATGAGTCCACAACAGGTGATTGCTGCAATGAAGAGCGGCGATGCCCAGGCGACCACTCTGGAGGAGACGGCGAAAAATTTCATTATAGAGACCTTCCCCAGAGATGATCCATCCCAAGATGACGAGAGAGACGCGTTTATTAGACGCACTACGGTATGCCCACCCGGTACAGACTTGTGCCCACCCTGGGACATATGGGATCTCCGTACTGCCGTGGATAGACAAAGGCTTGGTCGTGCCCCAGGTATTGACAATATTGATACGGCAATCCTCCGAAATAGTATTCCCTACATTGAAGATCAACTCCTGGCAATATTCAATGATTGCTTAGATAGGGGCTACTTCCCAAAAAAGTGGAAAATTGCCGATCTCAGACTTATTTACAAGGGAGGTGACAAGGATAAACAAATGGCAAAGTCTTATAGGCCTATCTGTCTCCTCCCTGTTATGAGTAAGGTGTTGGAGAACATGATGGTCACGAGCCTACAGCCTATTTTTTCGAGAGCTTCCCATCCACGGCAGTATGGATGTACCAAAGGCAGGGGAACTGCAGATGCCCTGCTGAGAGTACGCCATGACGTTGAAGAGAAGGCGGAGAAGTATGTCATGCTCCTCTTGTTTGACATCACCTCCGCCTTCGATAGCGTATGGTGGCCAAGTGTACTCCAGCAGCTGCAGAAATACGAGACTCCTAGCAACTTGTACATTTTGATGAGAAGTTATCTCCAGGATAGAACGCTCCGAATAAGAGGTAATTTCTACGAAGTAGAAGATAGTATGGAGAAAGGCTGTCCACAGGGCTCTGTCCTTGGCCCTGCTCTGTGGAAACTTGTCTTCGACGAGTTGCTGGGTGTGCTCGAAGAAGAGCAGTTCTCCGCCACAGCTTTTGTGGATGATTTAGCCGTTGTGGTGGCGTCGAACAGCAGAGCCAGGTTGAAAGAAGAAGCTGAGCGGTGCGCCAACCTGATAGAAAGATGGTGCGAGATGAAGAAACTGCGGATGTCAGCTGCTAAAACACAGGCTATCCTCTTGAAAGGCAAGACTGATAGGGCTCACCCTATTACAATGATAATCCAAGGATCGAGAATTCGTCCGAGTGAGGTTGTCACCTACCTCGGAGTCAGAATAGGAAGAAATTTCAACGTGTCACCTCACTTGGACTATTTGAGAAGTAGGGTGACCCTAGCGCTTAATGGACTCAGTCGTATCGGGGGTGCATTTTGGGGCCTCAGATACCCAGCGACTAAGACAATTTATAAAGGTGTAGTTCTGGGTATTCTGAGGTACGCGTCCCCAGGTTGGTTGCTGCATCTCTCGCACCACCAGAAGAGGAGGTTGGCTTCGATTCAGCGGACGGCTCTGCTGCGCGTCACCAGAGCTTTCAAGACAGTGTCTCATGAGGCAGTACAGGTCCTGGCAGGAGGTGTTCCTCTCGACCTCCTGTTGCAGGAAGACATGTTAAAGCACCAGCTTTCAAGAGAAGGCTCGGCAGGTCTACCAGAAAATCTCCGTGAGAAGATTAACCAACAGCCAGGTAGATGGAAAAAGATAATACAAGAGTACACCCTTGACGAATGGAACCAGCGATGGGTAACAACTCCGAAAGGAAGTACTCTTAGAAAATATTTTCCCACCATCGGTTCCCGGTTAGCAGCAAAATGGGTGGAACCTGGTTATTGGGTCTCCCAACTACTCACTGGACACGGGGGCTTCCGAGCAAAGCTCTTCCAATTTGGAAAGAATATCGACCCCTTGTGCCCCAGTTGCGGAGTCCCAGAGACTGCCGAGCACATTGTCGTAGCATGTACTGCCTATGAGGCACAGAGAGCAAAACTGCTCAGGGAAACCGGTCTCTACATTTTGACTGAAAGGGAGCTCCCTCAACTCATGAGTGAGGAAAACTATCCTCATTTTATAGATTTCATTGCAAAATGGAAATCCATTATAGGCCCAACTCATTTCTACTTGGGAAGAAGAGGAGCTGCACCGCCTGGAAGGCCGCCGGACGGAGTAGCAGAAGAAATCCGTGACCAAACTTAGAAGAAATGTAGTCGAAATATGGACCCAGTCTATAAATATTGTTTTTCTAGCAGCAGTGTGTTGTTACGCGGAAACGCTTAACATCTCACTGCTGCTAAAACCCGTATTGCCTATCAGGCACGGCAGGGATGTAAATAAATAATAAATAATAAATATATATATATATATATATATATATATATATATATTTGTGGTGAGTGAATTAGATTGGCCCGTCAGATTTCATTCGGCATTAACGGTCGGGTAAAGTCGACTAGATTATGCTTTTTATCAAAAAGCATATAAGCATAAAAAAATTTTGCATAGTTAATAAGTACAAAATATTTTCTAAATAATATAATTATTTCTGGCACGAGAGCCCTTAGGCACACGTGGATGGCTGGGATTATTTTGTATGCGCTTTGGGTTGTGTTTTCCCAGCTGGTGGCGTTCTTATTGCCACAACCATTTGCCATTTGTTAAACTAACGGCAAATATCAAATCTCTGTCGACATATATTTCGGGAATCACTTTCTAGCAAATGCCGACCTATCAATAAGTTGGCGGATTCGTTCAGGTTTATTTCATCTGCAGCCATCCTATTATTTCTAATTGTTTTTTTTTTTTTTAATTTATAAAAATATACAACCAAAGATTATTCATGAGTAATTATCATTTCAAAAATAATTGTAATGATGAAGATTAATAATTAGTGTTTCGAAGGCTATCGCAATTATAAGAGATATAGTAAGAATATAAAGTAAAATTGATTAATAAAATAAAAAATAAAAAAATGAAACTCGTACCGTAAATAAAAAGAAGGATGAATCGGACTCCTTCATAACTTCTAAGGAAAAGCAAAAGATATTTTTCAATGAAAAAAAAAAATTAAATTACTAAAAAATTTCAATCTCAATATTTTTTTTTAGAATAGATTAAAGAAAATATAAAACAAAAAAAGGCTCCTAATTTTTCTAAAGATGAATATGGATCAGGCATGTTGCTTAGGGACGTAAATATCGAAAAATATATCGATAGTTATAAAACAAATCGAAATATCAAATAAATATTGTACATATACACATTTAAAAATTGAGAAATTTCGTTAATATTCTTATTTCTTTTTCCTTTCTCATAGGACTCCTTATGTTCTCCTGTTATTGAAGCCTTTCCTGACTAGTTAAAATAAATAATAAAACGAAGCTTTCAAATTTATTTATTGTAATTTACTTCGCTAATGAGCTCGTCAATGAGCTAGCTATCAATGAGTTTATCGATTTTCTAGGCTGGAAATAGATATTATTATCTGTTTTTTTTAGTCAGTTTAACCCTTCAACAAAAAAAGAAAGAAAAGAAACAGGATATTATAACTATTTATTTTTTTAATTATGGTTTAATGGTTGACTGTCGTGAATAATGAAGAGAAGGATGGTTGGGATGGTCACTCAGAAATAAGAAGGCAAAAATAAATAATAATATTTATTTTAACATTTACCGACGTTCCGACCTGAAGTCCATGCCTTCATCAGGGCTAAGAAAAGAACCAGATAACAAGGTATGAGAAACATAAATAACATAGGTAAAACGTTAAAGTAAAATGAAGTGGGTAGAATAATGACAATAGTAAGAACTAAGTGATAAATAATAATAACCATTACAAAGTGTGGAACGATGAAGTAAACATAATCAAAAAAGGTGACATAAGTATTAAAATGGTAATCTTAGAATGAAATGTAAAACAGAAAAAAAGGAATATGAAGTGATATAAGAAATGAAAATAAATAGTAAAATTAAGATACTGCAAATAGAATAGTTAGATAGAAAATTGAGATATTGTAAAGTCTATCAAAATGTACTGACAACGTATAATAGAATAAAGAGTTAAAATAGAGAAAAGGAATGAAAAGAAGGAGGGAAAAAAGAGAATTTATTTATTTTTTGTTTCGTTCCTATGTATTCTATTGTACTATGTACCATTCCTTTTATGATAATTGATAATCCTAATTGTCTAATATTAACACAACAAATTTTTGGTTCTAATTTATTTTTATATTTTATAGCAAGAAAAGAACAATTTCTCACATTATTTGAACGGTTTTTTCAAACACAATATCGTACAAAAATAATTATGTATTTTGACTATTTTATAATATGTTGAAAATCGTCCCATTCTAACTAGAAAACAGATATGAGAAGGAATTAGTCGAGGGTGCGGTCAAAAAATAAAAAAAATTAAAATATATAAATAATTTTAATTTTTGCCGACGTTTCGACCCACTTTGCAGGTCGTCTTCAGGGCGTTGGATGTGGCACTGCGGGAGGCGGTTGAAACACTGATTTATTTATATATTTTAATTTTTTTTATTTTTTGACCGCACCCTCGACTAATTCCTTCTCATATCATATCAACGGTCAACCAACTCTACATCATTATATAAAATATATATATAATAAATTTATATATATATATATATATATATAATAAATATATATATATATTTGCATTGCACATCCAACGCAATCCGCAGTGCCACATCCAACGCCCTGAAGACGACCTGCAAAGTGGGTCGAAACGTCGGCAAAAATTAAAATTATTTATATATTTTAATTTTTTTTATTTTTTGACCGCACCCTCGACTAATTCCTTCTCATATCATATCAACGGTCAACCAACTCTACATCATTAGAAAACAGATACTTCCGAAATTCATCGACATTTTGTTCTTGCACTAACCACATAAGGGGGTCACACACTTTCTGTTCTGCTGTGCAGTAACTACCCTGAAAAACTGAGCAAAGCCTCAACAATGACCTGTATTGAACGTGTGTCTTGCAGGTTAGTGTTTTCATAAGTTTTTTTCTCACGAGTTTCATCAGTTTGATATGAAATTTATATTTCAATTTAATATGTTTATTTATAATTATTTTATTTTATTTTAAATATATACATACATATACAAATCTATTCGTAAAAAAAAAAATAATACAATTATTCAAAATAAATATAATACAGGAAACTTATATTTCGCAGTATGAAAAATAATTCCGATTAAAATGATTTACTAAAATTTAAAATAAATTCCACTACATTTTTTTTTTTTTTTTTTTTTTTTTTTTTTTGACTTGATTCTTCAACTCACACCTGTCAGAAGTTCCGACAATCAGCGAGTGTGATGTCAAGATGAAGAGATTGGTCTTGGAATAGGCGTGAGGGAGAGGAGTACCCAGCGGCGTCCTTCCTGTCTTGAGCGTAATATTTCTAGTTAGTGGAGGAGATCCCTCATCCAGCTTCTTTTAAGCCTCCTTCGGGTGCTATCGGGCATGTTAGTTGTGGCCATGCCTAGAATCAATGAGTTTGTATGTCCGTGTAAGTTATTATGAAATCGTTTGTAGTATGTTCGTATGTGGTCGTTAACTGTTGGCATCTGTAAGTCTTTATGTAGAGTAATGTTACTGACGTACCAGGGAGCTTTGGTAATAGTCCTGAAAGTTTTAGATTGAAAAGTCTGTAATTTACGTATGTGAGTCTTTTTGGCTGTCCCATATATCTGTAAAGCGTAGGTCCAAATAGGCTTGAGTAGGTAAGTATATGTATTCAATTTCTGTCTAAGTTTTAATTTAGAATTTCTTGCAAGGAGTGAGTACAATAGGCGTAGTCTTAGGTTTAAAGTTTTTGTTTTGTTTTTGATATGTTGGCCCCATGTCATTCTTCTGTCAAAGGTCAGTCCAAGATATTGAACTTTGTCTGTCTGAGGAATTTGGATATTGTCAAGGTAAATAGGGGGGCAAGTTTCACGTCGAAGGGTAAAAGTGATATGTTGTGATTTGTCAAGGTTGAGTCGAATTTTCCAGAGTTTGCACCAGTCGTAGAAATTGTTTAGGTGATATTGTAAAGTCTGTGAGGCGTATGCTGAATTTTGATGTCTTGTCAAGATTGTTGTATCGTCTGCGTAAGTCGCGGTCAGAGTATAGAGAGGGTCTGGAATATCATATGTGTAAATAATATACAACAGAGGAGCGAGTACTGACCCCTGAGGCACCCCTGCTAGGGCTGGTTTAATGGTAGATAGTTCTGTACCTTGGCAAACAGAGAAAAATCTGTCAGAAAGAAAAGATTGAAGAATAAGATAGTAGGTTGGAGGGAATATAGTCTTAAGTTTGAAAAGAAGTCCCTGATGCCAGACTCTATCGAACGCTTGAGCAACATCCAGAAATACTCCTGTTGCATATAATTTGTGCTCTAGTGCTGTCGCAATGTAGTCTGTCACTCGGTGTAGCTGATGAATGGTTGAGTGGTGTGAACGAAATCCAAACTGATGTTCAGGTATTATGTTTTCAGTAGTCAGTATGTCAAGAAGTTGTTTGTAGAGAAGTTTCTCAAAGATTTTAGAGCATAATGGGAGCAAGCTGATGGGTCTGTATGATGAAGGAAAGTCAGTGTTTTTGTTAGGTTTGTGAATCATTTTTATGAATGAGTATTTCCATTGTAAGGGGAATTTAGTCGTTCTGAGTATTGCGTTATAAATTGATGTTAGGTATACTAGAGCTTTCCTTGGCATTTTCTGGAGCACTTGAGCATTTATCAGGTCATGACCGGGAGCTTTCTTTTTAGGTAACTGTCTGATTTGTTCTGCAACTTGAGTGGGAGTGAAGCAAAGTGGAGGTAATGACAGTTGTAAAGGAATGTCTAAAGTGTTTTGTACATGTCTTTCGTGATCAGTATTAGAGAAGTCAGTATGTGGTATGAAAACAGAAGAAAGATGGTTGGCAAATAGCTCAGATTTTTCAAGGTCTGACACAGCCCAGGAACCATCTACGTTTCGGAGTGGTGATGACACCTCACAATGCTTTACAAGTTTCTTAGTCTGTCTCCATAAGCTTCCATCGTCAGTCGAAAGATTTTTGAGGTAATTGTCGTAGTTCGTTCTTTTAAAATTCTGAATCTGTCGTTTAAGTTCATTGTTAAGTCTATTGAAAGTCCGTTTGTCAGATGGAAGTCGACCAGTCTGCCACACTTTGCGCGCTCTTCTCTTTGCTCTGATCAGGTCTCTAATGTACTGCGGATAGATTGGAAGAGACGTATTTCTGCTAGGTCTTGGTACAGATGATGACCATACAGCCTGTTGTAAGCTGATTGTGAACTTATCAACAGCTTTTTCGAGTTCCTCTTCGGTCTTAAGGGACATTGGGATTGATAGTGTCGAATTTAAGTAGTCGCTGTAAGCTTTCCAATCGATTATCCTATCTGTAAGTGTTGGTTTTTTTGATGCAGTACGAGGCTCATCGCATAGTACCAAACTGAGAAGAGAATGATCAGAACAAAGATCAGAGCTTGCAGTTACAGTATACGGCACTGTCCTGAGTCCTTTAGTAATGAAAAAGTCAAGTAAATCTGGTGTTTTCTGTCTTGAAGTTGGCCAGTAAGTAGGTGTATCAGGTGAGATCGTGTTTAATGAAAGCTGATCGATGGCAGACTTTAGATTTCTTCCTCTAGGAGTACAGAGTCGTGCTCCCCAGGACTGATGTTTGGCATTATAATCACCACCTGCAATAAAACACCGACCGAGATGTTGGAAAAAATTGTAAAACATTGCAGATGTTAGCACGTATCTCGGAGGGCAGTACACTGCAGCGAAGGTAATGGTATGGTGCTGGGTATACAGAGTAATTGCTGTGGATTGTATGTCAGGTGTAATGGGTAATTGTAAAGGGTTGTGTTTTAGTGATTGCTTAATCAGTATTGCCGTACCGCCATGTGCCGTCTTATCAGGGTGGTCAGTTCTATATATTTTGTAGCCTGGAATGTAAAATTTAGAATGTGGAGTCAAGTGTGTTTCAGTGATGAGAGCAATGTCAGTCCGTTTTTCATGTATGTACATGTCAAGTTCAGTCCTGTGTTGGTTTATACCATTTGCGTTCCAGAGAAGAACGGACATGGAGCCCACTGTCAGCCGATTAGTAGCCATAACTGGAGGATAAGGCTTGTGCAACGTGAGACAGTTCTTGGAGAAGGCTGAAAAGAGGCTGGATGAGGTTATTCAATCCACTTACCAAGTTGAAGAGCTGAGCTGAAGCCGGGTGATTGTAAGTCGGTAGTGGCGGTTGAGTAATGCCCTTTTTCATTTCTGGATGCTTTGGCTGGTGAAGGTGATTTTCTGGGACTTCTGTAGGAGAAGTTCGCAGTTTTGGTCCTAGATATTGGGAATCGGGTTTTGAAGAACCTGAATTTGCGGTATGCTGACTTTGCGGAAGAGAAGGAAACTCGTCTATACCTGGGGGTGCGCTAGTTTGTGCTTTTTGGGGACTTTGTATATTTTTACGGAGATTGCGTACTTCCCTCAGTTGTTTTAGAGTTGCACAACCTCTATAATTTGCTGGATGGGATCCGCTACAATTCGCGCATGTTGCTGCGGTCTCTCTTGTCTTTGTGCAGACGGTGCTATCATGTCCTTGGCCACATCTCACGCACTTCGGGGAGTGATTGCAGTAAGCCTTTGTGTGGCCATACTGCTGACAACGGGTGCACTGTGGAATCATTCTTTTCTTTCTTGGCTCTTCGATTTTCACTCTAGTATAGTATAAAAATTTGATATCAAAAATTTTTTCATTAAATGTGGCTTTAGAGATATCGATAAAGAACATGGGAAGTGGATTTTTGTATCTGGAAATAACGTTCACAATACTTGTGGCATCGTAGCCTAGGCATTTTAATTCGTATTTTATGGTTTCAATTGGAGTAGCATGGTGTAAGTTTTTTACTACGATTCTTGGATTTCTATCTTCTATTAACTGATAGGTATGGAAATCGGCACCTACCTGTCTTAAGTTAGCTACTATACGTCTATATGTGTCAGAGTTTTCAGGATATACGGTTACTCCTCTTGATGTGGATTTTAGGTTAAAGCTGTTCAAACCTCCTACATTTTGGAGAAATGTGACCAGTTCGGTGTAGTTCTGTACATCATTCAAGTGGATAGGGGGCGGTTTTACAGAAACTGGTTGCTTAGTGGTAGCATCAGACTCGTCACTAATGTTGGTTAAAACTTCAAAACTATTAGTGGTTACTGTTGTAACTTCACTTACCTTTTTAGCTTTTCTTGGGTCTCTGTTATTGTCCATTGAGCGTTTTCTTCCTGTAACGAGTTCCCAATTACTTTCAGTAGTTTGGTTTGAGTTTAAAGCGTCCACATTTTCTGTAGAACTGGCAGATATCGACGTCTCAGACATCGTTTGCGGTGAAACCGCTACACCGAGGTGTGGAGTTCCTATTTCTTGGAGCTAATTGGTTTCAACAACAGAATGCAACAAAAAGAAAAGTTTTCACTGTTAATTTACTCTAAGATTTTGTCAAAAAGATTTTCAAAGAAAAATTAACCTCACTTTTATCAATGTTCACACATGATCCCACTACATTTTAAGTTCAGAAATTGTGCATTTCTAGTTGCCGTGTTTTCTTTGGAAAGAAATTAAAATTATTAAAGTTCTATTGAGCTGGGATACTTAGTAAGTTGGGAAATTCATTCAAAATCGTCGAACGATTTGTAATTTTTTCTCTTGAAAAGTTATTACAAACAGCCAATACTGAAAAATCAGAAAAAAATATATCAACACGCAATACGAATCCTAACGAGAACTTCTCTTTTTAAAAATTGTAAAAATAAAAGTTTATTGAGATTAAGTTGCGGATCTTTAATGCGAGATGTACACTTAAACTAACGGATCCTAGGTTTAAATACAGACAACTTAATTTCCAAATAATTATGAATCAGAAGTAACATTACTTTCCTTGTAGCATAAGGAAAAAATAAATAAAAGATGATTCCTAATATTGCCCTAAATATTTTTTTATTTCATCATTAGTAAATTTCTAAAAAAAAAAAAAATAAAAAATATTGCTGTAGTTGATAAAATACTTTCAGGATATTAAGAACTAAAACAAAGGAAATAATCTTTTCAGTAGAACATATGAAAAATATTTTAAAAACATATCTTTGCACTAAATGTCTTGTCAAATTTCTAGGTTTTTATTTAAAATATATTTTAGAATCATACCAGACTGAAACGACAAGAAACCACGCGATGTTTCCGATTACTTCAGCACTTACTAGACAAACGCTCTAACCTTCCAATTAATTACAAAAGACTCATATACATGACTATAATAAGGCCTATTTGGACTTACGGAGTTGAGCTATGGGACTCCACTAAACCATTGTATTCCTCTCGTATCCAATCCTTACAATCCAAAATCCTTCGTAAAATCCTCAATGCTCCCTACTTTGTCACAAATAAAACCATCCATAATGACCTTAATGTTTCTTATGTTTCTGGTCCAATCCAGATACCTATCCTTCCATAATAAACTTCAGAATCATCCCAACCATCTCGTCTCTAAGCTTGCTTTCTCTTCGATTCCCGATAATCTTCCGAGGTGTCTGAAAAGAAGATGGATCCGTGATCTCCTAATGTAGATATATTATTAGAGTGCTAATGTAGACATATTATTGGATAGTTTCTCAACAAGTGTTTTCACGTCATTATATCCATATGTTCAAATTTACTAAATGTACTTTTTTAATACAGTTGTAAATATTATTAAGAAATAAAAAAGAAATATTATAAGAAATTTCATAAACATTTAAATGACCAGCATTAACAAAAAAGTGAACACCTTTTGAGGTATTCGGAATTCAAAATCGGAAAGATTATCCTCGGATGACCTCTGACTTTGATTCCAAATTTGGACAGCGGACGGACAACATTTTTTTTATTCGATTTCCGAGTTCTACGTATCATAAAAAGTCTGTGTTATTTTACTGCACTTATACTTCATTTTATTCATATATCATTTTAGATTATTATTTAATGGGATTGTTCAAGAAGGCAGTGGATCAGCTGATGCGAAGGTCGTGTTCTGAAATCTTCTCTCAGTTGTTGCCTATTTTTCAGCGGAATCTCTTTGATTATTTACTGAATACAGTTGAAGTGTACACCAAAGCAGTTTTTATTTACAGTTTGCTACATTTTTTTTTTTTTAATTTTTTTTTTTTTCTTCTCTTATGATATGCGGCATTGTCAGCCAGTGATGTCCAGTAAGGTGCCCACTAAGAGGACTCGGTCAGACGGCGTTAGTACCCCTCGTGATTCACCAGTGAAACAAAAAACTCGTCGCTGCCTGCGAGAAATAGCTCCAATAACCACAGTGAAAACTTCAGATACAGAACCGCAGCCTCAACCAGCTACCTCTTCGCAAGAAATGGTTGAAGAATCTCCTTTCTTCACTCCAAACTCGTTCCAAGTGCTTCATAATGACAGAGAAGTAATGGAGTCAGCAGCAGTACCCAGGGAACCAAGGCCTCCTTCGATATTTGTATAAAATATCAAAAATTTTCAACTACTGTGTACACAGCTAAACGAAATCTGCTCCGGCAGTTATTCTTGCCTCAACAGGACTAACGACACAAAAATAACACCTGATACTGCAGAAGCCTACCGAAAAATTGTGAAGTACCTGTCAGAAACGAATGCAAATTTCCACACGTACCAGCTGAAACAGGAGAGATCGCTACGAGTGGTGGTAAGAAATTTACACTCCTCAACCCCAACTGAAGTGATAAAAGAAGAACTAGCGACGCTTGGTTTCAAAGTGCGTCAGGTAACCAACGTTCTGAAGGAGAATAAGGAGCAGCCAGGAGTGAGTAATAAAGTTCCACTACCTTTATTTTTCGTGGATCTAGAGCCATCACCTGGCATTGAAAAAATATATGATATCAAGAGATTGTACTACACTATCGTGAAGATAGAGAAGCCATACCCCAAGAAGGAAATTGTGCAGTGCCACAATTGCCAGGCGTATGGCCACACGAAAACTTATTGTCACCATCTGCCGCGTTGCGTGAAATGCGGTGAACAGCACAAATCTGTGGAGTGCACCAAACCAATACAAGATCCTGCAGTGTGTGCACTATGCCAGGAGGGACACCCGGCTAACTACAAAGGCTGCCAAACCTATAAGAGCCTCAAATCCAGATACCAGAAGAACCGGATTTAAGATGAGACAACCAGACCAAGAAGAGAACCTTCTAGAATTGTTAACAATAATTTATCATATTCCGAACTACTTGGAGGTAAGAACCTTAATAATACATGTGAAGCCCTGCCGCAGCAACTACCTCAGCTCCAATCTCAATATTCTGTTCATCCTAACACACATAATCATCAACAACCTCAAATTCCTCCTCCTTCAAATGCAACAGATCTCACTAGTTTGTTAGCATCTTTCCTAACCGATTTCAAATCCCTAGTCACTCCACTCATATCACTCCTTATAAATCTCGTATCTCACCTCATCCCTCCTTTGAAAAATCCTTAATGACCCACATCCCAAAACCCATGTCCATTCTCCTTTGGAATGCGAATGGTATTAGTAATCACGTTGACGAACTAACAGCTTTACTACAAGACTAGAACATTGACGTAGCCCTAATTACAGAAACTCGACTGACCATAAAACAGCATTTAAAAATCCCACAGTATTTAACATACCGTACTGACCACCCTGATGGCAGAGCACATGCCGGCACTGCTGTCATCGTACACCAATCCCTCTCCCATCACTTACTCCCATTACCTACTCAAGATTTCTTACAGTCAACCGCTATTGTAATCAAAGCCTTCTCCTTTCCAGTCACCCTTGCATCAGCATATTGCCCTCCTAACAGATCCATATCCAAAGTCCAGTTCAGTTTTCTCCTCAACTCCTTAGGTCATCATTTCATCCTGGGTGCAGACTTAAATGCCAAGCATCAAGTTTGGGGTTCAAGAACCACGAATTCTCGTGGCAGAACATTTCTGTCTGCACTCAATACCCAACGTTTCAGTCTCCTTCCACCCAACTCACCTACCTACTAGCCCACAGATCCTAACTGCAATCCCGATATCCTTGATTTTTTCATCCACAGTGGCTTAGGTCCCCTCAATCATTCCCTTACCCCTCTTGCCGAACTATCCTCAGATCATAGTCCATTATTACTCCAATTATCTCTAGCTCCTATTCCTAAGTCTTCTCCACCGTCCTTCATCAGAGGCCCAGTTAACTGGAAACTCTTTCACCAAATCCTTACCGATAAAATTGACCTCAGAATGACCCTGAAAACCCCAGATGACCTTGACAATACCGTACACTTTTTTACCACCACTATCCAACAAGCAATCTGGACTGCTTCCTCTCCAAACCACTCCTCAAGAACTCCTAAGAAAAATAAGTTACCTCAACACCTCATAGACCTAATCCATACCAAATGCCGCGCCAGATTATTATGGCAACGTACTAGACACCCCACCGATCGCCAATCCTATAATTATTTTTGCAAAAAACTAAAGATAGAATTAGCCACCTTCAGATCCCAATCCTTCAACTCCTACCTCACTTCCCTCTCTTCTCATGACAATTCCCTATGGAAGACCACCAAACATATCCTAAAACCCCATCATATATCACATCCTCTCCGTCGAGGTGATGGCTCTTGGGCAGCATCTGACGAAGATAGAGCCGAAGAATTCGCCAAACACCTTTCCCTTACATTCACCTCTCATCCAGAATCCAATCCCACCCACACGTCAGCAGTAGAGGAATTCCTTAATTCATCCATCCCACTCTCCTTACCGCCTAAAGCAGTTAATCCTTCTGAGGTCAAATTCCTCTTACAAAAACTACCTACCCGTAAATCACCTGGATACGACCTCCTTACCTCTCAGATCCTTAGACAACTCCCTCCTAAAGCTGTCATATTCCTTACATATATATACAATAGCATCCTACGAACCACCCACTTTCCTCTTTTGTGGAAACATTCCACTATTATCCTGTTTCCGAAACCAGGCAAACCTCCCAACACCTCAACGTCCTACAGACCAATTAGCCTTCTTCCGATTCTCTCAAAAATCTTTGAAAAGATCCTCCTGAAACGCATCCTACCCTTTATAGAATCCCAAACTCTTCCTTCCCATCAGTTCGGATTTCGTTCACAACACTCTACAGTCCAACAAGGACTCCGAGTGGTTGATCATATTTCCGCAGCATTGGAAAGCAAGCAATATTGCTCGGGTGCATTTCTGGACATAGCTCAAGCTTTCGACCGGGTATGGCACGCCGGGCTTCTTTCCAAGCTGAAAAACTATCTTCCTCAGTCCTTGTACCTTGTTCTCCGTTCCTACCTCTCAGATCGTACCTTCCGAGTTCGTTGCGGTACTGAATTTTCGCATTGCTATCCAATTGAGGCAGGTGTTCCTCAAGGTAGCGTATTGGGTCCCGTCCTTTACATCCTCTTTACCGCCGATATCCCTGTCCATCCCGATACCTTCCTGGCAACTTTTGCTGATGACACCGCCATTCTATCATCCGACTCAGATCCCAACATAGCATCCTTAAATCTCCAAAACCATCTCACCTTGATTGAGCACTGGTGTAATAACTGGCGCATTAAAGTTAATGAATCTAAATGCCAACATATTACCTTTACACTCCGACGCAGTTCCTGTCCACCAGTACACTTTAATTCCATCCAGCTTCCTTACTCAGACACAGTCCGGTATCTTGGCTTTCATTTAGACCGAAGACTAACGTGGAACCCACATACTAGACTCAAAAGACAAGAACTCAACCGACGATACGGCCAGCTATACAGACTACTAAACAGAAAATCCAAACTTTCTATTGAAAACAAATTACTTATCTACAAGACAATACTGAAACCTATATGGACATACGGACTTGAACTGTGGGGGACAGCAAAAGCTTCTAACATCAAACGTATTCAATCCTTTCAATCTAAAGTCCTTCGAACAATAGTTGATGCTCCGTTCTATGTAAATAACAAAATCCTACACCATGACCTTAATATCCCATTTGTCCTAGACCTTATTCCAGAAAAATTCTCCAAATTTCACCAGAACCTTACCTATCATCCAAATCCCCTTGCACAATCTCTATCCAGCACCACCCATCCTTACAATCCTCCTCGAAGGTTGAAGCGGCAGTGGCCCAGAGACCTTTTGTAAATAAGCATCTATTGGAGTTTTGGCAATGGCCAGATCCTCCACTCAAGCCCGAGTGTGTATGATTAGGTTAGTTCTTTTGTTTATATACATTTATTTTATTTTATTGTATTTATTTTGATTTTATTTTATTGTATTTATTATTATTAAGTTTCTGTATTATTTTTTTTTTTTATTGTAAATAGAGTGTGAGTGTGCTTTCTCTGAACACTATTATAAATGTCCTTGATGTGACAGAATGTAATATTTCTAAATAAACAAATATAAAAAAATGTATACTTTCTGTAAATATGGTGTTGATGAACACTTAAGTAACTACACTATAATCATTTTCCACATTGTGACAGAAAACTATATTACACAATAAACTAGTTTTTAAAAAAATGAAAAGAGACTAATAATTTTACCAGTCCATCAGAACAGCCGCGATGGTATCGCTTCAATTATATTTACCGGATCCATGTCACGCAATTCCTCTTCCTGCCTTACTTCTTATACCTTAGTTAGTTTACAGAGGAAAATGGAAGATACTTTCTGAAAGTTCTAAAAACATTTTTCTGAGAAACTTTAAAACGTTTGCTGCAAAATAATGAAAGATTTTCAAACATTTTACGGATGCGGGCGAAGTATGAAACCTGATATTACATCTATTTGCTTACGGAATATTAACTAATACAGATTGAGAACTAATCCGGTACACCTTCGTAGAATATCGTCGAGAGAAAGGCAGCTCCTCCTGTCTATATTGACGAGTTCACTTCCGCCACTAGTTCCGAACTATGGCTTATCATTACTCTGCAACTCATAAAGCGAAAGTGTTCCTACTTCCTTATTCTTTCCCATGAGTTAGATATATAAGCGCGGAGCTATGAAAATTATTGGAGTGCCAAACTATAGGATCACGAGGTGGAGGACCTAGGGGATATTGTTAGGAATGTATCCTATATGCAATATATAATATAGATGTCTATAGGAAAAATTACCATCTGAAGATGTTCAAGAAAAATTACCATCTGAAGTTGTTCAAGTCCTTCCTGATGGCAAAAAAGTGTTGTCACATAAAATACTTTAAACTAAAACAGTACGGTATTTTAATATACGGTCCCTTTTACAGTTTAGACGAGTTTATGAATGAATCCAAATAATTAATGAAATATAACCATTATTTTTGCTCAATTTTTTCTACACGACCGATATGTACATAAAGCTCTTACTATAGTAATTTGTTGGGAGGGAAGGGCTGACTCCCCAACACGGCAGAATTGGGAGAGGGGGGGGAGGGCTCAAGTCCCGCGAGTCCCTAGTGATCGCCGTTTATGGTTAGATTTTATAATTCGTGACTAAGACATCGACAATCCTAAAATATTGTTTCCAGTTAAAGATATACAACATTCCGAATTATTAATAGGAAATCACCATTTCACATTCGCTTTAAAAAAGGAGGGAGTGGAGTAGCTCAGTGGTAGGGTACTGAGCTTCAAACGCTAAAGGTCCCAGATTCGAATCCCGGCTCACTGCCGAAAATTATTTATTCTGTTTCATTAGCCATGTGGCGACCCTAGGGAAGTAGATCATTCTGGGGCACACCCAGCTTCTATAAACTGGGTACGCTTAATTAAAATAATTAGTTAAGGGGAAAAACTTGGCGGTTGAGCGTGATCTCGGTCATATCACCTCCTTGCACAACCGTAGATCAAGAAACAGTGCTTTCCCTAATTAGTAATGAATCCAAGAACCTCCATGGGTTTTAGTGGTATAGGTTTTTATAAAAGGAAATTAAGAGCTTAAATAAAAAAATTGGAAATGAAGCCAAAATTTTACAAACATTAATAGTTATAATCATTAAATTCGTTGACATATGATTCGTTAATATGCCTCAATAGCCTACCTATTAGTTGTAACCTATTAGTTTCCCATTAATTAATTAATCAATCAATTAAGAGTACCTACTTTGTAGAGGCTGGATGTGCACCAGGATGGTCCATCACAGGCTGATGAAACAGAATAGAAAATTAGCCATCAGCCGGATTCGAGCACGTGATCTTGAGCTTTAAAAGCCAGTGCCCTACCCACTGAACTATTCCACCATCTTCCGCTAGTGCCTTTACCTATGCTAAGTATCTTCTCTACCGTTACCATCAAGCACTACTTATTTATTCGTTAAAAAATAAAAATTGATTGGAAAAAGCATTTTTAAATAATTATGAATTGATAAAATATATTTAGTAAAACAGAGGAATGATCCTATAATTTATAAGATATTGTTATTCAACTGGGACCTGCATCCTATAATAAAAAGTGATTTCTCATTAAAAAAAAATTACTATTTTAACTACTATTAAAGAATATCGATCTTTTATTATAATTATTCATCTATTATTTATTAATCTAAATAAATGTGTATGTTTAATATAAATATTTTGTTGTTTTTTTACATACGATATTGAAATCCTTGTTTTAGTAAAATCGACCGACCAAAATCATTCTCATCCAATATAGTTAAATTTTTATTTATTTATTTTAAAAAACAAACAAAAAACATAACTATAAAAAAAATCAAATCTTGTTAAACGAATACCTTTTCTCAAAAATTATCACTAAGCAAACAGTTTACGAACCCAAATGTTTTTTCGGAGAATAGGAGAGGGTTATTATATTCGAAGACGACCATATTTTTCCATTCAATTTTTTGGACACTAAGAACCCTGAAACGGGAGATAGATTTAAAAAAACACACAGAAGTCTAAAAAATTGTATATAATAAAGACCACCATAGATAAAGGAACGCACCTAAGAAATACGTAATGCATAATGTTCAAAATAAATCATTTTTTATCTAAAATTTTCAGAATTATTTAATCAAGATAATAATTAAACCTTAATTAAAACCGTTCATATTGCACTGAAACACTACTATGTCTCATTATTTAAATAATTTAAAACAAAATTGTGACCAAAAATATATATTTAGTAATAATTGCGAACTTTATTTATTAAAATCTTACTACGAATCGAAAACAATATCTTAAAAACCTAACAATATGAATATCGAAATTCAAAGAGAATTATTGTATTATTTATTAAAACATTAACTATTAGGTCATTAAAATTTGACCTTTAAAAGATGTGAATAGCTTCATTACCATGCTGAATATTCATGATATTTCATATGAGAAAAAGGCAGTTAATTCAAACAGACTTATACCATAATATCTACAAAAGGTCATTAGAAAGAAAATTTTCAGAAATATTACTAATGCAATGAAAATCAAGAAATAGCGATTTACTTTTTAGAAGGAGGGAGTCACATTTTATTTTTATTTTTTAGTAACAGTAATTACTTGTGAATAAAAAAATAAATACCTATATATATTAATTTCATTTTACGACTGCATATTTTAATTATTTATTAAATTAATTTTAATGCTGCCACGATTTTTTTTTCAGTGCCAAAAGATTGTTGCGAGTTTTTTTTTTCGCCTGAACGTAAAAAATATAGTAAATTACAAATTTAAATTTTCATAAATATTAATTTATACCAGAGATATATAGATGAAGCTATACAGAGCATTTATCAAAAATCAAACGATACAATATATTGTTAACGTATCCAGTATTATTAGATAGTAATCGTAAACTCACGGCATCGCTCGAGCGCGCTCGGTCACTTCATTGGTTCTTGGATTGGCCCGAGCTTACGAACATTTATTTCTCTTCTAATTAATTAACAATTTTTTCATAATTTAGATTAAACGATTTTTTATTACTAATGTACAACGATCAATTATTTCAAATAAAAGTGAAGAAATTGTTGACTGTAGCCTACATGGTTGGGATTGCAGTCAGATAGAACACAAATACAAATAAACGATTTTAAAGGAAGGAGATGGTCCAGGGTGGCGATCATAAATAGACTAAATAGTGGCAAAACCATTTTATTAAAAGCCAACGTTTCGACCCAACTTTGCAGGTCTTCTTTAGTGCTAGAACGGACAAGATACAAAAAGATATAGAGATTTGTGGAAGTTACATGATATTTTGACAAAAAATTATGAACAATGTGAATAAACTTATTAACATTATAAACAGTAAGCACATTAAAATATAAACACCGTAAGCTAAGTAACAAGATCCTAAACTGAAGTAAATAGATGGCAACAATTGTTGTAGTATAATATATGCAATTGTGAATATACTCCTACAGATCTACAGGAGAGATTGGAAGAAAAGGAAAAATGATATAATATGAAATAATGGACATAAAGGGGTGTGGAGAAAGAAAAGAGAAAAGAAAACCAAAAAATAAGTAAATAAAATTAGAAGAATAAAAATAGAGACTTACAGGTGTGTTCAGCAAGGAGTTTCACTTAGAACTGGAAAACCTGAGTAAGTACCTTTGGGAAAATTTTCTGACCTGGTTGGGAAATGGTTAGGGGGTAAGTAGTAAAAATAAAACAAAACCTGGAATGTTACAGTATCTATAATTTGAAGATATGGATGGATACAAGATTGGCTATATGGATGGATTGGCTTTTAATAAAATAGTTTTGTCACTATTAAGTCTATTTATGACCGCCACCCTGGACCATCTCCTTCCTTAATAATACAACGGTCAACTATTAAGTATTCAAAACAATTTTTATTTTGTGCCGACGTTTCGGTCTAATTTGGAGGCCTTCATCAGGCACGAAATAAAATAAAAATGAAAACCTTTTATTTTTATTTGTGTGCTCTCTGATTGCAACCCCAACTTCTCAACCATATTACAGATAAATAAACTTAAAGTTACTTTAGAAAAGGAAATTTTGCCATTTAAGCCCTGTCAGACTATTTCAATGATAATATCATCTGCCTGATGTTAAAGACCGCTTGATTTTACGTCTTTAGAGTCATTTTCGAGAAAACTGTAAAATCCATAAATTTATAATTTCATCATATAAAGTGGCATTTCTAATTATTCGATTTTTTTTACCAAGATGCTGTAACATCATGAGTATATAGATATTTCTTAAATACGTAATTTAAATTTCGTATAAGTTTTTGTTCTTGAGATAACATGCTCACACATACACTGGCAGCTCTTCCAGTATTTTATTTTTTCAAAGATATAGAGAAAAATGTAGAATTCATGTATAACATTTAAGAATTTAGGAATTTTTATTAGATATCTATCGATAATAAAGCTTACGACTTGACTCAATTGAATTTTTTTTTATTTTTACAGGAAGAAACTTATCATTTTTTATATATAATAAATTATATACCATCAATTAAATGGTAATGAATTTTAAAAACACATTTTAATACAATAGAAATTTTAAATTAAGGTAAGACACAATTAAAATAAACAAATTCAGTTCCTTTACTAATTACACATCATTAGGACAAAAATAAAATAATTAATTTAAATAAGTAAACCCCTTTCACTGCCAGGGAAAATAATTAATTTAAGTGCATATAGTTCAGTTAAGATTATTCAAAAAACAAACAGAGAATTAATTTAGATAGCAGCAGAAGCGGGTACAAACAACATTATGAGACTTTCCCGCCATTTCAAACAAAGTTCATTACAATTAGATTTATATGAGTTACTAACCGAGCAATATGTCTGGCAGGGCATGTTATATTTGGATATATGGAAGCGTCATTTGTATGTTTAATATATAATGATTTGAATATTATGTAAATAAAATATGATATTAAGATCGACAATGTTATGTTGGCAATTACGCGAGATGAACCGCCAAAGCCAATTTTTTTTCACGTTATTATTAATAAGTCAATTAGGAGAAGAAGGTTATGAAATATTGAATTATAAAAAAAAAAAAAAAGATAGCTTAGAACTAACTGTTTCATGATTTGAATCATCAATTTGATTGAACAGTCGGTGATAAATTCAGTTTAAAAGAAACATTCAGGGATATATTCCACATATATATTTTCCAAAAAGTTCTTATTATAATAACAAGTATACAA
Source organism: Nezara viridula (assembly GCA_928085145.1). Lineage (NCBI taxonomy): Eukaryota > Metazoa > Arthropoda > Insecta > Hemiptera > Pentatomidae > Nezara > Nezara viridula. The sequence continues at coordinate 90,103,580 of OV725079.1, read as the reverse complement.
ATGACAATCTCATTCAAATAAAAAATAAATTACTAGTAATTAAACTTTTTTCCGATCACAAAGGCACCAATTTTCATAAAGAAAATAATATATGAACTTAAGTAATGAATTATTAATATGAAATAATTCTAATTTTTTCGGTTAATATTTATTATAAGTCGATTATTGTAAATCATAAGAAGAGTCCATAGTTGTTAAGTAGAAGTAGAAGAATGTGGATGTAATATATTAGAGAACACGTTTATAAAACACTAAATTCTATATTTTGATGTCAGCAGAATGATACAAGGGAAGAGCGTTTTTATATTCCTTATTCACTTTTTTTTTTTTTAAATTATAAAGATATTTTTGAGTAAAATAAAAATAACTAACCTTCGCCGAAAAGATACAACGCTGGCGGAGAATCGGTCGTCCCTCCCACCTCATGGTGCATCTCCGACGAGAGCCGGCGGCAGACTGACGTACCGCCTCCACCACCACGCACTCCTCCCACACTGTCTCCTACTCGTCTGGGCTACGATCAGAAGGAATTGATGGTAAAAATAGCCCTTGGTGGATTCAGTGTGGGCAAAAGATCAGATCTAATGTTTAATTGTAATTTAAACAAGTGCCTTTAAATTAGAATACTTGTACGGTATGCTTCTAAAGTGTCACCACTTGTAGTGACATACTTTGACTGAAATCAGAAAATTGTGCACGTCATCTTCTATATATATATAAATGAATCTACGTCTGCCTGTCTGTCTGTTTGTCCTATATGCATTACGAAACCTTTCATCCGATCCCCATGAAACTTTGGAAAGTTATTGCATACACCCCCGCGAAAGTTTCTGGCATAGTACTTCTGTCTTACGATAATTTTATATGTGTAAAAAAAATAAAAATGAAAATGTTTTTTTTTCTTTAAAGTCGCTATTCTTCGAAAGTTCTTCACCGATTGCTTTGAAATTTTGACACAGTGTTGTAATCTAATTCAGGAGTGTTTTTGGAACATTTTATTACCATCGGGTCTTTCGTTTCGAAATAGCGGCCGAAAAAGTGTCGCTATAAACTGTAGCGCCAAAACGGCTTTAACGATTTTAAAGAAACTTGGCAAAAGTCTTCCTCTTGAAACTCTTTTAATTTATGTGTATAACATTCTTTCCCGAAAACAAGTTGAAAAAATGTTACGATGAATTAAAAATTTTATTTGCCGATAACTAAAAAAGTACACAATTTTTGTTTGATTGTGCCCATCATTATTTGAAAGTTTTTTTGATTCCCTGCAAATAAAAAAAAATCACTAAAATCAGACGATTTGGTGCAGAGATATAATGCTTTAAACATTGACTGCTTTCAATTCAGAAAAGACCATTTCCTTTTTTTTTTATCGATTAATCGAAAATTTTATAGTTACTACAGTAATTGAAATTATCATTTGAAGAAGTGATATGATTCTCCTTATTTAGGTCAATACTATTATATGATGTTTATATTCATTTTTTATTTTCCTCCCAATGTATTATGGAAGTAGTATGATGATACATCTCAAATATTTGATTTGCTATTATTTAAACATATTTAATTCTTGATTAATATTATCACCGTTTATGTTCCTTTTAGAAATCAATTTTTCATTTATTTCAGTTTATTTTATTTTTTAATAAATTATTTTCTCTAACATTATGTTGAAATAACGTTGTGTCGTTTACCGTAGGATTTCTTTCATGAGTAAGGTTTATTTTTCCACTACAATTTTACAACTCTATATTTAATCAAGTTGTTATTAAGAAAAAGCAAGCAATCAACTATCTTAGGAAGGATATGCGAAATCTGTTGAGGAAGGTTGAAGGCAGCTCTAATGCACACGAAATGATATGATAAATGGTATAGCGATTGATATTTGAAAATCTTTAACATTGAAACAGTATCATAAAATATTTTGAACCGCATGTGTTGTTTTTACATCCAACTGATGGTGCGTGTTTAATAAATATGTATAGTTTCACCTTACATTTTATAATAGTAGATATATTAAACCACGCATGTATTTAAATGGAACATTAAGCCAAAATTTCAAGGCAATGGGTGAAGAACTTCCTGAGATTTAAGAGTTTGAACAAACAAACCTCTACATTTTTATTTGCCATAAAATGATCAACACAAAGTTGAACATTAAACGATGCATTAAATATAAAATAATAATAAAAATTAAACATGAAAATATATGAGTGGCTTAATAACAAAGACGTTTCTCTGTCATCATCAGAAAGCGGATATAAAGTCAATTTTAGTTTTATAAGTTCAACTCAGACTGTTTTTGATGATTAAGAATTATGGCTTATTCACTCTGATTATTAAGAATGTTCAAGTAGAATCATGAAAAATAAATCAGTAGAATTAGTTTAAATTGAAGCCATTTTACAGACAAACTTGTTTCCCAACTTTTTAAAAATGACAGATGTCCATTGGTATTAATCCACTCATACGTGCTTTCTATTTTCTTTCTTTTCCATTTTGCCATACTGAGCCACAGCAGCGCGTGGCCAGGTAAAGCTAGTAATTTATATAATATATTATAACTATATTTGATATATAAAAGTGACTATGCCATTTTCATCCCATTAAAATATTTTTGTACCGATAAATAAAGTCGAAATTCACAAAAATATTTGAAAGTTAATCTCTATACATATTGCACATATGTAGTGAGTGACTTTTTGTAATGAACTGACGATATGTTCACATTTTGTAGCTGTATAGGCATTATAGTTTAAAAATATGGTGATTGTTTAAGTATTTAGCATAGATCATTCACATAAACAAATATGGATCATTGAAAAAGAAAAGTATTTTTCCATTTCAGGGAGCCTTCAGCCCAAGTCTCTCCCCCTCACCCCACCCTCCATTCCAGTAACATCAGTCTCTGTCCCCTCCCCCACTAAATAATTCCATAATTAAGATTTAACTTTTTTTCTTTTTTTTTTGTTTAATGCAAGTTTTACATATAAATAATAAAAATAAAGTATATTAAAATTTAATAATTATTTCATGTAAAAATATAAAGGAGGAAGAAATCCGTAAATATATAAACTGAATGGATTATTTTCATTCAATCATCAATTTGATTCAATAAATATGGATTGTCCTCAAAACATTCTTAGCACCCTCCTTGTTTCTTTAAATTAATTTCTTCAGTTCTAACGTTTCTTAATAACAAAAATATTAAATTGTACATGATTGGTTATTTACATCTTTATTATTAAAATGACTCAGCATTAAAATCGGAATAGACAAACTGTACATGAAGTTTTAACATTTTTTTGCATTAGTGTCTATGCAATGTATTATATCTGTACCTTGAATCAAAAACTCCCGATGTTCGAAACTTTGTTATTTGAGTGAATTGCATGAAATAAACCAGGACATACAATAGTTGTTAAAAATGTTAATTTACAATCATTATTAGTTAGTCTCCATAAATAGCAATTAATGGGAGGACATAGGCCTTTCAAGAATTAATATGTATGTAAATTGCCCTCAGCTTTTGAAGTTAATTCAGTTTTAACTTATTAACCCTCCCCTCTCTCTCCCTTCCTCCTAAATAATTTGAAGGAGAATACAACATAATATAATACGAAAGGTTGGCGGAAAATCCAAGAAAAATAACTGAATTAAAATGAATATTAAAGAAGAGATAAAGCCTAGTTAGCTTATTACATTTCTTTTAAATCCAACTCCTCCCTACCCAAGAATGATGAATTTCATATGAAGCCTGCAATGCTAAACCATGTCAAGTCAAATGTTTGAAATTTATCAGTCCAAAAATGAGAAAAATGTAAGCTTCAAAGAAACCAAATGATTTTTGTGGGAAAATAGACTACATCTGGAATTTTATGGTAATTACAAACCAGTTATCTTGAATTGTCTTAGTGGCTTATAGCATAAGGTTGTTTCAAAGTAATTCAAAATCTGTTGTTTTTTTTCAATGTTTGTTTTTTAAATAATAAATTTGGGATGATAAAAATGTCTTAATAAAGGATTTAATATCTTTTCACTATTATTTGTCTATAGATCAATCTAATAAATAATCACACTTAGTTTTTTATTATTATTTAATAATGAATGTCTGTGAGAATCTCTGCCCTCCTCTTCGGGGACTAAAATGAAACAAAAAACTTTTTAGTTGAAGTTGAACCATTGACCATATTTCTATAACACAAGTTAATAATAAGTATGGTCAATACTAATAGGTAATAATAATAATGGTATCAAATATATGATATGACAAGATACATAGGATTTTAAAACAAATCCTTTGAGTTATAGATAAAAGACATGTCATAGAGGACAGAAAACAAAAAGAAATTTTGTAGTTCTTATTATAATAACTTATCATAAAAAATTGACTTCACTCATAATAAAGTTAATTGGTGTGATGAGCAATATCCAATGTCTATGAACTTAAGTAACTGATTACGAATACTAGCACAAAACAGATGTTGTTTGAACAAATGAACATTTACGTTTTTATTAATATATATAATGTAATAATACAAATTAATAAATGTGAATATATACAGAATTAAAATGATACTTCAGTTGTTTTATCATTTTTACATCCACCTAAAAACAATATTCTGTTGTTGTTTGTTTTCGCATTGCGCTACAGACGAGGAATGTGGTCTCCTAGACCACATCCCGATTCCCGATTTAAAGCACAGGGTAGGGTCATCAATCCTACACACGGTCGGTGTGAGTTGCCTCCAGTAGCCTGACAGGCATCACATACTCGGGGGGAGGGAAGGAATCTCGGGCAGCGAGGCTTTCCTTGTTGGACGGTTACCCATTCAAGTGCTAGCTCCGCTAAGGGTTGCATTACCTATTGTAAGCGCCTTAGCCCGCAAGGCTACCCCAGCCCCATATATATATATATATATATATATATATATATATATATATATATATATATATATTTCATATAATATAAAAGTGTTTGAACCTCAAAAACAAATGTAAGTGAAATAATAAAATTTATAACTGGCACTATGTTTCAATATGGAACTTTTTTAGGTAAGAAAAAAAATTGTAAATACAAAGAAATATATAGTTCAAATCAGTGTTATTTTTTTAAAAATAATATAATTTAAAATTTGTGATCACTTACATTATTTTTATAATTTTCAGTTATTTTGCATTTCAGAAATGAGAAAATACGCAAGAAAATGAAGTGTTTTGCAATGTCATATGCGGCCGGGAAGGCGTATATCCAGTTTTTTAAAAGTTGAAAAAGATCTTGCAGGGTGACTCAAATTAGAATTTTAAACAAATTTATGCAAAAACAAAAAATTCATTTTTTTTTTTAGATTTCAGGATGCAACGTATGGTAGAAACTCACGAATGAGCTACCAAAATCAAAGAGTTGATTTATATAACAATAATAATATCTGCAATTATTGCAATGAATATTATTATTTTTTCAAATCTTCTGTATCAGGAAAAATGGATAAGGTAATTCTTGATGAAAGCCTATACACTACAAATACTCGTAGCGAAGAGGAGAGGAACATTAATAGGATTTTTAGTTAAGAGTGCTATTGCATTTCCTCTACAATAATTTCCAATTATTTGCTTACGCATTAAAAATTAAGTAAGGTCACTAAAGTTCCATTATCTTCAAAAAGTTTGAAACCCTCAGGTCATCAACACCTGAACCTGACAAGTTTAAAGCTGCAATGACATTGAGCTCTTCAAGAACCACTCAATTATTTACTCCAATGGGGGGTTCTTTAAGACATATGGCTTTTATTTAATAATGGAAGATTCAATAGAAATAATAAATATTAATATAACAATGCTTGGATTAGAGGTAATGATTATCATTATAAAAATACTAAAATAAAATTCTAAAAAATAATTAATATTTTATTTATTTTTTTCTTTTTTTACACTGTATACAAAGAATATACATTTACTTCAATAGAATCTGTCAGAGGCACAACAGAACTAAAATATATGACATCTGTGCGTTGTGTGTTTAAAATTTAACATACAAATATTTATAATTACTGTACATACAACACAATAATTTAAAAAAGAAACTACATCACCCTTGGTGAAACTATTTTATTTACAAGCTTCATGGTATTTCAAACATCAATCATAGCAAACAAAGGAGAACAAATTTATAAATTGGACAGTACATTTTCTGTAACTTTAATCATTCAGTATAAAACAATAGAATATTTTATTTACAATGTCTTTATTATTGACATATTAAACAATAAAATCTAATAAATTATTGCATGACAGTTGTCAAGTTTATAAAGGGATTTATAAGAATGATAATTATTTAAATTTAATAACTATTGCGTTGAAGTTATCATTAAGAAAAAAAAAAAAACCTATGACATACATATAATAATTAAATAATATATATATGCTTATGTACATAAATACAAAGATGAGACAATTTTAGCCCCAATAAAACTGTCGACAGAAATTTTAAAATTCTTATATCTGAAGATGGTAAAGGTAATTGTAATACAATTGAAATAAAAAAAAAAATAACAAGTCAATAAATCATGAACCATGTATCACATAACAGAGGTTTTTATGTTAGTTTATTTCAATAGAGCATATAGAATTTATAGTATGTTTGACTTAATCGACTAAGGACAACAAAATCCAAACAAGAAATTACAATTTATTATGAGATCAAATAATTAAACTAAATATTTTACAAGTATAGATATCAATTTTAAAAAAAAGTAATAAGGCATTAGAAATAATTAAGAAGATAACGATTTTGTCAGGTACAAACAATGTGAAACAAAACTAAAAAAAAATGATCTCCAATAAAATTGCCTGAACAAATAAAAAATAGAAATTATCAATTTTGGATATTCTTTCTAATTCTACAAGGTGTTAACTAAATATATTAAAATGATTCTTTATTAAATAACAATTACATTTACATTTGTACAAATCCCATTCCTAAAGTTAAATAGAATGGAACCTTTGAGGACCATTCCAGAGGAGTATTTACAATTATGGGAATAAATAAAAAATATACTATATATACAAAACGTGGCTACTAGTTGAGATAGATCATAAATGTCTATTCCATGTCACCTCCTGGCTGGAACCTAAAAGGAAATTACATTAGGTAAAAAAATTTATAGATATTTAAATTAATTAATTCAACCACATAAGCAAGGATAACAAAATTAAGGTGACACTTAAAAATACTACATTTTGAGAAGGAGTTAGTCAGGGGTGCGGTCAAATAAATACTAAATTAAAATATAGTAATTATTTTATTTTAATTTTGCCGACGTTTCGACCCACTTTGCAGGTCGTCTTCAGGGCTACAAAAGATACAAAACATGTTGAGAATAAAAATTAAATATAAGTAGATATAAAATAAGAAGAAGTTGTCAGATACAGAAATAAAAGATGATATCAGAGATATAGTGGGTGACAATGTAGTTAAATATTAAGTATTATATATGTAGAAGATACAAATAAATGGAAAATAAGTATGAATAAAAATAAAAGTCCCATCATCTGTTTACTTACAATTAAAGGTAACCTCCACTTGCTTGTTATCCACTGATATCTTATTATTATGTTATCTTATTCTTATTTTAACTTTACTGTAACATTACTTATTCAATTTTCAATCTATTTATTCGTTAACATTCATTTTCTTTATCTGTTAACCCATAGTTATCTAATGTAATCTCTATTAGTTTGTTATACACTTATTCCTTATCTTTTATCGCAATCTGTTTACTTTTAACTTACATGCTATATTCTTCTTTATTTTTATTTTTATTCATACTTATTTTCCATTTATTTGTATCTTCTACATATATAATACTTAATATTTAACTACATTGTCACCCACTATATCTCTGATATCATTTTTTATTTCTGTATCTGACAACTTCTTCTTATTTTATATCTACTTATATTTAATTTTTATTCTCAACATGTTTTGTATCTTTTGTAGCCCTGAAGACGACCTGCAAAGTGGTTCGAAACGTCGGCAAAATTAAAATAAAATAATTACTATATTTTAATTTAGTATTTATTTGACCGCACCCCCAACTAACTCCTTCTCATATTATATCAACGGTCAACCATCTCTACATCATTATGCATACTTCATTTTAATTACAACACACAAAAAGTCATTTATCAACTATTTACAAAGGTTATTTGATGTGATGTTCCTACACCAATTAAAAGCTGAGTACTTTTTTCTTTTAACTTTCAATATGTTGGAATCAAATCTCTTCAGCAAAGATAAATTAACAACTGTTATTTATTCAAACCTCAGCAAAGATAAATTAACAACTGTTATTTAATCAAACCAATAATAACAGCAATATCTTCTTTGGTTGCACAAACAGAGGTTGTGGTAGCCAAGAATATTTAAGCATCACATTAGCAATCTCGTGTCCGAAGGGACACGGGTTTGATTCAGGTCTGAACAAGTTTTGATTTTTTTTGCAGTGGGCCATTTAAGCTTCATAAGAATCTTTTCATGGCTTTTATAAAAAGAAAACTTTAGATTATCTACTATTAGAGGAAACATATCCAATAGCTATACTGCCTCTCAGGAATTCTATTACATGTGTTCTCATCACTGATCACTGTTAGGCTCTTCTACTACCAATCTCAGCTCATTTCAATGGTGCAAATGAATTACTTGCCCATTCTATCCTACCAACGGTAATATTGTCACTGCACTAGCCTTTTCCTGCAGCTGCATAATGGGAAATTTGTAAATTTATGATTATTATTGATTAGACCAAATGTTATATATTGGTGAAATATATTCAAATAGGCTTAATTGAATTGATGTATTTTTTATAAACTCCTCAGACGTCGCAATGTACCACTTTAATGTGGGATTATTCGCTTCTTTTTCTAGAACATAGCCATCAGAGAAAATAGGAGTTTGTCGGAGCACCTCTTTTCCCATCAGTGCCAGTGGGTTTCATCAACCCTCAGGGCATACAAGACCCACCAATTACCCTGCTTTGAAATAGTTATTTCATTCAGTATGTAGGCACATTATTAATTCCAAGAAAGAACTTTCAAAGTGTTTAGTTTGATTAGACCATCTGTACATCATTATTATTTTTTTTTTTTGACATTGAAAAACTCACCTTGTTCAGTATTCCAGTTAGATTTGTTCTTACATCGGTTTATTTGTAAAAGTGAGAATTCATAACAGCATTCAGAAGTGATAAGTTAAGACATTCAAGATATCATAATTAACTTCATGGAGTAACCAGTTAAAAATATTTCACCATACGAAAATAATTTATAAAAAAAATTAATTAATTGATTCAGGTATGTTCAATTTTTAAATACTGATCGCCTGAGAATGATTGTTGACATTTGTTATAACAGTATAATCTAAGTATAGACTGACCAAGAAAATGTTTACTCTTTGAAACATATTTGTTGGAGACAACTGCTTTGTAACTGAATACATATCTTGAACAGTCCTGGCCGTCCAAACTAAACTTAATTTTGAAAGTTGTAGCTGTTTTTGTCATAATTCCTGCAGAAACGTAAACATTAAAAAGAAGTTTTAACATAGCAACAACTCGACGTCTTGAATTATTTTTTAATGATGGTAGCACATTCAGCAAATTCCCAATTAGATCCCAACAGCTAAATTAATTAAAATTTAAAAATATGCAAAAAGAAGCAATTGAAAGTAACACATACTTGTCCAATTCCAGAGCAGCATATTGCTCCTCATCGACTTCCGTCATCATCAAGTTTCCATCGGGTAACAGCAGTACAACTCTTCGAGGTCCACCTACAAGCAGAAAAGTATAAAGCTGTTAACGCACATTCAAAATAAAAGAAAGATCAAAAAAACAAATTTGGCACTAGTTCACATGAATTCCCCATGGTTCACAATCACTTCGATCACACTTGTTCATGGAATCCTGAAAATAGCTGAATATAGCCTGCTGAATTGCATCTTTTATGATGACGGCTATTGTCCCCACCACACAATCCCTTTTCATGCACGCTTGAAAAAAAAATTATTGTTATTCTTAGTTATTTTGCTTAGTAATCTGAAAATGGCGACTTATTGCAGTCATTCGTAAAAAAAAAAAAAAAAAAAAATTGTGTTTATTTTTGAGGAAGGAATTAACGTAATGGGTAAACAACTGAGGAAGAATATAATTCCAAGATGATGAATAACGGAAATCATCAATAAAAAAAATAATATCCAGAAATATAATAATTATATATTTTTATCTATTATTTCTTTTCCATAACAGTATAATATATGTATAATTTCGATTAAGGTTACATGATGTAGCCTAAATTTCGAATGCAAGTCAGCTTCTGCTGTATAACTGAACATGGTTACGGTTATAGAAGTACTTAAATGACGAGAAGCTGACTCACGAGATCGGTAGCCTTCGTTCACTTTCGGATAAACCCAAATGCATTCAGCACTCCACGAACAAGTGTGATCAGTACATGTGAACTAGTATCACAAATTTAAATATCGATTTAAAAAAAAATATTGATATATTTGTAAAACGGTAAATTAAGTTAAATTGATATTTAGCCAGGTAAATATAAACAAAAACAGGGCTGATATCAAAAAACTTCATAATAGACTGTAAATGTGGGGACTAGTACCTCATTGAATATAGAAAAACCATGAAAAGTCCCCTAAAATCCCATGTCCGCTTCTATCCAGAATGCAGGGTCAAAGATGGCCACCTAGATAGAATTTTCTGTCCAATGTTATGTATTTTCGCATATCTCTGTCAAAAACCATCATTCTTGATTCTGCAAGTACTAATATAATCAGCAAGGATACTTGTTTTGGATATCATTGAAGTTAACCTGTTACAAAAATGATAAACGATTTGTAAATTGATCTTTTTGGGGTAAAAAAAGTGAAATTTTCTCGATTCTAATTCTTTCACACCTCATTTTGAAACTATTGACAAATAGAAAATAGTGTTTCTTTTGTTTTTTGTAATCGTAAACAAGAAGAATGTTTGAAAAACATGAAATAACATAAAATTGTTTTTTAAATATTTGCTACAAAAAATGGTGGAGATGTTATGTTATAATAAAAATGTCGCGATCTCAAAGCTGAATTGCATCTGAAACTTGGAGCTGCCGATCATTTCATTTAACTGAAGGACTTACAACCATTTTAAATTGTAGATATACTTCATCTGAACACAAAACTTCGGTCAGTCGGTAGAAAGCCGGTGCTCTCTATAAAAAAATTTAAATGAAATTTTTGGCGACATTTGGAGTTTCATTTAAGGGTAGAACAGACGGCTGAAATTCTGATATGATGTAACAAATATGTTTCTAAAAAAGAATTCCCTAGACTGATGAAGTGCTCTGTTGCGTTTTGAAAACTGACAGCGTCAAATTTGTCCAGAAGAAAGTGGAAAAAAATAAATAGTCTCTCTTCTGCTTTCTTTTCTGTTTAATATTACGTTTTTAGGGCGTTGAATCTGAATTGGGAGTTTTAAAGCAAAATTTTCTAGTGTGTTCCAAGATATATGCAAAAAAACAGCAAAATTATTGCACGTTTTGTAGTTTTTTGGCTAGGTCTCCAGAACTGAGGGCTGGGTGGCCGAATGGGCTAACGCGTGTGCACTGCACCGCCGTTGCCCGGCAACTGGATATATGATTCTATGATATGAAAATAGTCACAAGTTCGCGTCCCGGTTCCAGAGGGGATTTTAAATTTCCCGCCCTCACCCTCTGGTCCGGGAAAATCTTGAGCTTTATTTGAGTGCGACAGATACTACAACTGAAATAAGACTTGAATTCTGTGCACTTTAACAGCGGCTTATCTTTTCAAATATTGACTTATCTACATGAGTTGTATAGAAAATTTAATACCCCTTAAAATTATTATAGTAAATTTCTTTAAGAGATGCATAGATTTTGAGTTTTGGGAGAAAAAAAGCAATGAAAACAACTGTTTGTTGTGAAATAAGAAAACAGTTAACTTGCTTTAACTATTCACTTTTTGGTCTTACATTAAAAATCTATTTTAAAAATATACAAAAGATTTTATGTTCTTTAACTTTGTTTAGAGTAATAATTTCGATAAAATATATAATTTCAGATACATGGCCGAAAAACTATAAAAAGTCCAGAAATTGTGTTTTTTTTTATATATCTCGGAACGTAATAGCAAATTTTGTTTTAAAACTTCAAATTCTGATTCAACTCCCTATAAAGCATATTACACTGAAGAGAGACTTTTTTTTTCCACATTCTAGTTTCATTCTACTGGACTAATTTGATATATTTGATGCCGCCAGTTTTCAAAAACAACAGAGTACATCATATCAAAATTTCATCCGTCAGTTTTAACGTTAAATGAGATGCCAAATGTCACAACTTCAACCGACTGGCCGTGTTCAGATGAGGTTAATCTACAATTTAAAATGGCTACTAACTGGAAGTCCTTCAGTTAAATGAAATGATCATTAGCTCCAAGTCCATAACTACCTATCCAGTCCGAATAGTCTGAGATGGAATACAGCTTTGATATTGTGACTTTTTTTTTTATTAAAAAATAACACATCTCCACCATTTTTCAGCAAATATTAAAAAAACAATTTTCGGAACATTCCTCCCTCTTGCTTAGGACTATAAAAAAAATTATTTTCTATTTGTCAATAGTTTAAAGTTATGAGGGGTGACAGAATAAAAATTTAAAAAAATTCGCTTTTTATGACCCCAAAAAGATCAATTTACAGCTCGTTTATCATTTTTTATCAGATTAACTTCGATGGAATCCAAAACGAGCATCCTTGCCGATTATGTTAGTACTTGCAGAATTCAAGAATTTCCCAAGGAGATAAGAGAAAAAGCATGACATAAGACAGAAAGTTCTAGATGACCATCTTAGACTCTCCATTTTGAATAGAAGCGGGGATGAGATTTGAGGTGACTTCTCATGGTTTGTTCTACATTCGATGAGGAACTAATCCACACATTTACAGCCAATTATGAATTTTCTAGATATCAAATCCCAAATTTACTGGGCTAATTTACCATATTTTCTTCTAATCTGTTCCTGTGTCCGCATGTAAATGACATTAGACAATGTAAATTAAATTTGATTAGGCAGACGGAATATTTAAGGTGTTATTAGGAACACAGGGTGTCTTAAACATTTGAATTGAAACTAGTAATTTCTAATCCTGCATCTTTTAAGCTTGCCCATAAGTATGAAATGCACAAATCCTTTAAAAGTTTTAGTAAATAAAAATGGAGTTAATGTAAATTCAGATAATTTAGTGTCTATGTGAAGTATCAAGACAGGAATGATTATAAAACTCAATTGAAAGCACGAGGAAGAATTGGTTTTAGTTAACGGAAAAAACCCACCCAAAATCTTTTGAATTCACCTAAAAATGACTACCGGAGTATTTGTGTGGTTCAACTGCACTGGATATGAAATTTGTAACACTTAAGACATTCATGTTTTAAAAAAAAATGTGAAAAATTTAATAAAAAATGAAACATTATATGTAAACCCTGTGTATAAATCTGTATTTTAAAAAAACAGTATGCCTAAATATACCTCCTGGCGCAGGTTCTCCAGCTTCTACAAGTTGGGCAACAACTTGAGATTGGGTTTCTTCTCCTGATCCATCCTGGCTGCCGGAACCTCCTTGGACCTGCAGGCTAACAAGCTCTCCCTCTTCCCCTTCCTTCACATAGAACTGTGTTTCTCCATCACCATCCCCACCAAGGATGTTCACCTAAAACAGAATAATATTATTTCATTAGTTTATTAATGATTCCCTAATTCCATTACGTCTCATTGTTAACCATTAGTATTAAACCTGTAGAAACATATTTCAAATGTATAATTTTAAGAAAGACATTATCATAATTTGAAATATTTAATCTATTAATCTTTTGACATCTCGTCAGTTTTAATATTTGTATATATACGGCAAATTCAACAATTCGCTACTTTTCGGTACAAATGTTCTGTTTTTTTTTTCTTTCTTTATGCTGAGCATTGTTAAAGATCTTGAAAAATGTTGACCACAAATAAAGTAATTATAATAAAAGTGATAAAATGAGGACAAAGTTTAAAATAAAAGTAATTATATACTAGTAGGCCCATGCGAAAAATTAGCACAGCATATTGCTAACTGATCAAATGCCCAATTAATAAGAAAAGAAAATGATGCAACATATCAAAAGATGAATAAATCAATTGTTACTTTATAGATAAATACAATCGACAAAGGAAACAAAAATTAATTTAAATCTTCATTAATGTTTGGAACCAACATGTTTACAAATTTCAATAAGCTGTATCTTTGCTAAAAATTGTTCAATTTCGATGATTTTTTTTTTTTTTTCCTTTTTTAGGAAATTTAGTAATCTTTTATATAATCATGGGCATAACCGAGGGAAAAGTGCCCCATTCATGGTATTTGAGCATGACAGGAGCTTATATTTGATACAAAACCGATTTCGAGGCTTACTGTAATAATATATGTAAGGATAAATAATTAAATCTTTTTTAATATTAACCATTGAAAAATCATATCAATTTGAAATACGCTTATAGCAAACAATATTCACTTAATTCAGAGACTTTCACACTAAAATTAGGATAAATGTCATAACCAAAAATGTTAATATAAAAAGATAAACAATAATGTACTAACCTGGCTCAATTGTGCAACCGTATCAGCATAAGATGGATCAAGGGTGAGAACTGTAGCATTTTCGTCACCCTCTTCACCAGTCGCTACGTACACACATTGCTGACCATCTTCACCAGATACCAAAAGAGTGTTGTTTAACTCTGATTTTCTTACCTTAAAAAAAAAAAGTTATTATGATTTCAATGATCTATCCATTGAGTTACAATGAGATATTTTCTCCGGAATCTGTAGCAAAAAAATGACAGAAGATAACTTTTTCATGAAAAAAAAAAATTAATTCAGAAGTTATCAGCTTTCAATGTATAAAATTATATTTGAGCATGAAGAGTTATATTTAGTGTTAAGCAGTAAATTCAAACAAAGGATACATATTTTTAGCTTACCTTATAAACTAAACCATCATCGCCAGTAATTGTAACAACATCAGAATCATTTTCATCAAAACTCTTTTTGGGCGAAACAGACAATGATCCTATGGTTCTAGAAAACAGAACAAATGAAACATTAGAAACACATATAATTATTTATCTAATTTAGATATTTAATTTCACACAAAAAAAAAAAAAAAAAAAAGAACATAAGATAAGATATGTTTTCTAATTCCATTATTTTTTTTTTCGAGTTTAAACTCCGGAACAGAAAATTGAGAATGAGGGCATTTCTTACTCAAGTTAACAAGTGAGTACAAATCTATCATTATAGGATATTTATATTTAAATGTTACTTCCAGCAACATCTTATTTCAATACTTCCTTAATATTAAAAAAAAAAAAAAAACGATTGCTCAACAAAAACATTACAATTTCTTACCCAGGCTTCAGTGTCTTTTTCACTAATGCATCTTTCCCAGAACTAGATGAATTTATTTTGTTGAGGAAGGTGCTGTTTCCTGATGAAACCAGTGGTTCTTCTTTTATGGTTGGCTATTTAAAAAAAAATATATATATAATCTTAACTGAAAAAAAAAGTTCAAAACTTACACAATAGATATACAAAAACTAATAATACTACTTCAGAAGATAGTCATTTAATAAATACGTATGTCAAATTTAGCAGGGGATAAGATAAAATTAAAATTTCATATGTTAACTAAAAATTTCAGTAATGTGAATATATGAAAAGATTAATGCTAAAATTAAATAAATAAGAGGGAAGAAAAAATTTATATGTCAAATAAATGTAACTGGAATATTTTTGAGATGGGTATATAGTCAACTGTTGAAATTGAAAGGATGAAAAATGGTCAGGATTTGCAGCCAAAAAATTATATTTATTAAGTTTGCCTATGTTTCGACCCAATCATGTGGCTCATCTTCACGGCGATGGTTAGAAGGCCAGATAAGAATTCACTTCAAACCATTGCCCTGAAACCATATATATATATGTGTGTCGAAACGTTGGCAAACTCAATAAACAAAATTTTTTTATTGCACATCGTCACCATTTACCATTCATAAAATTTACTTTTCTTCTCCTTCTCAAGAAATTACAAATTATCAACGCAGATATATTTTTCATATTAATGAATCAAACATGTTTAGATACGATAAAATTCTTTCTTAGCTAATACTATATTATAAAATTCTATACTTGTTTAAAAATAATTAGTCCATTGCTTACCATTGAAGGCGCAGACGTCTCATGGGAATTCTGCTTAGGAGAATGGGGTGGAGTAGGCTCTGGCGTTTTCTCTCCTTCAGCTTTCAGCAGGACTTTTCCTGTTTCCGGACAGAGTGTTAGTGGCCTTGGAGGACTCGCCGGTTCCAAGGGGGGTAAGTCTGAGCATGATTCATAACTATTAATAGTTTTCGATAATTTTTTAAACCTTATTACCAACATACTTAAGTCACCAACACAGGTTGGCTCCAAGAGAACCACTATCCCTCAAAATAACAACTAAACATAAAAAAGTCACACAAAACGAAAAACAGAAAATTTTGGCAAAAGTGAACACCACAGAATAGGAATATATCAAATACTAAACTAAGGAATATTTTTTGTGCTTTGAACATTTCTACTAGAACACCAATAAAATTCCAAGTTACACTAATATGTTTTATAAATTGTTATGAAAGTACAAATGGATGGAGCCATCCTGAAGGCATTATAAAGACGAGAAATTTCCAAATTAACAATTATTATGCAACATTGCTAACTTTAGTAGATCTCTGACAAAAAATTATGACAAAAGTTTGCTCTTATTCTGTATAATTAAATAATCATATTGATTGATTTGATTTTGCATATTATTTTTTGTTATTCTGAGAAGACTAACACAAGCTAATTTGTAATTTTTTAAATCTAAAACTACTAGTTTAAAATTTAAACAGGGATGAAGAAACTGGGTTCCGTTACCTGTAGGGAATAGATCCGGTAGACCAGCATCAGAATCTGAAGAAGACTCCTGAGGCAGGTCGATAAAAACATTGTCAGTATCCAGATCCTTCTTGTCACTGCTCACTGACACTGGTAAAAATAACGAAAAATTTATGGTTGAGAAAGGAAGAAAAACCCTTGATTAATTAGATAAACTTTTATTATATACGATATCGATTTAAATTATTAATTTATTAAATAAAATAAAAACCAAGCCATTTTTAACTACAAGTGTTTTATACCCAGACCGAATCTACACGGTACGGTTAAGTATTAACAACAATACAAAGTAGTAAATAAAAATTTGTAGGGCTTGTTATTTTGTATTAGAGGGATTGCAATTTTAAAAGGATTACCTTAAAAGGATGAGAATACATCGAATACAGGAATCATTTTAAAATGTCATTATCATAAGGGGGAATAGAATAATCAGTAGCAAAACGGCATTATTACCTATCTATAGTCTTAAATTATTACTTAATCCTTTATTTTCCAAACAGTAATTAAAAAAAAATATTAATGAAGTTAAGATTCAAAGTTGTGTAACTTACATAAGCTGGATTCACAAATATGAACACGTAAATTTTAATATATAAAAACAATCTCTTTTGATTGTATTTTAGATATTATTATTACAAAGAAACAGTCATCATTGCATATCAAGATTCATGTTTACGGTATGTTTTGATGGGACATTAACTGTACCGAAGAATAGACAATATATTTATTTTAAACTGACTTCTCAGTTTCAAAATTTGTCAGGATTGTACTTACAGAGCATTAGAAAAGGGTCTGATAAACAAACGTCAACATTAGCTTCAGATAACTTCCTAGAGGGTCTTCAGACCTCAAAATTGGTCCATGATTGATAAAACAGGAAGTGAATTTCCTGTCATAGCTTGGAATGAGCCCGGGTCTCCATGATATAGGAGTGTCTCCGCATTTCAGGTAAATAAAATGTATTTTATTTAGCTGTAGTTTTAATCTGGCAATAAACATAGTTTAACACCTTTGCTAATAACATTTAAAGATTTGTCAATTATTTTTATTTGTAACTGTATGTTTTTTTAAGGGTTCTCCGTAGGATCTGTGATATGGTGTGTGAACATAGACAGTGGAGACTTTGCACCAATAAAGAGCTGCATAAGATGTATGCGAGTCCAGACTTGGTCTCAATTGTGAAGGGTTTATAGTATATAGATCTGATGGTTGGGCCGTGTGGCGTGTATGCCCTGAGATGCGAATCTTAAGCGCTTGCTCGAGGATCGATCTGGTGGAAAACGTGGAAGAGGAAGACCACTCCTAAGATGGCTGGACTAGGTAGAGAACATCCTGAAAAGCATGGGAATCTGAAGATGGCGGAAATGAAATCGTCCGGAATAGATGAGAGCGGAGGAAGATCATAAGAGAGGCCCAGGTTCTTGTAGGACTGTAGTGCCAAGAATAAAAAAATGAAATATGTTTTTAAATAAAGATTTTCAAAAAACTTGAAAGCTTATATTAACTGTAATTATGCTTGTACCCAAAAAATATACCTCAATATTTCAGAAAACGTTAAAATAATTGCTAAAATCTAATTGCAATCAATTTTCAAAAATACCAATCTCATTACGATTTTTGAGGGAAGAGGATATGAGCAAACTGATAATAACAGGATAAGAAAATCCTCAGTGAAATTGGATATATAACAAATCCAGAAAACATGAGAGCAAACATATATTGGTATTCTCTCTACAATACTAGAAACTCATAATTATTAATGTATTTATAATTACATAAAATTTATATTTTATCAATTAGAAGAAAATGTGAGCAGATGTTGATGTTTCATAAACTGTGAATCCAGCTTCATTTCACCACCTTGTTTAAAGATTTATAACAATAAAGCAAACTTTCATTTAGATATTCAAAACTTTTAAAAGCATAATTGTTAATTGGAAATTAACTAATGCAGAAGATAAACAAAGTAATTCATATTAAATAACTTGGTGAACAAACTAATAAAGAATGTCTATATAGAAATTTTCAAAGCTTAGGTCACCGAAACTTGCTTAGAACAGATTCTAAAGACATTATGAGCAGGGGAAAACATTCTTAATTGAAAAAATCCTATTTTATGGAATAAATAAGAAGTTTAGTTTTGTAACTAGAATTCTCCTCCTATTCACAATACTTTAATAACAGAAGTAGCATTACTATGGACATCTAAGACAACAAATCTGAACATGAAACTATTTAGACAACAAATAAAACAAAATCTACACAACATGGAAAGATCGAAAAATCAATTATGGATACAGGTTGGTATGTGAACTATTTAATGACTTCATAATTAACTGGCCTCATATCAAAGACGGACATCTGTCATTTTCAGAAAGTGGAAAAAAGTCAGTTTTTGTTTTATAGGTTCTTCTCAAACTGTTTCTGATGATTTTATTTATGAATCAAGAAAAATACCATTAGAATTGAATCAATTGGTTTAAATTGAAGTGATGCTACAAAAATTGTTTGGTTTTTTCTCAACTTTTTAAAATGGCAGATGTCCGTCTTTGATATGAAGCTATTAAATTTATTTAAGAATTACTAAATCTGTGTATAAAATGTACAAAAACTACAGCTAAATAAATATATATTTTTTTAAATGACAAGAGTAACAGCCATTCTAAATGTCAGAAAAGGGAATTTCTGAACAGAAGTGTCAGAATTAGCAAGTTTTAAAAGTTAATCAGCATTTTTAAAATTTTATTTATTCCTTTTTTATTATTAGAAAAAAAAATCTTTATATTTTTATAAACTATTATTTTTTCTTGTTATATAGAGGATTGTTTTGTTTTTTAAAGTTATTTTTGTATATTAAAACAAAATTAAAGAATCTCACATCCTATATTTTTTTTTATTAAACTAAATATTAGAATATCTAAAATACAAAATTTTGCCAGCACTTAAGTTAATGTATCTGTCAAATCCCAATTTTTCACCAGACAAAAACATAAATTTTTATCATATTGAGATTTTTTTTTTTTTTTTAAACCAGTCAATTGTTGTACAACTAATTTAGGTAATAATAAAATAATCATAAAACCATTATGTTTTGTACTTGTGTTCTATCACATTGGGACCGACGATATAGGATTTCCAGAATAAAAGAAGTAAAATAAAACATGTTTTAGTTAAAACTAATTATAGGAAGGGAACAAGATCTTTACAGGCTTAAATGGGTCACTTGAGGATTCTCAGATAGGACGGACAATGGTTTATAGCCTAATCTTTGTGGCTGTTATTGATATAAAAATCAAACAATTTTTTTTTTAATAAGTAATGATAATCTTATCGAGTTGAACCCCTTTCATTTTGGAAATGTGATTTATATCTTAGCAAATCTAGAATTGTGAATGTAAATATACAATTTTGAAAAAAACATCCTAGGATGTAATGAAACCCAAATAATCAATAAATTATATCCTTATTAAATGATATAAAGTAAATTTAAAATACAAATATAACTCAGAATATACACAATGAGAATATTTTGGTGTCAAAACACCAGTAACTGACAAATTAACCAGATAGTATTTAAATTTTTTCACTTAAAATCAAAAGAAAGTCATTCCCATTCTAACATTTATCAGGTTATTGCCACTTGTAACACAGATAATTCACATAACAGGTAGCCACATAAATTAAAAATTTATTAAGAAGAAAAAGCATAAAACAGAAAATAAAAAATTTGAGCTTACTGTATCCAGCTCTGCCACCGCCTCTCCCTCTCATGCCACCTCTTCCGCTAATGCCAGCGCCTCGCCCCACTTTGGGGCCGAGTACTTTTCTCTCACCTTCCATACGACGCTACAAATGCATTATATCATTTATAATTACTGAATTATATAATAATAAATAAACATGTAAATATGTTGATTGATAAAATACCTGAAGCTCATTATTCGCAGTAGTGGCACCTGGCCTCAATGCTAACTTCGGGCGTATGGCAGGAGTAATAGCAATATTTGATCTTGAACCACTATGTATCAGTCTAAAATGAAAAAAAAATATATATATATATTGGCATATAATTTAAATATAATAACATCTGCAATAATAAACTAAAATCAAAACAAATAACAGCTGTTTCTCTTATGAAAAACAAAACAAAATAAACTCTGTTATAGTACAACCAAAATCCCTTAACCCTTTATAATTCTCATTTATCTTCCTTTTTTTTTATTTCACTAGGATATGAAATTTATAGTGTGTATGTAGATATATTTACTAACCATTAACTAATGACTATATATTGCAATAATGGTCCCCAAAAATGTATGATCACGAACTAATTTTGTGAAAATGAATAACAAAAATAAGATGGTGGATAAATCGAACAAATTATTTCATTGTAGTACACCAACGCCAGCTACACATAATAGGAACGACAGTTGAAAGTGACAAATAAGTATGTTAAGACTTGATAATGAGCAAATACCTGAAAATGTTATCAGTGCTCAACTGATCGGTAGGAATATAAACAGGTAGAGAGAGGTTCACTGAATTTTTTATTATTATCTTCAATTGGAAACTATTGAATTTTTTATTCAGTTGTAATAAACTTATTTAATCGATCCTAAATAAGGCATTAATTAGAATTTCTTACATCAAATCTTTTTGGCATTACCTGCTATAACTTTTCTTCTAATTAATATAACAGAATTCAATTGTATTTAATGTATGTAAACATAAGACCAACTAATAACTATAATTTATGAGGAGTTGGTCAGTGAGAGGAGGGGAGAGGTAAAATAAATACTAAATGTTTAAGAAATAGTATTTTTAATTGTTACGCCAACGTTTCGATCCATCCTGCAGGTCTTCATCAGAGCTACAAAATATAAAAGGTACATAGTGAAAATAAAATAAATGAATTATAAGTAGATATTAAATAAGAAACAGTTGTCTGATAAAGAAATAATAAGATGACATCAGAGATATAGTGGGTGACAGTATAGTTAAAATATCAGTATTAAGTATTATATATTGTAACTACACTTTCACCCACTATATCTCTGATGTCACCTCATTATTTCTTTATCAGACAACTGTTTCTTATATAATATCTACTTATAATTCATTTATTTTATTTTCACCATGTACCTTTTATATTTTGTATCTTTTGTGGCCCTGATGAAGGTGGTCAAAACGTCAGCGTAAGAATTAAAAATACTATTTTTTAAACATTTAGTATTTATTTGACTGCACATCCCGACCAACTCCTTCTCATAATATATCAGGGTCAACCATCATCATTAACTATAATTTATGTATTATAATAACATTTAAGCTTTACTTGGATATACACACCTAGTATTAGGATTAGAAACTCTGAAAGAACTATTAGGAGGTCTTCCAGGCGGCCTACCCACACCTCTTCCTCTCGTCATACCAGGCCGCCTCATTACACCTGACTTGGTTAATCCCTGGTTCTCACGGTTGACCATAATCACACCACTCTGTGTTGTAGAAGTGACTGTCCCTGAGTTAGTGCTAATGGTAGAAGCAATAGATGTGGCAGAAGCGTTTTGCTGCACAGCAAGTTGCTTAACGCTACCGGGTGAAGCTCCTTTCAATGAAAGAGCTTTGGATGGAGAAACAGAGTCAAGCTTTATGATGCCAGATTTATTTGACATTATATAAACTCCCGAGGATAGGTTGGGAACCTGGCTTGGATCAACTTTCACAACTCCCTTAGCATTGGCTACCAGTACCTAGTGGGGAAAAAATTAATAAATTAGTAAACATTTTTTTTCAAGATATAGTATGTACTAAATTGAGTTGAAACATCAGATCATTGCGTCTACTAATTTCATGAAATTAAAATTCTTTAAATTTTATGCAGACTTAAAACCAGAAAAACATCTGCCATTAAGGGGTATGAAAATCAAAGTAGAAAATACCAGTCTTAGAAGAGCCGATTGAATGTTAGTACGTTACTATAAATAGAGATTCCTCCTGATTGCTTTATATGCTATTAAAAAGAAGTGGAAGACTATTACATTAATTGTAAGAGAATCAGAAGAAAGGCTGATTTATAGTAAAATACTGAGCATTCAACTAATGTACAACCTTAACAGTTATAACCTATCATCTGGGTAACTTGGGGCCTCTGTGAACTAGCTGTGGCTTGATTTGTTTTTGTGCAATCTCCAATAATCTAGTGCTAGTATTAATTAATATTAAATTATTTAAGCAAAAAAAATTGAAAATTTATAAAATTAAGTTGAATATATGTATATGGGTGTGAGTATTTACTTACATAAATATAAATAGCAACAGTAAAGTATATAAAGCTATTGCCTCCACTATCACGGCCTAACCTTACTATAGTATGGTCTATCTTTTTCCTTTTAAGTAAAAGTAAACTGCTTCTTACAATGATACAGAAAATTGATAATAGATAATTGTAGCTAATAAAGATGGAACCAACAGTTTTCAAGACATTAATAAATAAATTATTCTGGTTTTATGACAAATGTACAACATATTTGAAATAAATTCATATAATTTTTTCAGTAATTTACAACCAAAATATTATTAAAGTAATTTACTTAGCATCCTCAAAATGTGTTATAGTGCTCGATTTAGGCTTAGCCTATTTTTCTGACTGGTATTAAAAATAAATATATGACAGAAACTTAAGAAAAAAAAAAAAGGAATCGAATATTCACAATATAATTTGTAGTTAACTAAACAATAAAACCAACATTATAACTTTAATGTTATCTCAGATAGAACAGGAAAGAGATAGGACAGGAACATAACGAGGGGCAACAAACTGTTTGCTAAAAACAAACAAAAAAGGCAAAATGCTTTTTTACCGGCCAACTTATTGTAATCAACAAATATACAACAGAGATGCAAGCTACGAGATCTTAGAAACATTACACTAGGATGCCTATAATCTCTGCCTATCACCCACTTTTTCCCAATATATTTACACTCTAAAAAGAGACTATCTTTTAATGGTTATTCTATATAATTTGAATTAAAAAAATAAACTTAGGAATAAAATTTATTAGTGGAAAAGAAAAACTAAGCCTTAGTAGCAAAGTGACATCAATCAAAGTCCAACAAGTTAAGACATTTAAGTAATACTCTGGCAGTTACCGTCAACATGTAGAAATATATCCTGAGGCTTCTTATATAGCTGTAGAGTAGTGATTAAAATACAATTATTAGATGACGAAAAGATAGGAATATTACACCTCCAAGATATATGTCAAGAAAAAGTAAGTGAAAGAAAAATGACAGTTTACCCTTAAAAAATGGATTAATGATAAAATTAAATTTTATGAAAGTTAAGAATATTTTATCAGACTTTGACCTCCAATGTTGTACTAGATGGTCTGGACTGTTAAGACAGTGGATGGAAAATAGCTTTAATTTGTAGAGCAGAAGATGTTAACTCTTTACAGGCTTTTGTTCTCAATCGGAAACATTTCTAAAATGTTAATCTAAAAATAAACACTCACTTAATATTTTTATAAGTATGAAAGTAAACAGAACTTATTTTAGAATGTAAAACCTGTTTTTATAATTCCTTCAAATTTTAGTTACTTTGTGATTTTTTAAAATAAATGAAATATAGCTTTTTAGAATTTTCTTTTTTTATTTCATTTCATGACAATCCCAATTTAATTACTGCAGCAATATTTTTTTTATCAAGTAGAAAAATGTTTTTTAAAATTAATAAAAAGATCAATAGGTATAAATGATGTGAACTACAATTAAAAAAGACAATGATTTTCAGGTGAGTTCCTTATACATTGGTTTAATTTTTCTAGGAATTAATAAATAGGAGAAGGGAGAACAGCCTAGCCTAATCCTTTTTTCTCCTTGTTACTCAACAGATTTTTTTTTTTGTTTAATACCTATTGACAAGCTTTACTGTTATCAATACAAATTTTTGGAATCAATACATACAAATATAAATGTCAATTTGTTAAAAAACTGCTTATCTTTGAAAGTTCTTCAACAATTACTTAGAAATTTTGATAGAACATTGCAATACAATTCAGGAGTATTTTTGTATGCATTTCATTACTACAGGCATGAGTCGCTACAGACTATAGCATTAAAACAGCTGTAAAGATTTTAATGAGACTTGGCTAAAGCATTGTCTTTGAAGTCCGTTTAATTTATGTATACAACATACATACCCGAAAAGAGACTGAAAAAAAAGTAACGATGGATTCAGAATTTTATTCGCGAATAACTCGAAAAGTGCACAAATGATGCAGGACTGTTTTGTATTGTAGTACATATAAAAATGTGTAAGAGTAGAAAAATTAATGTTGGAAACATGCAAACTCATATATGTTTTCCAAAAATTTTTGATAATGATTATGGTCTAATTTCAGTCACTGGGCGAACACTAATTTTATTAAATAGAAAAAATGCGTTAAAACATATTAGAGGTGGAAACTAGAGTTATCCACAGTTATTGGTTTAAAAGATATTATTTTTTAAGTTGTTATAAAAGCCTATTTACAGGAGCATCATATTAGACTATAAAGTCACACCTTCTGAAGGATTCTTTAAATTTTATTTTACCAGTGTCGTAAATCATTTGTGATAATTCCTTAACATCTATGTGCCCTGCACATTCCTGTTGCCCAACTATCTTATGTTGACTGCCTTTATAAATAAAAAAAATTGTAAAACTAAAAAAATACTCTAAATTATAAATATAGACCTGTTGGTTATGAGGACTGAGGCCAGTGCTCTTCTTAACTATGCCCCTGTTGATAGCGTCAAGAGCAGCAGATGATTTGCTTTCGTCTCCACTCGATTCGAGTCCTAAAACTGCTGCTAAACTTTCAGTTGTTCCATTGGTAATTTTGGGCTTCAGAGGGGGTCGACCAGGTCTACGAATGATGCCACTTTTACCACCTATTAATAAACATTTTCAACAATAATTATATGACAGATAATACTGATGATAGAATAGTTAATAAAAAATATTGTACTTACTCTTAGAATAAATAACTCTTCCTCCCACACTATCTTCACTGTCAGTTTCTCTTTCTAATTTTAACTTCTTTGCGAAGGGGTCATCGTCCTCATCAGAGTCAGTAACTGGCATCCTCCTTTTCACTAGAAATAATTTTTTTTGTCTTTACTGAAAACTACTCAATACAATAGTTCTTAAACTATTTCATGGTTTCTACTAATTATTGTAATTCGAATTCCCAAATTTATAAAGAATTTCTGACTAGCGACAAGGCTACACCACTTCCCGAGGAAGCGTAAATCATTGTTAAGTACCAGTTTTCTTAATAGGAATAGATTTCTATCCGCTTTGAGGGACCTACAATTCTTTAGTGGGATTTTGGTAGCAATATTCCAAGGGCCTTGGTTTAAAATCGCATTGATAAATATATACTGTCTGACCGAAGACAGTGATGACGAAGCCAAATGCAAATTTTATGATAAACTGGAGTGGCTTTACTACTGCGAAGCTGCATAAAAATAATTTTAGGGGACGCTAATGCATAGGTGGGAAGGGAAGAAGTTTATTTTCCGACAATCGGTAAAGAAAGTTTACACGATTATAGTAATGATAATGAAATTTGACTAATAAATTTTCAAATCTCGAAAAATCTAATAATTAAAAGCAATACGTTTGAAGATGAAGATATTCACAAATATACTTTACATCACCGGATTCGCAAACACGAAATCAAATCGATCATGTCTTGATACAACATAGGTGGCAAAATAGTATAATTAATATAAGATCTTATCGCAGGACAGAATGTGAGTCAAATCATGAATCAGTAATCATGAAACTTCGAAAAAAACTTGATATAAAAAAGAGTAAAGAAAACCTTTAAGATTACGAGAATTTTCATTTGGAAAAATTAAAAATCCATCTATTAGAACTCAATTTGAGTTTGAAGCTTTAGAACCTTCAGAAGAGGACTGCGATGTAACCCTGACAAAGACCCACATGCTTGGGTGATAACATCAACAACAGAAATAAAACTAATTTGAAGACGACATTTTTTCTCGATTTTATAATCAAATTATCTTATAATTCAAATGAATGTTCTCATTAAACAGACAAACTTTACCAAATACTATATTGAAAACATCTTTAGGCCGTTACAATAATTTATTCCATTTTTTCTTATAGATTCAGAATAGCATATATCATGGAAAAGTATTTATTTCGTTTTTATATTAATTTAAAATGAATTGAGAGAATTCATTTAATTTAGTTATATAAGTAACAATACACCTGTGTAATATTCAATCGGATTAAACCTAGTAGTAGATAGTGGCCCCCCCCACTTTCCCCTTCTAATAAGCATATGGAAATCAATGAAACTGGAGTTACATCAACCTTTCAAGAGATTGACTGCATTTTTTTTCTAACATCATTGAGACTTTAATTCGCACGTCGATCACTAACTACATTGGATAGATAGCTTCACCTTCTACATAAATTTGGTAACAACCAGGCTTGGTTACTGTATTTTATTGAACTCAATAATTCTATTATAGAGCATCCATCGCCAGAATCAATCTAGCACCATTACTTAAGTGCAGATGTTTCACCACATATAGTAAATTTTAACAGTTTTAATTTTGTATAGAACATCTTTTTCAATGTGATGGCTAATTTTCCTGATATAAGCAAAAACTCGAAAAACTGCACGAGGCAAAGTTTTTTTTTTTACATTAGTTGAGGACAGATATCTCGGAAACTAGGCAAGGTATCGAAAAAATGCATATTATCAATCATGTTGCGAATTTTATGAGCTTTAATTTTGCACAGAATGTCTTTGTCAATGTGATGGATAGTTTTCCTTATATAAGCGAAAACCCGAAAAAAGTGACCTAGGCACCACCTCACCACCTAGGAGTGGTGACTTTTAGTATGTTTACCTCCTTACTAGTCAAAAATTGTGTTCCCACCATTTCCTTCTATAATCATGCAGGACTGTATTACGTATAATGAAAGTGATATCTTAAAAACTTACACATTTCAAGTTCAGCATCATCAGGCTTTATCGACCCGCACCAAGCCTTTACTTGATTCAAGGCTTTCTGTTTACTGTATCTGATCGGCCGACCACTGCACATGAAAATAAAATAATTATTTTATGTACATATACACAGTTATAATTAGATTAGTGGTGATAATATATAATTTAGAAGTAATATTCGATTAATAAAAACCTACCCATATGAAAAGTTTCCAGCATTTGTAGTTTGATTGTTTTCAACCTTCCTCGATACATTAGTCTTGACTTTATTTAATGATTGTTTAGCCAAATTTTCTTCAAATGCTTTAAGTAGATGCTGGCAAGCTTCTAAATTTTCAGCAGGCTCCCAGGTATTTTGTTCACTATTAGTATTTTAAAATAAATTAGGAAAAAATAAATATTTGAAATTCACATTGATAAAATAACACTAAACTTACGATGGGTATCCTTCCCACTTAAGTAAATATTCATATTGTTTCCTCCTTGGGTTGAACCTTCGAGAAACAATTTTTTCAACAACAAATTCTTCCTCTTGTAATGTATCCTGCTCACCATCTTTTCCCTAAAAAAAATAAAGAAGAGTATTGAATTGCACTTTAACTTATTTTTTTAGCATAATGGAGCAACTGACACATCATAGGATCATGATAAATCCAATTGTAACAACATACCCAACATATACTATCTTATAAGAAAGGGATTCTAGATTAAATCTATTTTCAGTAATGCATTTATAATAATATTTTTAAAAAATGAAATCTTTCCAAAACATTCCTCTATTTAAATTAAATATATTCTCATAAATTTTCTAGAAATTTTTATCCTAGTAGAAAAAAACCCTATAAGAATTCAAATTTTCATTTTGTATTAACATAAGACATAGAAGTGTATTAAACAAATAATTTAAATTTGGTGATTTCGCAGTCTGACTTGCACAATATTGTGAAGGTAAACATATGTGAAAGTATCTGTACAGTAAGTTTGGAAAGTCTGTAGAGAAGAAAAAGAGAAAAATGACAAATAAAGGGCTTGAAAATATAGAAATGTAGAACAGTGTGCATGAAAGCAGAAAATTTTATAAGGGGATTAATTAATTAATTAGTTAAGGAAAGAGTAAAGAGCAACCAAAGCTGAATAATTGTAAAAGTAAAATAGGAGAGTCTTTGGATGGATAAAGAGAGGTGATGAACAGATGGAGCGAACTGTTTTCGGAGTTGCTAAAACTTGGTCTGGAGAGACTGCTGAGGATGAAGAGGAGTGTCAAGTATAGCAACCCCAACTGCTAATTGTGTAAATAAAACAAATTAAAGATACTTTAAAGGAAGAAATTTTGAACATTGGGCATTAAAGCTCTATTAAGCTACATCAATGGGGATAAGACCGCTTAATTATAAACTGATTCAAGTTTATTCAAAATCGTTAAGAGCTCTTTTTAAGTAAATTGTAAAAATGTATAAAATCGATGATACAAAAGTGCCATTACCTGTAAGCCATATATAACAAAAATCGGCTAACATTTGAACTTGACAGAGGATATCGAGAGCGCCATCATAGACTTGAAATAGTGCGTAAAGCCCCCGGTGAGGACGGGATAGTTGTGGAATTGAATAAAGGCTGCAGTGGTAAAATGAAGGTCCTAATATATAAGTTGATCTGTGACATATGGAGAGAGGAAAAGATGACAGATGATTGGAGATATACCCTACTCTTAAAAAAGGTAGTAACAATCAGTGCGCAAATTATAGAGGAATAACCTTATTGGGCATTCTGTATAAACTCATTTCTAGTTTTATATTAAAAAGGCTGTGAAAATATGCTGAATAAATTTTAGATGATCACCGAGGTGGTTTTATTGCTGGTAGAGGTACTAAAGAATTTCGCTATAAGATAAATGATAGAAAAATGCTATGAATATGAATAAGATATTGATCTGCACTTGTTATTCGTTGACTACAAGCATGCATTTCAGAGCATCAAAAGGTCAATACTGTAAAAAATGGAGTGCCGTGGAGTAAAGTAAACTAAATACCTACAACTGTCCTCAGTAGCAAGTAGAAGATCCTGCAGCAAAATCAAAATAAGGAATTTTAAGTTTGAAAATGTAACTAAATTTGTGTATCTTGGTTCTGCCATAAATAATGAAAATTGAATCAGCAAAGAAATCAACAACAGAATGGATGGTGATAGAGCCTACTATCCAAACCTTATACTTCTCAAGTCTCCATTATTGTCAAAAGCTACAAATTAAAGCTGTATAAAATGCTTATTACACCAATGTAGTGGAAACCTGGTGTTTGTTGCAAGAGGATTGCATGAAATGGAAGCAATAATAGAAAATAATAATATTACTAACTGAATCAAGGCAAGTAAGCTGAGATGGGCAGGACATGTGGTCAGAATGGAGAATGAACGAGTGCAGAAAAAAATACTGGAAACCCACTTCAGCGAGGAGAGGTAATGAAGAAGGATGAGAAGCAGGTTGAAGGTGAAGTGGAGAAAGTCATGAGTTTGCAATAGGAAGAGAGAAGTGGAAAAGAATAACTCAGGAGGCCAAGGGTCATGCTGGCCTGTAGCGCCGGGGAGTTAGTCATCTGTACATTATTACCATATCAAAAATTTTCAGCAGTCAGAAAGGTTATATGGTTTGGTATGACCAACGATTATTTATATGTTTGAAAAATGGATTAGAAAATTTGCATTAATTCATGCTATAAGAATAGAATGAAGTGCTGCAATGTTTTTGAATAGTTAAATACTGCATTTAGTGTATCTGCTTTAACTAAAACAAGGGTTTATAAATATTTTATGAGGGTTTGCTACAATGATTTCCAGAAGACCTTGATATTGTTGATATATCAACAGGCTCCTGCCATGAAATTGCTAAGATGGTAAATAAAGTAAACGACAATGTACAACTACTCAAATGTATACAAGTAATGAAATGTGGGTTAATAAAAATTACGTCAAAATTATAGCTTAACACCTTAGCTGCGGACAGGATATCTTTCATCCCGATAGGTGTCTGATCACCTCTGTGGACAGGACACCTGCCTTTCCGGCCGGCGATTTGGTCCCTGAGGCGGCCAGGATACCTGCCTTTCTGTCTCGGCTATCACCACTTATAGTGTTAGGGGAAACCCCGCTTCCACTATTCATCTTGTGGCTTGGTCTATGTATTCATTAGTACTCTTGAGCTCACTCAGTTAGGTCGTTCTGGTTTCTGACCATTTGGAAGCTGTCAGTTGTATATTCAGAACCCAAAATTAAATAAAAAGGTTTCAAATGAATTTTTGAAAGCTAATACCTTCAGGGTGACTCAAAATAATACGGTATATAAAAAGAAATGATCGTTTTTCTACCAAATATTTGTATTATTATTTCTTTGATAGAAAATACAATCAATACTCAAAATATAGTCCATTGTTATCTACCGTCAATAGCCATCAGCTAATCGATTGCTCAATCCCACCCTTTGGGATGGCTGTCAAAGAACTTTTGGACCACAATTTCAACTTCAGCCAAATTATCAAATTTTTTCCCTTGAAGAAAATGGGTCATTGACATAAATAAGTAGTAATCCGATGGTGTGAGGTCTGGAGATTTCCAATAAATTTTCAAAAATTTCTAACCTCTTAACTGATTGCTGAGCAGTAAGTTCATGAGGGACCAGTCTACTGCTCTTTTTCACCTTCCCCATGGAGAGTAAATGGCGACTAACAATATCTTTCGACATACCATTCTCTCTGGAAAATTCGCGAGTACTTGTGGACAGATTTGACTCAACACCTTTCTGCAGAAACTTATCAACATCCATCAATGGTTGCCAGGAGCCCTTTTTCCTTTCCAATGTCGTATCTCCACTGCTAAATTTTTCAAACCAACGCCGCGCACTGTGCTGGTCAAGAACACTTTTCCTTAATATTAAATAATTTTATGAGTTGGTTCAGTGGCTGTGAAATTTTTTTTTCCAGTAATGCCTTATGATAATTTCGTAGGACACTTTTATGTTTCTTCTTTGAAATAAATAACTAAACTGAAGCTTTTTTTGAAGAAGTCGAATGGGATTAAACAAGCTTAGAGAATGCTCTAAAGGGATTATTGAGTATTAAACTATTTAGTCCTTTGAAATCTTAAATTTGAAAAAACGGTCATTTTTTTTTTTTATACACCCTATTAGTATTTGAAACAAATTTAAGGAAGAAAAAATCCGTTTTTCCGAATGTCTATTTGGATTTCAGGACCTGTCATAGGGAAGAAACACTTGTTATGAGGTCTCGCAGTCAAAGGGCTAATTGTCCCAATGAAAGCATTTTGGTTAAGGAAGACCGAAAAAAATCATAGCAAGTGTGATTCAATGTGAAGGTTATGCTCACTGTGTTCCTCGATTTTAATGACACTATGAGTTCTTATCACAAGGTCAAATGTTCAGTAAGAAGTGATACCAACAAGTTTGAAGGTATATTCATGGAGTAATACAAAGAAAAAAGATTTTTTTCACTAGTAGTGAAACAATTAATATTATAATTTAAGCACCACCTCTCACCTCTATCCACACGTTCATTGCTTTTTCGTATATTTTCGCCTAAAAACAACAATGTTATGATAACTTCATATTCGCGAGATGGCCCTGATCCCCTTTAAGGGCTGTCGTTTTGCAAGTATGAGCAAATTAAATAAGCGCATCACCGAAAGAGCTTAACACTATCCAAACAATCAAGTTCTAGAAGTATTTTATAGTTTGGAAGAAGTACTTGCATTACTGTATAATTTTTTATGTGAACTGCTTTAAAAAAATGAAAATTCCTAGTATTTTTTTAGCACACTTTCTGCAATTATTCTGACCAATACTGAAAAAAAAAAAAAATGTAATTCTCTTGTAACTTCATCTGCAGGTCATAATTTAAAAACATAATGGTGTTAATAGACTTTTTTTTTTTTTTTTTTGTCGAGGGAAGCATAATACCACTGATCTTCAGATTTAACATATTTCAGCCGTATTTATGGATAAATTCAAATAAAAAGACTTTGAATATTATTATGTATTCTTAATTGTGATCTGTAGGCAAAGTTGGAGGAGAAATTTATTATATCTTTTATTAAAAAAATGTAAACTAATAAAAAATAATTGATAATTTTTATTCTGGTATTCGTGGTCTAAAGGACTCATCACTAAAAGGGTACCATAGGAATAAAGAAAAGGAAAAAAAAATGAAGATTTTTGTTTATGTTAGTTTCCGTCCCACTATTGAAAGAACCAATGAAGTTGAGCAAAGAGAATTCTAAATAGTTCAGAGAAATTTACAGGCAATTGTAAAAAAAAACCATGTGCCTGGTACGTTTTTCACACTATATATATATATATTTTTTTTTCATCCGCACGGCTACCCCAGCCAATATATACATGTATATATATATTTTTTTTATGAAATATGAATAAATCTAATGTTCAAAATGTTATTATTCTTAATTTAAAGTTCTGAGAAGATTCTGAACAATGTCACTAAGTGCTTAATCTTTGTTTGTATAGACAGCTGGATTAAAAAAACAAAGGTTGAGCATCATCCAGGATAACTTATTAATAATAATTTAATGATAAGTTAATAAAAGCAAACATGCAATAATGAGAGCACATGCATAATGTGAAAGTATGCTTTCGAAACACAGACTAATGTACTACAACATTTAATAAATAACAATGGGAATAACATTTTAAAGGTTTATAAGATATAGTTTCCTTGTCCCAGCAAATCATAAACGATGACCATGTAAAAAAAAATATCCTTCAATAGTGATGAACCCTCAGTGGAAGCATTATTGTACTAATATTAATATTAAAGTATTGTACAATTCACATTCATTAATAAATCTTAATTACACTAATGATATGTTCCTCAATAACAATATCTTTAGAACAATTTAAATTGAAATAAATTTTTACACCTTAAGCAGTTGAAATATTTGCAAAAGTTATTGAAAGTTCGAAAGATAATGTCAACCAGGGAAATTCATTTCGAAATATCTAAATAAACAATAATGTGAATTAATTATAAGCAATATATGGTATCTATTTTAAAACAAACATAATGACAAAGTTGTCGGTTAATTTACTTATATTTTACCTTAACCCTATGTATTTTCGTGTATCCAACTCTTGGTGTTTCACTATCAGTTGGCCCCTGTAACAGGCCAATATAAACAATTAAGAAGATAAAATGATATTAATTCAACTTAATATGAACTAAATCATTTATGTGTGTGGCACTGTACTTTTTTCATATTAGTGGAATTTAAAATTCATAACATTTCTACACTGTCAGATTATAAAATATTAGCTGCATGCAAAGTACAAATATTTTCAAAGTAGAAACCCAATAAAGTAAATTTAATTAAAAGAATTGTCAAGGAAACATAAAAAATATATTATAATAAGAGCCTGCCATACCATGCCATGCAATCCCAAACAGTGGAAATTATATACATTTCTTTTAATCATTAAATATTCCATTCTTTCCCCAGTGAAGCAACAAAACATAATGGTATCTAGTAAATAATCAAAGATTATTTTATTAATTTATATTTAAAAAAATTTAATATCCTTACTGTTCCAGACCTAATACATTTTGGATGAATCCTCTTAAAATAAACTTATTAAATATTTATTAGTTTAATTTTTTTTTAAGAGATATTCAAGAAAGAACACTTTTTTGAGAAAGAGTTTACCATGAAAAAATTAATAACTTTAATAATTTCAAGGGAACAATTCAACAATTATTGAAGCGTAACTGACAATTCTAAAATATTTTACTGCTATTTTTTATTTTTACTTTTTACAGAAATGGGTAGAGGAGAGGAGTACACTTTGTGCACTTCATTTCTAATTCTCTATTTCCTATATATTATAAAAAATTATGCTCCTAAATGAGGGGCATAATTTGGAATTAAATAAATCAAATATGCGATATGCATTAAGACAATACAAACTCCTGAAGTTTGTTATTATATAAAAGAAATCAACTAAATGCTTAATAGAGGAGCTGATGCACAATTTAAACAACTGACAACACTACCTACATCGTTCAAAATATTAATAATATTGCCTACATAAACTAATTAACTAAATAAACAATAAAATTTTTCTTTTTAACTTTTATGAAGGTTAGAATTTATCTATCACTGGCAAGTGTAATCTACTATATTTAATATGATTTTGAGCGAATGAAGGAAATTTGAACAGCTTTTATTTAATTTTCAATAAAATAGTAAATTACTGTTCCATGATTTAAATTCTTTAATGATACTACATATTCAACAGAACTTCGAGCAAAGAAACAATAGCCTAATGGATATAAATAAAAACAATAAAAATATAAGTACAATTACTACAACCCTTTATAACATCCAGATCCACTAATAAACATTATCAGAAAGAATAGATATAAGTTCCACATAGCTCTGTTTAAGCTAAATAACTACAACAAATAACTAATTGCAACACAAATTAAAGAAAGGGTTTACGCACATATACTCATAAATTCAAACACACACTCTTGTATATAAAGAGAAAGATAGAGATAGATCTTACAGTACAAAAGCTTTCTTCATAACTACAAAGCATTTAATAAACATAAACAGAACAAATCAGTTACCATCAAAACTTCCTTGTTATCTTGTGAACTATCACCATCCTCAAGCTGATTTCTTATATTTTCAATATCCTCCATTCCTGAAAAAGAAAAATGTATATAAATATACACGTATACAACTAAATGTTAAAGTGTTATGTTAAGATAAATTTTCCTGATTTTTTCGCAAAATCATAATTAGCGACATTTTTGTACACATTCCATATGAATACTTACTGGAAATCCTTGGACAAAAAATTGTGTAAATTTGAGTAGTAACAGAATTCAAGCAATAAAGAACTTAGATAAGATTGAGATTGTTCTTTTTAAATGATAAAAAATGTTTATATTCAACTAAAATCTTGAAATAGCTGTGTGTATCGGAGGCGTGCTAGGGAAATTGGCATGAACATATGAGTCCACAATAGCATAACATATATGGCTGCCAAACACGAACACGATGCTCTTAACCTGGTTAAGAATTTAAGGATCTTTCAAGTTTCACCCTTACATTAATAAACTACAGCAAATTCATACGATTTTAGAGATTCAAATTATACACACATAAAAAAAACAAAAGAATGGTCAGAAATCACTTCATAGAGATCAGTATAAATAGTGGTGTCTGATCATGACTGAATTGAAACCGAGGTGAGAAGAAATAATAAGATACTGATCAGGAAATTAAGTAGAAAATAATCAAATTCAAACCATGATTAGTTTTATTATGAATTATAAAAGAATTGCTGACGAAAAAGAGATAATTCAGTTGAGCTACAAAAGGTTAATTTATGTAAAATTGATGAGATGAAAATAAGAATGATTGGTCCTTTTCAATATTTGAGGAAAGGATCGAGAAGTGAAGACCATTGGCCAATACAACTCCTGGTTGTTTGTAGACAAGGTTATGTTATGATCAATAGTTGATCTATTTTCCTCACAAAGGGAGGCAGATCCAGCGGAGCGGAGAAGGACAAGGGGACGACTGGCCTGGCTATCATGCTCTACAAGAATCAAATAAATTATTTATATATTACAGACGGATTTATAGATAATATTGAATATTCTAATGAAATTCACAGTCATACCCTGAATATACGAGTTTTGAGAGTAAATATAAAATGTTTAAAACGTATAAAATGCAACCATTTTTCCTCAAAATGACTCCAAAGGGTCTAAAACCACCACTGATGAGATAAAATCGATTTTCATCACTTTTGATGAAGTGAGGGATATAGAAATTCGAAATTTTGTTAAGATCAAGCCATCCCCACACATCTATCCCCTGATAGGGGATATTGGGAGGAAAATATACTAAATCTATAGAAGGAAAATATTTAGGAGGAATTATAACTTTTTGTGAAAACAACAGATTCCATTATTTCTCAAAACATTGGATAGCTCATATAAGCAGAGCCTGGTGGCTTTAATGTAAAAGCGAGTAACCTAATAATAGTGGAAATAGAAAAATTATTCACTGTCAAAGTTGTTAATTCATGTTATGGAAACGAGAGGGAATGAGGTTAGACAATTAGAATTTAGATTTAAATGTGAAAATGAATTGATTCCTAAGATAAAAAAAGTTGAAAGTGTCTAGTATATACTGGTGTCAGTCAGCATAAAAGAAGTTACACGCTGAAGGCACAATCTTCTTGGGACATTATTTTGTATCAATTGGTGGAAGCATAAATAAAACTAAGAATTCAAAACAAGGAACAAAATAACTTAAATAGTTTTTTAGATAATTTCTGAATCTATCAATACTAATAGGAAAATAAATGTAGCACTATACTATAGTACTGAAATTGCTATTGAAAGAACATTTAAGTACTATTGCAACAATTTAACTGTTAATTTAATTGTCTTTATTTATAAAAATTCAAATACTAACAGCTAACATATAAATAGCCAAAATTAACTACTCTGCAGTTATAAAAATCGAAGAAAGATAAAAAAAGTTTAGAACTAATCACAATTTTCAAAAACTTTACAGAATCAAAAGGTTATTCCCGATCTTACACAGTTACCAAAATATTCCCAATTTTTATGAAATCCCCGATGCTAGAAATATAATATAGTAATGGATTAAATAAAATTATAAAAAAATAAACTACTAACTTTTTTTAACACCAGTAGTAGGCTTAATTTCTTTGATTTCTCCAGATGAATCCCTTTGAACAAGCTTTCTCATAATAACAGGTTTTTCCTCTTCACCTAAAATTTAAAAAAATGTGTGTAATAGAAAAATCAATATTTTAATTATCTAATAATCAAATAGAATAGAAACAGAACACATATATGTATTCTGAAATCTAAGGTAAAAGTGATCAAATAAGGAAACAAAGCCATTTATATGTTTTTTATACTACTAAATCCCATGGAGCAAAGTTTAATTAAAATTTATAATAAAAAAAAAGTTCATCCCTGTTCAAAAATACAATCCTACTTATATTTTATAATACATATGACTATACACTCTACACCTTTGATACGTACATATCTTTATAGAGATTTTATTTTTTCTTTTAACTTAAAAATACTTTTACTAGGGGTTAAAGAACCATGACCAAAAGGGTTCATCGGCCATGTTTTATGTTAAAACGTTAGTTTCATCGCTTCTATATATTTTAATAGGCTTATAGGATTGATAGACTCACTAGCTTCTGGGGTCTGCCATTTGGTTTTCTCCAAACAGCTAGAGTTTAAGCCCAGCAAACCTATCACACTTACAAACGTGTGAAAGAATGTTGCGTTCTCAGTATGACAGAATCTAAATAGTGGATTTTTTTTCTTACGCATGTCAACCATAAAACAGTTAAAATAGTTTAGATAACAAAAACTAATCCAAGCCATTTATAAGTACCATGAAATTTAATTAATTCGTAGAATTCAATAAATTAGGAAAAGCCTAGTACTGATCAACTGTATAATAGATAACATTCATACATTCATAACCTCTTGTAGGATTGGAACAAGACGATATACTTGCATTTCAGTTCAGTTAATCACATAAATAAAATAAGCTATTATAAAAAATTGAAAGCAAATGAAAATTTTAAAAGGAGAATATCAATAAATTACATTTCTTGTTGGAAATAGGAGATTTTAAATAATAATCTAATCATCTATAAGAAAACAGAGCTAATGATAAAATACGTTTACTGGAAAGAAAAAAAAACACTAATGAAAGCATAATCTGAAAAAAGTAAAAAAAAGGTGTTCGCTATCTAGTTTGAAAATAAACATTGCCAACTTCAAATATTACAAGGTAGAGAAAAGAAAGCGAGGCAGAGGTAAAAATAACGGCATATAATAAGGATTCTATACCTTCATCAAAATCTTCTTTATCTGCTGATTTCTTTGCAGGTAATGGCTGAAAAAATAAAACAAATATATTTATATTTTCATTTCAATCATAAGTAAATCAATTTAATTATGACTACTGACAATAAAAACTACTTAAATAAAATAGATTACTGAGATACATTAAAAATAAAAAATATTTTCATTCATATATATTTTTTTGGCAGGACGAAAATTATTAGAAAATTTAATTTTGATAATGTTAATAGGTAATCATTTAACAAATTTAGGATCAGGTTTTTGTATGATTTTTTTTTTTTTTTTTCTGAGAATCTCTCCTCCAAATATAAGCAGACCCTTTACATTATTGAAATTACAAATGTTAGCGAATGGTGAAGAGTGATTCCTAGAAATTTAGAGCTATAATCATGAGAAGTGGAGGAGAGAGTGAGGTTAAAAGTGGAAGAGAGACTGAACTTCAGCCCTTCACAAGATCTTAAAAACAAATTTTATTTCAAATTATCATTTAAAATAAAAAAAAAAATCAAATCCCTAATCAACATTAGGGACATGAAAAACTATTTTTGTCTATCAAATATGATATAGTCGATATAAAACAATCTTCATACAACAGGGAATGCTGACATTTCAATTTCCCTTAGAAATCTATGTTATACTATAATGAAAGTATTTTTCACTTGATAAATTTAATAATATTTTAATTTGGAAAAACAAAAGTCATTTAGTAAAGAAATCTATTTGTTAATTTTGCAACATGGTCTGGGTGATTTCAAATGGATTGATGATTGACTCTTTTTAAAGGCACAACTGATGGTCTTGGAGGTTTTTGGCCTTTCCCAATGTTCTTGACCATGGGTCTCGATCTCCAGCTTATTTCATAGGATTCTCTAGCCAATAGACTTATTAGTCCGTGGTACAGACCCCTTTTTATCAAATTATTAATATCCGGCTGAAACTTCGTAAATAGCTTCATCTCATCGTAACCTACAAATATTTTATTTACGAAAATTCTCGGAATTGGGGCATTTTCAATCAGGAGGTCGGCTAAAGGTAGCCTTCAAAAATATTGAGCCGTTTGGTGTGACGTACACCTCCAAATTGTCAAAATAACGAGGTTATATACTATAACATAGATTTCTAAAGGAAATTGAAATGTCAGCCCCCCCTGTGGTATGAAGATCAATTTTTATCAAGATCATCAGCAATAATTCAAGTAGAAAGGATATGTTGAGGGTGACTTTCGCCAGACAGCAATATTTATAGCATTACAACAGAACTAGATCGGATGTCATATATTCCTTTCATAAGTGTTTCATAA
Organism: Nezara viridula; assembly: GCA_928085145.1. Lineage (NCBI taxonomy): Eukaryota > Metazoa > Arthropoda > Insecta > Hemiptera > Pentatomidae > Nezara > Nezara viridula. Next base: position 90,063,187 of record OV725079.1, on the reverse strand, counting down.
TAATTCGGACAAGTCTCTTTTGACATATTGAAACATGAATTCTTAATTAAATAGCAAGTTTTCGATGATTTGTCAAGTGGGATTATGATAAATAATATATTTATTTTAACCTATTAGGTTCAAGGTAACTTAAAATATTTTTACACTACTAGAGAATAAAGAAAATTAACATATTTAATTGTATTCTTACCTTGATGACCGTATCAACCGGCTTAGCATACCCAAAAGTACTAAAATTCATGACAGTTTGTCCAGCAGCCACCCATGCATTTCTTATTCTTTCTGGCATTTTACACCACTTTTGATATAATTTCCATGAACTTTCTTCAATGTGTGTTCCACCTGAAATAAATTTTAAAGTAAATATAACAAATATAGTGTACAAATAACTTGGATGCTAAGTTTATTAAAACATTGATAATAGCAACATTATCAGTTTTTTCACTGTTCAATGTCAGATATCTAACACAATTCTAAAAAGTCAAAACCCTCCTTTGCTAGATGGCAATAAGAGTCAACTAATATATCTCCCTCGACTGAAATCCATCAATTTTAAATTCTTAAGAAAGGACCAAAGATAAATCTTCCCTTACTCTCCCATCAACATTTTTGTCAATCCACATTAACATACGATCGGTTTAGCACTGATAATCTTTTCTGTGGTTTATTCTTAATTCACATCCACACTGATAATCTTTTCTGTGGTTTATTCTTAATTCACATCCACAACATTACATATAGGTTGTATAATTCAGTAATTGGTTGTCTTATGTTTTCTTGGTATAAATATTCTACATAATAGTTTGTTTTAAAAAATCATAAGACGCTAATAGGTGTAAATTGTCATGTTTAGACTCTGTAAAGATCAGTAGTAAATAAATTCTTACCTTCAGGTTTCTTGACAATAAATGAGAAGAGTACTTTTAGGAAATTGAAAGATTTAAATATTTTATATTTCATCTAGAATTTTATCATTTTGATATTATGGAGCCTAGATATTTATACTTCTCTGCTTAAAACATTTCGTAGGTTACTAAACATTAATGTATGTTTGGCAAAATAAAGGTGGTAGTTTCATTTCCAAATTTTTATCATAAACCAAACTAGTAAACAGACTATTCTTCTTAGTTCATTGGAATTTAAAAACTTGACTAAACCATGTGGTGATAAATGGAATAAGAGGACAAAGTGCTTGGATTGGAGAAACAAAATAATATAGATATATTAATTATAGCAAGTTAAACAATGTGACTTGAAAGTATCCAGTTATCCACTGATACTACAAAATATTTCCAAATAGCATAATTTAAAATTAGAAATGTTCTTGGAATTAAATTGGATTGGGATAAGCAGATTGATCATGTAAACACTTCAACATTAGTGCTGAGCCATATACCCATCGTTTGGGTGATATATTTATTATCTGGTACCCAGAAAAGTTTAAATAGTACTCGGGTGATCTTAAAAGTGTTGCGCCAGTTATTACCTAACCATGCTTACGTGGCTTATATTTTATAGTTACATTTTTCAGGTACTCTATGTTTAAATGATCTTATAATGACCCAATACTGAGTTCGGGTACCAGTTGTTTAAGCAACCTTAATATATAATAATCAGAAAAAATCAGTTACTCTGCGCACAGCTATTCAAAATATCATGAATAGTACATCGGATCCATTGAAGAGAAATAAGTCAGCTATGTGTTTTACAAAATAACTTTTTTTCTGTTAATAAAATAGCACCTAGGTGTACTAAGTAACATTAACTTACACCTATGATGACTCAAAAATCATTGAAGATGATTGAACGAAGTAAATAGTTACAGTTGATCACAATTACAAATACCGTAACATACAATATATTTCACTAATATTAAGTTTCTAAAAAGTTATTAATGATAACTAATGATAATTAATAATTATAATTAATGATAATGGATAAAACATTTGGCAACAGTTCACAAGCGTCAATTATAAAAAATAGCTGAAAAAAGATCACTCCAATCACATTTTACATGGAATGCTACAAAATAGGCAAACACATCCAAAAATACTACCAATGTTCTGGCTAAAAAATTAATTTGCCTAAATTCCTTGATATTGAATTTCTTGAGTTAAGTTACATTATATTCACTTACCTAAATTAATTACTTTTATTTTATTTGGATTTCTGGTTTAGTAATTTTTATACTTAGTTATTGAGGCTCATAATCAGGAAAAATATGTAGGTTCATGATTATCATTTCTTTAGTACGATATATAGGAATTATGGGTACTAGTTCACAACAGTTCCGCACGGATTACGCATGGTTCACAATCACTTCGATCACACTTGTTCCTGGAATCCCGAATGCGTTCGTGTTTCTCCGAAAGAGAACGAAGGCGACCGATCTCTTGGGCCAGTTACTATTAACTTTCCCGCCATTTAAGTACTTTAATCTTAACCACGTTCAGTTATATAGCAGGAGCAGATTTACATTCGAAATTTAGGCTACACATCTTGAAACCTGAATTGAGCTTGTACATATAATATAGATCTGTAAAAAAGAAATAGTAATACATAAAAATCTTTAATTATTACATCTCTGGCTGCTATTTCACGATATTATTTTTCTTGTAGATGATTTCCAATATTCATTATCTTGGAATTATTACATATTCTTCGTCAGTTGTTTCCCAAATACGTTAATTCCTTTCTCGAAAATAAATACTTTTTTTTGTACCATAGCCTACAATAATCCCTTTTTTTCGGATTACCAAGAAAAATAACTGCGAATAACAATAATTACACATCATAATTACAAATCAGACAGTATAAGCATACAAAGCGCCCCCCTCCACTTGAAAATAGCCCCTCGTATTATTAGAAATCTAAAAAAATACATAAACTAGACAGACGATTGCGCAATTCTAAAAAAGGCTTGCTAAAATAAATTATAAATTCAATTACTCCAACTTCTATTGAAAAACTCGAATAACAAAAAAATCTTTTATACACAGTTATAAAAGATAATATACAGGATATGTGTATTTACAGCCACTACATGTAAGCACGTGTCAATTAAAATGTTATTACTAAAAGCTTTTTTTATTAATATGGCTTGAAGAAACTACTCAAACATTATTTTATGTTTCTTTTTCTTTTCTTTCAAAGTAATAACCATTATAATAAAAATTAATAATTAACTAATTAGTAAATACACAATTTATTAATAAGGAAGTTCCATAAAGGGAATATGTTGTATTTTTTTCAAAAATGCAAAGGGATTGTATTATGGGGCAATAGCTGACGTCATAAAAGACGACAACATTCGGCTGTTTTCGGGATTCCATGAACAAGTGTGATCGAAGTGATTGTGACCCACGCGTAAACCGTGCGGAACTCTTGTTAACTAGTACCGAATTATGTATCTCATTTCACAGATTTCCAAGTAATAATTATTAGGTAGAAGTGATGTGCTGAAGTGAAAATTATAACAGTATAATGAATCTTGATCGATTGGGTACTCTTTCAGACAAACGGCTATTTATAGATTGCAATGAACAGCGTTGTCATGTGATCTTGGCCCATTTATCGACCAGGCGTGATTCTTGTGAAATTGTACCAAACATTTCAAATATTGTTTAAAAACTTAAATAATTAAGTTATTAAATATACATGATGCTGACGATTCCCTAAGAATAATAAAGAATGAACCAAACTTACGCTTGTTTATTTTTGCTTGAGCATTTTTCCATAGTAGAAAAGCCCAAACTTGTGGCTTAGTTTCAGCAATATTGCCATGGAAGTCTGATTTCTTTTTACATACAGGTTTGTGTTTCATAAACTCTTCAACAAAATGAACCACATTGTGACAGGATCCACAAACAAGAACATCTACTTCCCTTAATTCGTCAAGTGCAACTAAACAAATTTATAACGTTAAAACAAAAGAAAACTTGTCACAAAACTTACAAACTTAGTTTAGTTGAAAAGTCACCTTTCATATCTTCAATATTCACTTGAGGATTAAGATCAAAGGGTTCTTCATCTTCTTCTTCTTTGTCATGAGCTTCTTCTTCACCTTTTGATTCGTTGAAATGAAACATTTCATCAATTTGAGTAGCACTGAGAACCTTGGTAACCGAAATTTGAGGTGTGTCACTATCAACATTTTCAGTTGTGGAAGGCTCTTTTCCATCATCTTGAGTCTGAGTAATTTGTAGACTAGAAAGTTCCTCTTCAACTGGCTCTGAGCCTTCCTGTGCCTTGTTACTTACATTGTTGTCAAGGTTTTCATCTGTTGTTTGGGTGACATTTTCATCACCATGAGTACTCACTATGAAATAATCTAAATTGAAAATAAAAAAATCATTTAATTACAAATAAAACAAATAATGATTATGTAAAATTAAATTTTAAAAAATTTATTGCTAGAAATTACTAATAAATATTTACCAGATATAGCTTCATCATTATTAATAGCTTCTTCCATTGCTCCACTTAATCATTAAGCAGCCTAAAATATTTTAAAGATGAAATATTTGTTCTCAGTAACAAAACTAAACACACATAAAAATGATTATAATTTTAAAATAGCAGCCAACATCCTTATATCACTTTACCGTTGACAACGAAAATTTGAAATATTCAGTTTAATGCAACTGGTGAAATATGACCAGAATGCATAAAAAGTTGTATCCAACATCGTTAAACTCTAAAGTGATATGTGGTTGTGCTTTGATAATCATACAGTAATTATTCCCGCTCATCACTGACTATTTTGACTGGCGAGTCACATTTCTCAACTACCATAACGCTTTAGCATTATACAAAATGAATGATATCAGCAGTAGTAAATAGTAATAAAATTTATAGAGTGCGCATATATAACTTATCATAAGAATACGTAAAATTCATCGAAAGCAAATTTTAAGTCTCTTTACCCGCCTCTAGGTATAACAATGCCTGACGAAAATTAACCAAGGTTTTTCGTTGTATACTACAAAGTCGACATAAGGTAAAATGGACGTCGAAAGCGTCATATCATTCGATCCCAGCGCGGCGTCTTAACGGCTTTATTCAGAACTAAGATTGAATGACCGCCATCTTTAAACTATTTAATTGTAAGCCATTATCAACAATATCCAACAGATTCATTGATTCACCACACTTACAGTTGGTTTAAGCAGAACTTAATAATGAAATGTAAATTTCTCGAAGTAAATCTGAACTAAAATTCCAGGATTGTAAGATGTCATCAAGTAAACTTTAATAAGCACACCCAAAAGCCATGCAATATTAGTTCTCTTTTACTCAAATCAGAGAAAAAAAGTTGATTTTGTTTACTTTACTATCAACATACAGTGACTATAATTAATTAGTTCATTAGAAACTACTGACATTAATACATTTCAGTCCATACCTTTTAAAAATAATAAGTACTCATAAGACATAGATAACAATTATGAAAAATTCTGAGGACATTCCTTAAATTAATATGATGGCTGGTAATAATGAGGAAAATCATCTTTAATAGCAGTCCACAATGTTATCCAAGAAAACTGTAAAATAAGTCCTAAAATAATCGTCATAAGAATCATACCAAGAATAGTATAGATTGGTTCTTTTAACCAAAACATCCTTGTGAACAATTGATTAGTTTAAATGGTTTTAAAATTAGCATAAGTTATACTGATAAGTTTATTAGTAAAATGTGCATGGATCTTTTCTAACTTGAAGTAGTTCCTCAAAAACTATAATTTTTGATTGAATTTTGACGCTGTTTACAACACTAAGCAGGACAACTGATAAGCAAATTATAACCTTGAAGTCAAAAAGCATTTATAAACAGTGAGTAACCTCCAGGCGCAAAAGCAAATTGAACGGTTGTAGGTTAATAGTTAAAAAATAAGATTTGTGAATTTCGGCACTTCAAGATTTAAAAGAAAGGTCAGCCAACTTTTGTATTTACAAATACTTTAAATTGTCCTAACATGGCTGATGATGATGATGTCAAGGAATACCGTTGGGAAACTGGTTATGAAAAAACTTGGTAAGTTATGGATTAAATGTACATCAACATTTTTTTTGGAGATCCATTTTTTGGAAATCATTTTATAATTTTAATTTTAAGGGAGGCTATACAAGAAGATGACCAAGGTAATTTGGAAGCTTCTGTTGCTGAAATCATTCAGCGTGCCAAACGCAAAGCACAAATGGAAAGAAAAGGACATACTAGATTGGGTATGATGAGACATATGTATATCATTCTTGATGCTTCTGAAGCTATGCACGATCAGGACCTTAAACCTACCAGACAACTATGTACACTAAAAGTTAATATTCAGTTTGCTTTACATATTTTTTCATTTTGAATACCTGGCTTACTATAATGTTTTGCAGTTAATGGAAGGCTTTGTTGAAGAGTTCTTATATGAAAATCCTCTCAGTCAACTTGGATTTATTCTAAGCAGGAATAAACGTGCAGAAAAGGTATGTTTGTTTATCACTTAGTAGCTCGAAAGGTGGGGTACTATTTAGTGGTGTTAATAGATCTTAAGGCTCCCTCCTCCCTCCAGTCTAATTGGATGCTCCCAACAGGGCTACAGTTCTTTAAGATCGCATGATCATAGTGTAACTGAAATTCCGAATGTTGTCTGTTCATTATTTATAACTGGCATAGATCCCCAACTAGACCTTTCCAGTTGGAATTCTTGTCCTTTTTTGGATTAAACAGGATTTTGATTAGCTGTAATTACATCACTGAGTTCAATTATCTTTCGTTCCAAAGGAACAATTAAAACCCTTGACAGGTCTTTTCCAGTTAAGGTTGTGGTGGGGACGGAGCATGCCATAGTATTTACAAAACACACGTTGCCCGTTAACCTGGTTAACCGAAGTTTATTTGATAAAATAATTACATGTTCCATTAACATTCGGAGACTTTTAACTCTGGCATTAATCAACCACTCTCCCCCCTGGCCCGGGAAAAACCCTCTATAGCCTCAAAGGCCATGAAGAAGTGGTCATAAATATAAAGTTGAGGTTGAGGCCTTATGGTTCTGTCGACTTCCACTACTTTTAAACTCACTCAGCCATTGTTGTAATTTCATATATAGTGTGATCATTAGCCTACACATCAAAATGGAGCACCACTTGTAAAGTAGTAGCCAATCTTTTTTATTAATATTAAACTGGGTACTAGTTCACAAGAGTTCCGCACGGATTACGCGTGGTTCACAATCACTTTGATCACACTTGTTCATAGAATCCTGAAAACAGCCGAATGTTGTCGTCTTTTATGACATCAGCTATTGCCCCATAATACAATCCCTTTTCATGCATTTTTGAAAAAAATACAACGTATTCCCTTTATGGAACTTCTTTATTAAAAAATTGTGTATTTACTAATTAGTTAATAATTAGTTTTTATTATAATGGTTATTACTTTGAAATAAAAAGAAACAAATACATAAAAAAATGTTTGAGTAGTTTCTTCAAGCCCTATTAAAAAAAAAAGCTTTTAGTAATAACATTTTTATTGATAAGTGCTTACATCTAGTGGCTGTAAATACGCATATACTGTATATTATCTTCTATAACTGTGTATAAAAGATTTTTTTATCATTTGGATAATAAATAATTTTAAGTTATCTATTATCTTTTTTTTTGTTATTCGAGTTTTTCAATAGAAGTTGGAATAATTGAATTTATAATTTATTTTAGCAAGCCTTTTTAGAATTGCGCAATCGTCTATCTAGTTTATGTATTTTTTTAGATTTCTAATAATACGAGGGGCTATTTTCTAGTGGAGGGGGGCGCTTTGTATGCTGATTTGTATACTGTCTGATTTGTAATTATTGTTATTCGCAGTTATTTTTCTTGGTAATCCGAAAGAAGGGATTATTGTAGGCTATGGTACAAAAAAAAAGTATTTATTTTCGAGAAAGGAATTAACGTATTTGGGAAACAACTGACGAAGAATATGTAATAATTCCAAGATAATGAATATTGGAAATCATCTATAAGAAAAATAATATCGTGAAATAGCAGCCAGAGATGTAATAATTAAAGATTTTTATGTATTACTATTTCTTTTTTACAGATCTATAATATATGTACAAGCTCAATTCAGGTTTCATGATGTGTAGCCTAAATTTCGAATGTAAATCTGCTCCTGCTATATAACTGAACGTGGTTAAGGTTAAAGTACTTAAATGGCGGGAAAGTTAATAGTAACTGGCCCAAGAGATCGGTCGCCTTCGTTCTCTTTCGGAGAAACACGAACGCATTCGGGATTCCAGGAACAAGTGTGATCGAAGTGATTGTGAACCACGCGTAATCCGTGCGGAACTCTTGTGAACTAGTACCTTAAACTGTTTATTCTTTTGCGCATATTGTTTCAAAAATTAAAATATATTTCATTTCTTCTCCCACTTTGCGTACAGGTCAAACAACACTTTGATTTGTGGGTAAAGCTGGAGAAGAAATAAAATATAATGGAAAAAAGTAAAGAATATCAGCTAATTAATTAAAATATAGCTGTTAAATAAAATGCCTTGTTTTAAACTGTATAGCTTTTAAACTATCCTCTTACATCTACTTTCATTAACCCAGCTACTTTATATGTTCATTTTTATAAAGGCAAATAATGTTTATTAAAGGTATACATTTCTCCTATTTTCTGTGAAAAAACAAAGTCATACTAATGAGGTTGGCAAATATAACTTTCTTTGTTATTCATATGTTTACTTTATTTTTTTTAAATGTTGACGTTTCTGGAATATATTTTCTATCATCTGAACTACCTATAGTTTTTGTCAGATTCTTTTCTACAATGTAGGATTAATCTAGTATAAGGATAAGTATATTGTTACCTTAATTATAAATTGCTACGATTTAAAATTGAATTTACTTATTTCGTTTATGGTATCCCTTTGTCTTATCATTGTTTTTATTAAATTAAGTAAATACATAAGCAACACAAAAGATAAAATAGACACATTAGACAAAAAAAAATGTTATATACAAACTAAAATGTGAAAAAATATACAAAGAAGAAACCTATAAAAACAAAACAAGAAATAGCACAACACATTTCAAATTGAAAAAAAAAAAAACATGAAAAATATCAACACCACTGCTCTAGCACAGCACGGCATAGCATATTAATGCAGCACATCAACTTTTTAATAACCCAAAAATAATAGGTATTGACCAAAAAATTAATGATGATAGTAATAATGGCACCGATTTTATTATGTTATTACTTAATAGGAATCTTGGTTGAAAATATATATTTAAGAAACATTAGACTTAATGTCTGCTTCTAACAAGAAATCAACGAAATTCCATGAAATAAGGGATAGATAACCTGACAATATATAAAATTAGGTAGGTCTAAAAAATATGACAAAAAAAAATTATATTGTTTTTTTTTTTTTTTAGATCACAGAACTATCTGGTAATTATAAAAAACAGCTGGAAGTTTTAAAAAGTAACTTTGGTCAACCAAATAGTTGTAGTGGAGAGCCTTCGTTACAAAATGCTTTGGAATTGGCTCTTTCATCCTTGAAGCACATGCCAAGCCACGCTATCAGGGAAGTACTCGTTATCATGGGTAGTTTAACTACTTGTGATCCTGGTGACATTAATATTACAATTCAGGTATTGTGAAATTTATTTTCATAAATGAATTGTTGGCTGGAATAACATTGGTTGTGACTTTTTAGAGGAATAACTTTTATTGTTACTTAATATATTAAAAAGTTAAAGGTTAAGTTCTCATATTAACGTTTGTATGTAATGAGCCGAAACAAATATTATTTCACCAAAAATGTGAGTCTCACTTAATTGTGAAAATCTCTCATCCAACATTGCTCTAGTCATCAATTCACTCTAACTAGGTTTGATTCTTATTTGATTAAATATGTTAAATCTTATATTTATTTATTTAATTTTTTGTTTTTAGAAGTTGAAAACTGCTAGTATTAGAGCATCTCTTATAGGTTTGTCTGCTGATGTAAGACTTTGTAAGTCATTATGTATGACTACTGGAGGGGATTACGGTGTAGTTCTAGATGATGTTCATTTCAAACATCTGTTATCAACACATGCTTTACCCCCACAAGCTGCTGCAGAACATAGTAGCAGTGCCCTTGTAAAGATGGGGTTTCCTCATCATGCTCCGACGGACAACAAGACTAGTTATCTTGCAATGTGCATGTGGTAAGTTTTAAGTTTGATACATTTATTTATTTGTATTTCTAACTTAAGTTGACTCTCGTTATAGACCCTCCTGTGATCTACCTTTTCTCTTTATTGTGGGAACATGCTTATTATTTGTGAGCTAGTTTAAGTGAAATTCTGACTTAACTATCTCCTTTAACTGTTTGCAAAAAAACAAAAGAAAAAGAAATCAGGAATTTTGAGAAATTCTTTTAGATTTGTCTAAGATTTTTATGAATTATTTTGTGTTTGATTTTAATATTGGATATATACATTACAAAAAAGTCTCGATTTCAATTATGTTTAATATAACTTACTATTACACTAAATGTCAATACAGAGTATTTGGTGGTTTAGTATTTTGGTAGGACTCAGAGCTAGCATGCTATAGTTTGGGAACATACTAATATGCTAAAATTTATTCTCTATTTATGTTTTCAATGTTCTATGCATTAATTCATTAATTAATGCTCTATAATTCAAATGCAAATTTAAAAGATTATATTGTTTAATTCTCTCTTCTTTTTTTTTTTTCCAGTCATTTAGACAGTGAGGAAGGGAGCAAGTTAGACGGTGGTGGATATTTATGTCCGCAGTGCAGAAGCAAGTACTGTGAGCTTCCTGCAGAATGTAAAGTCTGTGGTTTAACTCTGGTCTCAGCTCCTCATTTGGCCAGATCCTACCATCATCTCTTTCCTGTTCAACCATTTACACTGATTCCTATTGATCAAAATCGAACACCATCATGCTTTGGTTGTCGTGTACAGTTCAAAACTATTGATAAACAGGTAATGATCTGATGATAATTAATTGTATATCTGTAGAATGGATTCAATCAGTAAGGCACGGAATGAGCCCAGGTTTGTGGCTGGCTAATATTTTTTCATAGTTAAGGCAAAAATACTTCCAATTTTCTTCAAATCCCTTTAATCACATTTATTATCTCTAATGTTTCGGGACAATTTTCCCATCATCAGAGAAAAAAAAAACAATAGACAAAAAAAAAAACAACAGCCATAATAAGAAATAAGAGGACAGCTACAAAGTACAGTAACAAAACTGAAGATAGCCAGATGTTGGTTGGTGTAACAATGAATAAGAAAGGATGTGTAACACTGAAAAAATATGAAATGAATGTGACAAATATTTGAATTTTTGAAAAATGGTGCCACATCAAAAAAGCAAGATAAATAATTGTACAATAGATGAAGTAGATTGGTACTGTAAAAATAGTTTATTTAAAATGTGCTTAGTTTCAGTGAATATAAGGATTGCTCTGATGATGGGAAAATTGTCCCGAAACGTTAGAGATGATAAATGTGATTAAAGGGATTTGAAGGAAATTGGAAGTATTTTTGCCTTAACTATGAAAAATATATAAATGTAGGCTTCCTAAAAAAAGAAAAATAAGAAGAAATATTTTTTGTTCTATCAGCTACAAGTTGACTTTATAGTATCTATTTCTGTTTTGTTCACTATCATTACTTGAAAATCATGATTTTTTACTTAATATCAGAGAAACAATTTCAGTAATGAGTACTTTTAACTAGTAAAGTCATTTATTTACCCTTCAAGGTCAATTGTGCAATATTTTTATTTTCTATTATAGTTTGACTGCAGTTTTATACATTACATATTCTAAAACCCTCGGCTTTCAGATATATTATGACTTTTATTTCAACAAATTTGTTCTCAACCTGGAAAATCTTTTTTTTCTTCCTTTAGTTAATTATTATAATTTTTCATAATTTATATTGAACCATTTTTATTATACTGATAATGAGAGATGTATTATTACTTATTAGAAACAAAATATAAACAAAAGGTACTTTAAAGAAATTTGGCACCAAGCCCTGCCAGACTATTTCAGCAAAATTAATACTTATCTGAAATTAAAGAATATATAATACCATATGTTCATATCAAAGACGGACATTTGTCATTTTTAAAAAATTGAGAAAATGAGTTGGACTTATAAAACAAAAATTGACTTTTTCTCCACTTTCTAAAAATGACAGATTTCTGTCTTTAATATGAAGCCACTCATTTAGATATTACGAGTTTTATAAAAAATCATTAGAACCGTTAAGAAAAATTGTATAATTGTATAAAAGCAATGAAACAAAGTGAAATTTCCACTTTGTCAAAAAGTTGCTGTAACGCAGGCATTATACCTCTTAAATACATAGCAGTTTTATATGACTGTTTTTGAGATAAGGTGTTCATAGACCCACAGACCATTTTGCGAGACTTGATTATTTGGACTCAGAATATCTTTTAAAAAGTGTATTTCCATTGAAAACTATAATTTAAAATTTTTCTTGATCATAATACTTTTCCTTACTATATATTTCATATATACCTAAGTGAAAAAAAATCTGGTGTGGTGCTAGCATCATACAACTTTCACTTACCACCCTCTTAGCAGAAAAAGGTATTTTCAGACAAAGAGGAAGTGAAAATAAAAACTATAGACGCTATATTTATATTTCATTGTTGGTATTTTTATTTGTATAAGTATCATTATTATATATAAAAATTTTAGGATTTATATCACTGTAATCTATACAATTAAATATTAAATAATACCAACAATAGGATTTAAGAAAACCACATATGTATATTTATATAGTATTGTCGAAGTCCGTATTATATTAAGCTCAGGTTACTTATGGAAGCGTGTTGTAATCTTTCGGGCAAGTGCGGGTGTGCTTGTATTTCTTTGGTTCCTCAATTAAAACTATTCTCCGTTACGATCTCTTATTTCTCTTTAGTTAATTATCAAATTCTTTCATATTTTATATTTAACTTGCGCTCGTATTCCTTTGGTTCCTCAATTACAACTATTTTCATAATTGGTAATTGGTTGACTGTCGTGGATAATGAAAAGAAGAATAGTTGGGGTGGTCAGTCAAAAAGTAAGGCAAAAATAAATGATAATATTTATTTTTTACATATGCCGACGTTTCGACCTGAAGTTCAGGCCTTCATCAGGGCTAAGAAAATAACCAGATAACAAGGTATGAGAAACATACCTTTTATTATCTTTTTTACCATCACTACTTATGTTTCTCATACCTCGTTATCTGGTTATTTTCTTAGCCCTGATGAAGGCCTGAACTTCAGGTCGAAACGTCGGCATATGTAAAAAATAAATATTATCATTTATTTTTGCCTTCCTTTTTGACTGACCACCCCAACTATTCTTCTCTTCATTACAACTATTTTCTGTTACGATTTCTTATTTCTCCTTTATTTAATTATCAAATTCTTTCATGTTTTATATTAAACTATCTTTTATATTAGAGATTAATGTGAAATGGTCAATATATAAAGTGCCACTTCCGGTCAGCCGATTTTGACGAAAAAGTTACTAACATCCCAAGCAAATAAAAGCCTTATAATAATAATAATAAAAGGCTTAGCTAACCTGAAGGTTCGATGCCGACACTACCAATCGCTTATTATACACCTCCCTCCATCGTTTACCGTCCAAACCTAGTCTCTTCAGATCAACTTTAATGCACTCTTTCCACCTTCGCTTCGGTCTACCTCTTGGACATTTAGCATTCGGTACAGCAAATATTAACCTTTTAGGAATTCTCTCGTTACTAAGCCCGACAATTTTACAGGCCCATTTGATTCGCCGGGATGAATTCACCTCAATTATATTACCCGGATATAGTTCACGCAATTCGGCGTTGTGTAACCGTCTGAATTCTTTAGAATTCATCCTTCTTTGGTCCGAATATTCTACGTAATACTTTATTTTCAAAATCCTTAAGACGTTCATCCCTTAATGTAAGTGGCCACGTTTCGCCGTTCACCTGATAAAAACCTTAAATATGTAATTTTACTTCCGTACGGCTTTCTATTTTTGAGCTAGACTGTTAACACACATACACACTCAGACCATTTTGCGGGACTTGGTTATTTGGTCTCAGGGGACTTCAAAACGTGTAGTATTTCAGTTGAAAACTGAGATTAGAAAATTTTCATTATCGCAATACTTTCCTTTACTATATATTTCACATATAGGTAAGTGAATGTGGGCGGGGTGGCTGAATGGGCTAACATGTGTGCACAGCACCACCGTTGCCCGGCAACCTGATATATGACACAATGGATTGAAAATAGTCACAAGTCCCGGTGCCGGGGGAGTCTTTTAAATCTCCGCCCACACCCTCTGGCCCGGGAAAACCCTGTGTAGCCTTAAAGTTGAGGAAGGGGAGGACCTAAAAAAAATATATAGGTAAGTGAAAATAATAATGGATTGAAAATAATTTTCAACCAAATTTCACCCTATCTGTTTTTCACCCCCTAGGAAAAAAAAATTATTTTGTGACAGTTTCATGGAAGGTAAGATGGATTTCATTTTCCAAGAGAGAATTCTGGGAAGGGAATTCTCCCCAATCTTTAATTCCCCAACAATTAATTAGTATCAATAATACAAACTAGTGGAAATAACTAACCTAATAATAAATATAATTTACTTTTTTTTTTTTTACTATTAATCATTTTAACGTAAATATTAAATGAAACTAAACATTTTTTTGTAGATTAATGATTTATAGTACCTTTTAACCGGTATTATAGTTTTCATATTCAGGCATTATCAGTGGTACCACCCTTTAGTGTTCATTACAAGCTGTCCAGTGGCTTCACTTCATTGTTTTGTCTGAAATTCATTCATGTTGGTCAATGACTATCTTATAGGATTGGAAATTATAGACTTTAAAGGCTCCAACACACAGAACGCGATATTTAGCGCGGCGATATAGCGGCACAGTTGTATTACTATCTATTCTACTATAACAGTCACATAGAGAGCGTTACGCCACAGCGATACATGCTGTAGCGCCGAGGCCAGCGATAAATTGATACAAATTACAAAAATATCGCCCTCCTTCGGCGTTATTCTCTACCTAATGTAGGTAGAAAAGTTAGCTAATACCCAAGTTAATAGGATTATTGCAGGATTATAACGGCGTGTTCACACAGAAGGCGTTATTTAGCGCGGCGCTACAGCGCTACAGTTGTGTTACTATCTTTTCCACTATAGCAGTCACACAGAGGGCGTTACACCTCAGCGATACATTCTATGAAAAATATTGCAGGTGTATCGCCGGGGCCGGCGTTATGTTTGAAAAATATTATAGATACAAATTACAGTTGAAATTATTTAGTGGTAGTATTCATATAGATATGGAAAACACCGAATTATTTATATAAAAAGTAAGGAATTGCTCATTTTTATTTGATACGATACCTCAAGCAAATATTACAAAAACATTATTAAAAAGGAGGTTATATGGAAAAAAAATTGCGGAAGAGCAAAATATTACAAGTAATGTATTACTTGATATTACTATTATAACTATTGAACATTATAATAACTATATGTTATATCCTTTTTCATCTTGAAATCATTTAAAAATTATACTTACGTTTTTTTGATAATTTTAATTTTGCCTATACTAAAGACACGAATGATAAAAAAAAATCTGTGTATATTGTATATTTAAAAAGGTTGAGGAACAGATAATAACGAACCAAGATATATATATATATATATATATATATATGGCAATAAAAGAAATGCGTTACTACGAAATTAATATTAAATAGATATGTCATTTGAAGTAAATAATAATGTGAAATAAATCTGAAGTTTTACATAAGGAAAAATAGAGCGAAAGTTCATTATTAAAATCTCTTCTGGAATATATTAAAAAATTAAATTTTATATATATATATATATATATATATATATATATATATATATATTAATGAGGTTTCAATTGAAGATTGAATATTTCAAAGCAAGAAATACAGAAAAAAAAATAAAATAAAATTTTTTAAATAATTTTATGTTCATTAGCACAATTTTTAAGAATTAAAAAGTAATACAATTTTGTTAAAGAGAAACAAGTGTCATCCCTAGAAACAGGCAGTAAAAACGTGTAGCAAAAACTAGCAAAAACGTGATGGAAAACCCAATAAGTATAAAGCAAAAAATTTCTTAATAAAAACAAATTAAATTGAAACAGTTTATTTATCTATAAAGTTATGCCTTTAATTATAATTTCATTTTTTTTTATTATATTTTTAAAAAATAGATGGTTTTTTGATTTTAGATTGTCAAGTCAAGTTATTTAGTGTTGAATGGAGTGATTCGTAATATTTCACTAGTGGTTCACGTCAATAGTCATCTCAACAAAAATAATCAAACCAATTGTCCTCTCATATTTATTAAGAGAAAAATTAAATTTTGAAATGTTCCCAAAATAGTTATTAAATTATTGGCTGAACCTCAAAACTATAAAAAAATATATTGGTGTTTTTACTTTCTCTTACCTATGTATATAATATATAACAAAGGGAAAGGGAAATATTGCTATCATGAAAATTTTCGAATCTGTGTTTTCAACGGAAATACACGTTTTGAGGTCCCCTAAGTCCAAATAACCAAGTCCTGCAAAATGGTCTGTCTGTCTGTTAGTCTGTGTCGGTGTGTAAGTGAACAGCCTAGCTCAAAAACACATATTTACAATTTTCTCAAAAACTGCTCTAACGATTATGATTAAACTCGGTGCATCATTACATAATTAAGTCGTCTTTAATATCATTTATGTCTTATCCCCATTGATGTCACTTTACAGAGCTAAAATGTCCAATTTATATACTTCTTCCTCTAAAATACCTTTGATATGGATTATATTAAACAGTAACTATAAAAAATGGCTAAATATGAAGTTTGAAAGAATATGATAATTGCAAACTGGAGAAAAAAAGAAAAACGCTTATTCAGGTTGAAAATGAATCTCCCGAAATAACAATCAGAAGGTATACGTATAATATATGGTTAGAAAGCAAAGAATTTTAGAAAAAATAATATTAAATAAATAAATGTGTAGAAAGTAACGCAGAGTGACAAAAAAAATAGAAATAATAATTTCAGAAAACTAACATTACTTAACGTAAATCACATGTTTCCAATGAAATTAAGCGAAATTTTCTTACTGAATTTTAAATTTTAAAGTTTTTTTTCTAAGTTTGAAAAAAAAGTATTTAAAATCCATCGAATCATGCCAATGTCATTTTTAAAATACTATTTAATTGTACTTGTGTGAAAGAAGAAGTGAAATGTAAAAATATTTCATGTATATATTAATAACCATAAATACTTTTGATGTAGTTTTATAACTCTAGATATGATATTATATTTAAATTATAAGGTATCTATTGGCCCTTTCTTTCAAAAAATCATCAAGTAAAATTAAATGAGTGAATAATTTTATGAATTTTCCCTTTGTGAAATACCAACATTGTCGACTTACAATTAGTGTGACAATTTTCAACCGATCCATGGCAGACAACGAAAATCTCGTAATTTCATTATAGTAAATTTTATAATGGAAGATAACAATTAATAATTAATAGTCCTACGACCCATAATCATTAAAGGTTAAATATTCAGATGTACTTTCAAATCTCTCTAGGGATATATGAACCTTTCGGTTGTTGGAACGACTATCTCCAATTTCAAAATTCTTTATTATTAATTTTAGTGATGTTTTTATTGGCAAACTTCATACATTTATTCACAGTTCTATATTTCAACATTGCAATCACCTACTCTGAAATCAACTTGCTCACTGTCTGTATAGATATAACTTTTCCATCTAGAAATATCACTAAAATGACATTACTAAAAAATCTTGAAATTATAGTTATTCATTATGTCAATTGAAAGGCTCAAAAACTGAAGTTATGTGGTTTATAAAACTAGATTTGTTATTTGTAAGCTTTAAGCTTTAGCTCCGTTTAAAATGCACTTCAAAATTTTCAATACTCCAACATTGCCAGAAAATTATTTCTATTGAAAGTAGAGGGGTAAGGGAAAGTTATTTGTTGCCCGCACCAGATTTTTTTTTTTTTTTTTGTTACTTGTTTAAACCTTTCATAGATTTGAGAAATACACATGATTTAATAAATTATTAAGATTGTACTGACCTAAATGAAGTTGGCTGGTGGTTTGTCTCTCTGGACGAAAAACATCCATATTATCAATCAATGCCCGATCAATTAAATAACACTACTTTTAAACTAGTCAGGTAGTAGTTTCAAAATAAAAAAAACCTCTGCCAAGTAAGGTCCGTATAGCTTCCTCACCGTTGTCATTGTATATTACAAGGTATACCATTTTTCGTATGAGAAAAAACTCTGGGAGAAGCAGATTCGGAAATACAGTTACCCTTCAACATTCAACAAAACAGTGGTGTATTTGAAGATTCCATATTTGATTATCTTTAATAAAAAAAATGCACACTGAACATGAATTTCAATACTGTTAGTGTAAAAGGTCTTATTAAGGACTTAGTAAAAATTTATTGTTTTACAAGAGTGCATAAAAACTAATTATTTCTTTATGCTTTATTAGTATATTTCATATTTTATTGTCATCTGCTACTTTCCATAGTAGCAGACTACTTACTTCAGTTGCCGACTACAAAATGTCTAGTTTAATACAAATACAATAAAAGTTGAAAATTTTTACATAGATCTTTTGCACTAATAGTGGTGATATACACTAGCGGATCCAGATTTAATTTTGTGGGGAGGGCTTCAGCCTGTAAGATTTTTTTTTCATATACATATAACGTTAATTAATTTGAAAAAAAAAAACGCTGCAAATTATTGCAAAATGGTTTATTATTTCCAAACAATTACACATGTAAAGTAACATTACCTTCCTAGTTATAAAGAAAAAGGTGATTCCAATTATTGGACTAAACTGTTTTTTTAATCATTAGTAGTTAGTGCTAAAAATATATCATTACTTCAGTAACACATTCAAAATTTAAAAAACAAAACAAAATATAAATATATGTATAAAACCTTTGCAGTAGAACATCTAAAAAAAAAATTAGAGACTATATCTTTGTTCCTAATTTTTTTTTTTTTTTGGAAATCCCGTAAACCTTTAAAAAATCATTATAGCCATAAGGTGGATGGTGGACGGCGGACTGACAAAAAATTTTGTATTCGTTTTTCGAATTTTAAGTATCCTGAAACGTAAGAGAGGCAAATTTTAAGAGGGGCTTAAGTTTTTGGTCGAACACAATGGTTCATTATTGAAAATAATAAACCAAAAATATATTTAAATCGCGATATTTTTACTAATAGTGCTTTGATTTCGATGAAACTTCATTCATTTTTTAGGAAATTTAAATACCTTTCAAACAACTTATCACAACATCGACAAAAAAGTGTATACTTTTTGAGGTATTCGGAATTTCATTTCACCACCCCTCGTTACTTTTTTCACAGCTTTTTTTATATGTATGTTATATAGATAAAGTTAAATGGCGTCGAGAAAATGACTTTAAAGAAGTTTCATTAAAATCGGTGAATTCGTTTAGGCGCTATAGTCTATAGCAACCTAGGTTTTTCGGCCGCCATTTTGAAAGTAAAAGGCGGATGGTAATGTCAGTGAAGGAGGATCAACCTCGGAAGACTTCTGATTTTCTAGATTTGAAAAAAATCTGTCCTGTAGTTTCGGAGAATGCGTGGACGGCGGACAGACAAAAAAATTTGTATTCGTTTTTCGAATCTACGTATCCTGAAACGTAAAACCTCAAATTTTAAGAGGGAATTAAGCTAAATGAAGTTATAACCTGAATTATGAACATATTATTCTATTGAGCGTGTGAAATTTTAATGTACTTCTTTAAATTAAATAATATTCTTTCATCACAATTAAAGGGTATTAAAATGATGCAGAAGAAACGAATATTGCTCAGAAAATGAAATGTTCCCGAGTTCATGATGTGAAATTTTACCTTTCTAAAAATGGTAAAACTATTTAGAGATCTTTTTTAATATTAATGTTAAAAAAAAAAATGTTCTTTTATGACATATGATTTCTAGATAATAACTTTTTTTTTACTAAAAGTTACTGGCGATATTTAAGTAAAAAGACCCAAATATTTATTATTTAACGATCAAGACAATAGTAATCAACATATATTTACAATTAGAGTTTCTGATTATTTAAAGCATATGAATAAAATCATGATTGTTAAAAACTCTTGAATCCTTATTATAAATACCTATATTAGAAAATATTTCTAAAAAGTTCCATATATTTTATGTTTAAAAAGAATTCTTCTTTGTATGTAGCAAAAAAAAAGTCTTATATGTATAATAAAATGGAATAGCATAAAAAAATAACTTTATTCTGGAACGAACTGCCTTTAGAATAAAAAAATAGTACAAAAGAAACGACTTAATTCTGGCCAAAATGCTTGGTATTTAATTTAATTAAATTTTTTATTCTATTTAACTTATTTATTGAAAAATCTTACAATCTGGTTCATAGGACATTTATAATAGTGTTCAGAGATCACATTCACACTCTATGTACAATAAATTATACAGAAAAATAATATATATACAATAAATAAGTCATTAAATTAGATAGATTTATTGAAAGTAGATTAAAAAAACACAGAAAACATGAAATAATCTTGCAATATACAAAACATTCAATCATAATTTCATAATAAAATAATCTATGTTTAAGAAAGAACATAAATGTAAAGAAAGCAAACATAAAATCCAATAACTGAACAATTAATCTCTAATAATAAAAAAATACATTTCAGTACATTAACAATATATACGAAACAAAAAAATGAGAAATGAAAAAAAAGGGGGAAAACAAAACAAAATTAACTTTTATAATTGATGAGTACCGAGTCTATAATAAGTAAAAGAATACATATATATATTAGTTAACGTTTCGAAGTTGAATTTAAATCCATTTTAAAAACTTACTTAATATCACTAGCAGTGTTTTAATTAATATCACAATTCAGTACTGGATTGGAGTATGTCATGTAGGTGCTCAAAGCTGTCCATAGACATTCACAAATATTGAAAAAATCTATCTTCGTAAGATTGAAGAAGACGGCCGAGGCGATGGTATTCTACCGATCAGGCTCTGTGCTTTTTGATTTCATGAATCCTTTTTCTTTTTTTTTTTTACCTTATGCTGAAGAGCTAAACTAATGAGCCTCCTCGTCAGAATAACTTATTTTCTATTAAAAAAAATGAATAAGAAAAATATCGAAAACAAATTATTAATACACAAGTTGCGGGAAGCAGGTACTCTAGCTGACTAGGCCAGGCAGAGTGACGGGCCTGCTGTATCGCTTTCAAAGTAACGCTCTCTGTGTGACTGCCCCGGATTAGATATCGCCGTGAGTATCGCGCGTTATTGTAACGTAACGTCGTATCGCGTTCTGTGTGTCCGAGCCATAAGGAGATAATTACTGCCATAGGAAAAATGGAGTTGTCACGTTAACTCCACATACTGATAGCTGAAATGACGACTATCTAATTCTATCCATTTTTGGAGATTTTTACTTATTAAATTTATTTGTTATTATTTACTTATTAATCCTAGCCATATTTGTTAAATGTTTTTTCTTTAACTTATTTATCTTTTTAAACAAAGCAAAATATATTTTGTGTTTAACAGGTTTACAAATGTGAAAAATGTTGTGAGGTGTTCTGTTTAGACTGTGACATGTTTATTCATGATACCCTACATACCTGCCCAGGATGCTCAACAAATCAACAGACGTACCAAACCCTTTCGTCCGAATCTTAGCCTTAGGAAATAGTACAAATAGTAACTGTTTAGTTTTTTATGAATAATTTATTTTTAGCTCTGAATAATTGTTTTATATTAGAGAAAAAATTTATATCTTCTGTTTGTGATTTGTTTGATTGATGTAAATATGTATTTATAATATTTTATACTATTTGTACGTTTTATATTATTTTTTAATATAAAATTTTTATATATTATTTTTTTAAGTTACTTGTATATAATACCAATTTATTTGGATTTTATATAATAAAGAACTATTGAAATCAGCTGTAATTTTGATATTTTTTATTTTACCTACTTTTATAATTTTTTTGTTTTAAATAAATTGTCATTTTTTTCCAAGACAATAATAAATAACCCTGATAAGTTAATATGTGAATATTGTGAATGGGAAAAAAAAATAATGAAGTTAATATTTTATTAATTGATTAAGTGGTGGATGCCTGAGCGGGCTAAGCAGCTCGTAATAGTTTAAGTTCAGGAACGTTGAGAATGGTAACTAATTGTATCGGTGACCATTCATCAGGGAAAGCCAAGCAGCCTGAGATTCTCTCAACTAACACTGATCATAGAACTTTAACTGGAAACTGCAACGTGGATGGCTACCCATTCTCTGTCCTAAGATACAGTAGTCTAACAATTCTGTATGTTCTAATAATACTGTCTAACAATCCTAAGATACCAGTAGCTGTCCAAAGGCTTGGTCTGTAGATTCTCAGTTCCAGGGAACAAAAATATAGGTCTTCATGGACCTAATGACCCTAAACATTCATAATTCATGGTCCCATTCAGATTTGTCAATAACCTTTAACCCGAGTGAGTCAATGGGAAGGACACTGCCAAGTTGATCCCAGTTCGGTTACGGAACCTAATGGATGTGAATCATGGTTCATAGCAATGTAAGGTTGGTTGACCCCCTCTTGGCTATCCAAGAAGCAATAAATGTTTGCAAGATCTACATGGTATAGAACGTCAAAAGAAATAAGTATGATATAGGTATGTTAAATTATTTTTGTAATCTGTTATCATCATGATTATTTTATTTCTTCTGGATCATTTCACACTACAACAAAACTCATGACGACCTTGTTAATTACACAACTAGAGACCAAAATGAGGTCATTATGTAGTCAAGATCTAAACACTAATGATTAGAAATAAAAAATAACCCTAAATGGTCAATATTTACTGTATAAATATCCTTTAATGTATAAATATCCTCAACAATTCACTCATTAATTTAATCTTATTTTTCATACTAAGTTTCATTCCAATAATAGTATTATACAATAGTGAAGTGGAACAAGCCTAAGCATTGCCAAAAGAAGGATTAAGGAGCTATATGGGGCTAAGTTCAAGCACTAATGGTCTGACAGGAAACAGCAGCATTTGAAGCTGGTCCTTGAAGGGCTCTGCGATAAAATGAGCAAACTGCTACTCGGTTTGGATAGAACAGCCCTTAAAAAACTTATAGCGATCTATACTGGTTAAATTATCATATGTACAATCTCAGACTGACAGGGATCCACTGTAGATTCTGTCATGGTGAGAATGAAACAGCCTTTCACACTGTGTGTCAGTGAGATAGGTTTGCAAAGCTTAGACTCGAGCTGTTTGGTGAGGACCAATTGAATGACTCTAAAAGCTATGAGTCGATTAATCCCAAAAGCCTATTAAAGTACACAAATGTGACAAAATTAACATTTTAGTATAAAATTAGTTGTACATGGAGCACAATAGTAGCCCTTGTGGTCATAGTGCATTATTGCCAAACCAAAGAAATCGAGTGGATGATGTATTACCCAGACAAATGTATGGTCACCCCTGAGGTTCTCAAATGAGAGGCAAACCTCGCAAACCATAGCTGGATAATGGGGAAGAGGACCCGCAACAGCTAAACATCAGATGATGGCGCACTAAGACTAGGGATAAACGATAATGGAGGAGACTTTGGTTCTTAATGAAACGCACGTAATGTCATGCAGTGAGTGTGTGTGAGCAGCCTTTTCATTTTTTTTTTTATTAAGCATTAAAATGAATAAAAGTATTTTTAGAGGGTATCAGAATGACTATTTGAATTTAATTTAAGAATCAAAGGTGCTGAACTATACATGAAATAACACCAATAAACTACAATTTTTTAAAAAATAATATGAATTATATTGGTAGGTTTTCAGTCTGTTTGAACTTCAAAATCCTTTGACTTTTTTAATTCATTAGTCCCACAGTTTCATAGTAAAACTGTCAAATCAAATTGATTAAAAAAATGAGGTTGCTAGGTAAAAGTAAGTTTTGTAAACACAATCTTAGATTTGTTAAATATAAATAAAGTTTTGTGTAGCATATGATGAAAAAGATTAATAAAGCAAGAACAGGAAGAGAGTTCTGTCTGAACTAATTTCAGTAGAGCCAACTATTATTTTTAACAAACTAAAAACTGAATTTATACTTATACCAATAACCTGAGTTGTTCACCAGAACTTGATGGTGCTATAGTGCTAGCAGGAATGGAGCATGATTTCTCTGAAATGATTCTGTTCAGAAAAGATGGCATTAGTCAGATCCTTTTTAAAAAATAAAAAATTATTGAATAGGTGAGATGTATGAGGAAAGATGGTTCTACTAAAACTAAACAATTGTTCATAAAAGAATATTTTATACTAAAATATTTTATTTAATTTAAGGTAATGTTGAATAAAAACAAGAATAACTTTTAACATGCATACAAAATAAAAACTATAAACATTCAGATCCAAAGAGGTTCTTTTCATACTCCATTAGTTGCTTAATAAATCCTTCATTAGGTTTTATAGATGATCTTTTAGATTTAACCAAGCCATAGGCCATTTCAAAATTCATTTTCAATTCTTTCATTATATAACCAATGACAAAAGATGCTGACCGAGATACACCAGCATTGCAATGTATATAGACAACATTTCCATTTTCTCTTTCAGCATCTACTAATGAAAAACACTGTTTAAAAACATTCATAATATTGAACTCAGGTAAGTCTAAAACTTCTACACATAAATATTTAATTCCATCAAAATACGGAACTTCTATTCCTAAGCTAATCACACAGTTAATGGAATAGTTCTTTAACAAAGCTTCCGAATGAGCAACATCTTGTGAGCCCATCAGCAAACCCTGAATAACTTCAGTAACTTCAAGATTTGGTTTGTTATCCACCACAAAACCTAAACCTGTTGAAATAGCCTCATGACTACCAGTGTAAACATCTTCTTTTGAAAGAGATCCGTCAGTACGACGAACCATGGTATTGGTGTGGTTAAGGTTTTTCTTTTTAAGTAATAAATTATTCAAAAAACTCATTTTTAAATGCTTCTAATATCTATTTCTTTTTTACTTTCTACATCACAAAGCAAATCTTCTTCCCTGTACTCAACTTGTTGCAGGTACAATCCATAAGGTGGTACCACAGTAGCTTTATCATTCCATGAATCTTTAGTTGGATTTTCAAACATAGCTTCGACTTCTGCAATAGAAATCTTTTTTTGGGCCACAGCAATCAAAACTCCAACAGTTCTTCTCACCTAAAAACAACATATAAAGTATTTTGACAACATTGATTCATAAAGTTTAAATCTAATTAGGACCCTCTCTTTAGAGCTAACATAAAAATATAACTTCAATTGTTTTTCAATTATGTTACTAAAACTTTATCTAATAAGAAAATGATACTTAAGGTAATATACATTGAGAAAGTTCTTTCATATCACACCAAGCAGAATTAATGGTACAAATTATATTCTATTTATTTCTTTTCTTTTGTCTTCTGTAGTTTTTGAGAATTTTGTCATTGGATTGTTTAAAATGGAATATCCTGTATATTCTACGATTTCAAAATAAGCTAGATATAACTTATGACAATATAGTTACCTGTCGATAGAGAAATGATTTCCCTCTGCAAGTTACTTGCCAGAAGTCATAATACTTGCTTTCTGCAGATGGTAGAAGAGATGATGTTTCAATTAAAGACAATTCCTCAATATTACGCTGCGTAACTATCTCAGGGTTTAATGATTTGCCCATGAATGCTCTAAAGTCTTTATAACCAACGAACAAGTTGGCAGCTTCTTTTGCTAAAGATATATCAAACCTCGGATTTCTGTAATAATAAATAGAAGTAATAAGTATTCTAGTTAATTTTTCCTATATTAGTAGTAAAAGTAAGTTAATTTTATAAAGGAAATAAATTTATTTATTAATTTATTATTATTTACAAATAATTTGCAATTCATACTCAAATTATTGATTTGTATTCCACAAAAACAAAAACAGATACAATCAAACTGAGCCGATTAGAGAAGAAAATATAAAAGATTTAGGTTTCAGTGAAACAATAATTAAATAAACATAGTTTCATTCGTTAAATAAACATAATATGTCATAGTTTGAAATTAGTCTACATTGTGTTAATGTACATAAAGGCTTAAAATATTAAGTAATAGTTTCTTTTTTGTAACCTATGAGAAGTTAGAGTCAATTGGTATTTTAAATTTAATAAAAATAAAATTTCCTTATGAGAAACATTAAAACTAAAAGCATTTAAATTTGAAAGTTGAAAAAAAATTTTATTTTTTATTTTTGTTATAATTATTATTTGTTATATTATATGTGATACTTCCATATATAAGGCCTAAGGCTCTTCAGTTGTGGTAGAATTTTAAAACCTTCTTAATTAGCCAAGGAATAGCCCTGGGATCAGGAGAGCACATTCAGGATCTAGAAAGAGGGAATGTGAGTTGGCGTTTTCAAATACTATAAACGCTGCAAATTATTATATAATAGTTCATTATTTGAAAATTGTTCCTCAGTATTGACACAATTTTTTTTTATTGCAAGGTTTGTAGAAAATTGAAAAAAAAAAAAATCCAAATAACTATCTAGAATGTTCCAGGAGAAGAAAAGTTTTTGAGTTACAAAAGTAAGATGGGTTTGCATTGGAACATGTTCTGAAAACTTTAAAATAATGTGTATTAAAGTTCAAAATGTCATATCTTGGCTTTTTTAGTCCAATTTTTATATTTTTTTGTAGAGATTTGAATTAATTTTCACTCAAATAACTAAAACTAAAATTGTTCTGAAATCTCTAATCAGCTGCCATTTTGAAATGAAATGGCAGATGATAACGTCGAGTTCCAAGGATCATTCAGGGTTAACCTGTGGCTAAATAGTAGCTGAATCTAAAAAAACGGCACAGAAGTCTCTAGGAAATGCCTCAGATGGTGAGTAGAAAACAGATAGATTAGTTATATTTGACTTTACGATTCTACTTATCTAGAAACATAAAATTTTTAAAAAATTTTAAGGGGAGTAAGGATAAATCTGCATTGGTGGTAAGTTTCTTTAGCCACCAATTCACAAACCTTCAGTAGCTATTTGCAAGTAACAAAGAATGAAAACATTATTTTGGTGTGATGAATTTGATCAGTTACAATCACCTTTTATAATTTCAAATTTACTTAAATATTCAGATTATTTGCCTTTGTATTACCGTGTTATTTTTATTTATATTTTTAAACTTCAAAAATAATTCTTGGATTATTAATTCACATAATGCGATTTTGAAGACAAGGCTCTATCGATTCAGTGTTACTGCGTAATAGAACAATGAAATATTTAAAAAAACAAAACAGATATTTAAAATAAAACCCATTTACATACAGTCAATATACTGGTGACCGGTGACGAGTTAACCTGTCTTTTCATGTCCAGGTCTTATTGACCAATGACAAGTTAACTCGTCAATGCACTTGCATTAAAAAATAATAGGCAGTGACATGACAGTTTCTGTTTGAAATTGCCGGTCAACAAAGTGTTAATGAGGCATCTATTAACAAAAATGTTGAATCTATTTTTTCCCACCTGCATTTTAATAGGTTTATTATATTAATAAGATAAATATTTACTAAACAGTTAATATGCACCAATAAAAAACAAAAAAGGCACATCAACTTGTTAGAAATTTATTCTACCAATGGGAAACATTTTTCGGTTTGTTTGTGTTTTTATGCAAAATTTTAGATTTTAAATTTATCCCTTTTTATTAGTCTTCTTTTCTTTCTTCTCCTGGAGCTAAAGACAGAAGTAGACTTTGGCCTGCTTCAACATCTACTGCCACGGGGCTCTGTCACCCACCAAACGGATACTAGTCCGTCGCGTGTCTTCTTCCAATTTCTCTTTCCATCGTGCACTTAGTCGACCCTTTACTCTAGTGGCAAATATCTTTCCTTTATATAGCTTCTTCAGCTGTCTGTCTTCATACATTTAGTTGACATGGCCAAACCATTTCAGCGTACTTATTCGTGTAGACTTTGACAAAGACAGATCGTTGTAGATATTATATACTTCTCTATTCTTTCTGCTTCACCACATTCCATTCTCACACAGTACCCTCTTCTCAAATCTTTCAAGCCTGTCACAGGTTATCTTGTTCATTACCCAACATTTACTACTGTAACTAACAACCGGTCTGATAAAGATCTTGTATATTCTGATTTTATTTTGACAAGAGATTACTTCTTATTAGGTGTCGAAGAGCATAATATGTCCTATTTCCTGATAGAATCCTTCTTTTGATCTCTTATGTTTCTTTGGCTTCATTGCTCATTAATGATCATAGGTAAGGAAATGTCAATACTACTGTTTTCTCCGCCTAAGTTATAATGAAGTGGGTGTTGCTGCCTCATTCTCTCTACAATCATCAGTTTGGTTGTGCTGACATTTATTTCGAGGCCAGCTCTTCTTGCCTTTTCAAAATGACATATGCCTTATTAATTGTCTACTTGCTTCTTCCCACAATCAATACGTTGTCTGAGTAGGCCATTAATAGTAGTGATTTATTGGCAACTGCTATTACTCTCTATCCTTACTTTCTCAACAACCTTATCAAAAACTAAGTTGAACAGCAAAAGGGCCAGTGCATATCCTTGTCTCAATCCATTCATTATTTCCAAGGATTTTAACAAATCTTCATTCACTCTTTTTTGAAAATTGGTGGGCCTTATTTTTATCTTCGTTAAAACTGTTGGTATAGAAGGGATCTTTGCTTCTTCTATAGCCTAACACCATGGATCTGTAGGTTGTGTCATGTGCTGCTCTGAATTAACAAACAATCGCCATGTAACCATATTGTACTCCCACATCTTTTAATCAATCTGCCTGAATACAAAGATTTGGTCAATGGTTGATATGTTTCTTCAAAAACCACATTGATATTCGCCAACTGCCATTTCATAATATGGTATCAGTTGGTTGTATAGGAATGCCACAAAAATATTATATGCAATATTAAGCAGTGCAATACCTTTGTAGTTGCTGCATTTTGTTAAATCACCTTTCTTTGGTACCACTGTGATTATTCCACAACTCCATTTTTATTTATTTTTTTTTTTTTGGCATATCCTTTCTTTCTTCCTTCCATATCCTTTCTATGAATCTGTGTACCTCTCTCAGCAGGTTAGGGCCCATGTATTTGAAGAGTTGGGCATTTATATTGTCCATACCCGGTGATTTGTTTCTCTTCAATTTATCAATCACTTCTTCCAGTATTGGACGTATTTCTTCTTCCATCCATACTCTGTCTCACTATGGGGGATCCTTGCTGTTCCATTTACATTGTCGTAGTAACTAGTCAATAATTCTTGGAAATATTCCTCCCATCAGTCAGCAGTTAACATTCTATGTTTTTCACCCAACTATCCATAGATGAGTGTCCTTTCTTGATGGCTCCTATTTTCTTGTAAAACTTCCTGCTTTCATTCTTATTGGCCAACTCCTTAATCTTCTTCAACTGTTCCTCTAATGCTTGTTTTTTCTTCTTCTTGATTCATGATATTCCATTTTCTACTGTCTTGTTTGTCGCTGCAAGCACTTATATTGAGTGGCATTCCTTTTTTCGATAGTTTCCTTGCATTCATCATCAAACCATCTATTTCTTTTTCTAGGTTCTATGCTTCCAAGAGTTTCTGCAGCCATGGTTCAGATTATCCCCTCTATTTTGTTCCACTTATCAACAATAGTTAAGCCATCAGCCATTTCCAGGTGATACTCATGTATTTTCTTATCCATATTTTCTTTAAACTGTATTGTCGTTTTTTTTCATTTTTAGCTTTTCTGAATCCCACTTTGTCTTGGGTAGATAATGAGGTACCTTTATCGTTCTTATACTTAGTACAAATTTCATCACTACTGAGTAATGATCTGAATCAATGCAAGGTCCTCTGTAGCTTCTGACATCCCTTGTACATCTGCGATGCATATTATCAATACAGAAATGGTCTATTTGATTAGCATTTTTCCCATCAACGGTTTGCCATGTTTGTTTATGAATATTCTTGTGTGGGAATAAAGTACTCATAATAGCAGACATCTTGGAAGCTTTTCCTCCTTTTTGTTAGAAGAAGCCTCAAATAATTGCTTTATAATTTAATATAGAAGAATTTTTTTAAACTTATATTGGTGACCAAGTTCTAGAGTCTTGAAAATAAGCCTTCAAATGAAAAAAAATTTTAGTTATTCAGAAGTAAAAAAATTAAAAGTAATAATAATAAATGGTACACTGACAAGGGGAGGTTACAGACGTGGGGTCACTGATTTCAACCAAACTTTTTATGATGATACTAGGTCAAAAAATATTTGACCCATGTCCGAGGGTTCTTGCCAAAGCGTCCTAAGAGCCGAGAAAAAAAATATTTTATGAAATTTTATTATTTTTTTTATATTAATGTTTCTTGAATTTGCTCTGCATGAATTTCTAAGTTATCATATATAAATCAATTAGTTTTTTTTATGTAAAATAAGAAAACAATATTGGTAGTTGTGTTGAACGAATTCTAATGTATAATAAATAATAAAAACCCAAAGATTATCTATTATCCTATTATGAATACTAAGATTATCAATGAAAAAAATCCTCCCATAAATTAAGTCATGATTGGATTTAAGTCATGAGCTATTATGACTTAATTTTATGAGAGGATTTTTCTGCATGCCATATAGTAAAATATTCATAACTTGAGGAGTTTTCTCAAGACTTTCTCTTAAGCCAACGTTATTAAATTCTATAATTTTACAGCTTTATAAGGAATAAATAAATAAAAACTCCCCAAACGTTTTTATTTTTTATCTCCAACCCTAATTTATTTATGGACATCTAGTTTGTGCCATTTCATGTATATTATAAAGCCCTAAATGTATGAAAATGTTTGCATGAATAAGTGAAATCATGTCAAAGTTATCACAACTTTTGTGGTTTTGGAGAAAAAATTGAAGCCTTGGATGATATTTTGAGCAAAAAAATTTTATTTTTCGATTGGTATGAAAATTCGTAAACAGGAAACTAAAAAGAAGATCTACCATTCCTTTGTAAAAATCGTAGCCACTTATGCATCAGAAGCTTGGACAATTAGGTTGCTAGGTGGAAAATAGGTTGCTTTCAATGGAAATGGATTTCTGGAGAAGCTGTGGCATATCGAGAATCGAGCGGATCCCAAACGCAGCAATTAAAGACAAGGTCGGATGTCAAAAGAACATCCTTCACCTGATCGGGACCAAAAGGTTAAAGTGGTATGGCCACTTAATGCGGATGGATGAGAACCGCTGGCCAAAGAAAATTTATAACTATATGCCACCAGAAAGAAGGAAGCGTGGAAGGCCAAAGAAGAAATGGATAGAGGACGAAGAGGAAAGCATGGCAGCCAGAGGGCTCCGTGAAGGAGATTGGATGGACAGGGAGCAGTGGCTTTTGGGTGTTGGGAATATGACTCCCTAAGTTGTAGAAAAACCCAAATAAAAAATAAATAAATAAAAAAATGAAAATTCGTATTTAAAGGTTTTTAAGGTGCGAAATACAAATCTCAACTTTATTTCTCCTTAAAAATAATATTTAAATCCACTTTACTCCTTAGGGTCAGTATTAATTGCTTCAATATTGCACTCAGTCTATAGCTGTATGCCAAATGTATTTTCCTAAACAGGATGGGTATCGAAAGTAAGATTGTATTTACAAACCTGATATTTTATCGACATTCGATATGAAATTAAGAATAAAGTGTGTATTGTGCATATTATACCATGAAATATATTTTTGGGGGGAAAATGATGGGATGATATTCATTTTCCACACCTCTAAAAACCCTTAAATAAGAAGTTTTTTTGCAATAAAGTAATATAAATATTTTGCACAATATTCCGTCTTCTATTAATAGCTCATAGAGATCCATCTTTGTTTTATAACATTATAGTAGATATTAGTAAAGTATTCATTTTTCTATTGTAATGAAAATTATTAATATTTAAATATATTAAACAGTTTTAATATCTACTATAATGCTATAAACATAGATGGATTTCACATGAGCTATTAATAGAATTGAGCAAAATATTTATATTTTTCGAATACAATGGAAATTCTTGTTTCAGGATTTTTAGAGGTGTGGAAAATTAATATCAACACATCATTTTTTCCAAAAAAATATATTTCATGGTAAAGTATGTACAATACATGCTTTATTCTTATTTTCATATCGAATCTCGATAAAATATCAAATTACTTTCGATACCCATCCAGTTTAGAAAAATATATACATTTGGCATACAGCTATTAATAGAATGAGTACAATATTGAAGCAATTATTACTGACCTAAGGAGTGAACTGAAGTGGGTTCAAATTTTTTTTTAGGACAAATAAAGTTGAGATTTGTATTTCACATATCGAATTTTTATACCAATCGAAAAATAAAAATTTTTGCTCAAAATTTTTGCCAAGCCGAAACCTTAGTTTTTTTTCAGAGTCACATAAGTTGTGATAACTTCGACACAGCTTTATTTATTCATACAAAAATAAGCATGCATTTAGGGCTTTATAATATAAACGAAATGGCCAAAGCAGACTTCCATAAATAAATTAGGCTTGGAGATGAAAAATAAAAACATTTGGGGAGCTTTTATTTATTTATTTCTTATAAAAGCGTAAAATCTTAAAGTTATTGGTATTGTTTTAAGAGCAATAATTTATCTTTCCAACGGTTGTAGTAATGTTGACTAAGTAGAAAATCCGGAGGATTTATGAATATTTTAGTATATAGCATGGAAAAAAATCCTCCCATAAAATTAAGATTTTTTGATTTCGAAATAAACTTGTATTTAAGAGTTTTAGTGGACCCTAAAAACGAATCTGATTCCCATTTTTTTGAAAAAAATATTTACTTGGCCTACTTTACTGGAAGCATCTTTGGGTTTTTGTATTTTATTGTACATTAGAATTTGTTCAACACAATTAGCAATATTGTTTTCTTTTTTTATATAAAAAAAAAAATCGATTGATATAGAATAATTTAGAAATCCATGAAGAGCAAATTCAGAAAACATTAATATAAATAATAATTAAATTTTATGACATATTTTTTTCTCAGCTGCTAGGGCGCATTGGCAAGAACCCTGGTCAAATATTTTTTGACCTACTATAAAAAAAAAAAAAAACACTTAATACTATAAATAAAAAAGAAATAATACTATTTGTATAATTTAGTATTTATTTGACCACACCCCCGATCAACTCCTTCTCATAAAAAAACAGTTTTATTGAAATCAGTGACCCCATAACCTCCCGTTGAGAGAGACAGAAAATGTCTTTAAAAAATATACTTTAAAAAGAAAATACCATTCATCTTTTTGAGTTTTATAAAAAAAATTGGAAAAACTTGTCAACTATAAATTACAAATTATAAGAGGATATAAAGGAATGTTACACAATCTACGATTTGTAGTTATCACCCTTATTCTGAATACTGCAAACATTTTTATTATTATTATTATAAATTGAAGCAGATCTTAGTTCTAAAATTTTTACAGGTTGATTTGATAGGTGAATGCCAAATAGTATTAATATACGTTTATAAAATAAACTTACTGAATAAAGTAGCATCTATCCTTTTCAATTATAGGTAATGGAAATACACTTGATTTATATGGTACATGAGGTAATACATCAGGTTTCACAACTGCAAATCTATACGCATACGTTTTTCTGATGGCAGAATAGCGAGCACTGAAAGTATCTGGAACCACTTGGACATTCAAAACTCTGTAAATTACTAAAATTAAGTTCAAGAATATTTTTAAAACATAAAATATATATTACAAAATAAAATAAATAAGAAAATAGCAGTCAGGAAAAAAAAAACACCAACACCTCATATTAAAATTTTACATTTCCTTAAAATTAGAAAAATATGATGAGGTTTGGGCATCACAAAATCTTTTCCATCACACAAAACTTTCCCTTACAACTTAACTTTGGGTGGAAATTATTTTCTGCCAAAATTGGGCTATTGAAAAAAGCTGTCGAAGTGCTTTTTTGATGGAGCTTTTCTTTTTTTATATTTTAATGAAATTTACAATGGTATTACATGAAAAATAAAACAAGTAAATGTGACATCGGTAACATGACATGAAGAGAAACTACCCATTGGTAGAACTCAAATTAAAGTTCCATATTAGAAGGTCCCGAGGCATCTTCTTTTCAGACGCCTCGGAGGGTTATCAGGAATAGAAGAGGAGGCAAGATTGGAAACAAGAGGGTTCGAATGGTTCAGAGGTTTATTATGGAAGGATAGGTATCTGGATTGGGCTAAATCGGAAACATATGGTATGTTAAGGTCTTATGGATGCAGGGGAAGGTGTCCAGGTGGAAGTAGTGAAAGTTACTCATGCTGGCAAGGCCGTCCTGGCCATGAAACTCATAAAGTGGTAGACTATAGGAGAGAAAGGTTTAGTAGCTAGGTTGGCCAGGACTAAGAGGACCAAATTAGAGGTGAAAGGAGTTCCCAAGGACTGGGAAGCAGAGACCCTAGAAAGTGCCCTGTGGCATAAACTGAAATCAGGGGGCCTGAAGAGACCTGACCAGAAGGAGGGTAAAGAATGGCTTAGGTCACGTTTCTCTTTCCTTGACAGAAGTGGCCTAAAGAGGAGGTGGGTGAATGAGGTCCACCCTATAGCAAGGGACATCCTCAGAGGAGAGAGGATAGGAGGAGGATGGTGAACCCTAGATATAAAAGAGTATCTGGACCCTCCCCACTGCCTAAAGTGTCTAGCCTATGGACACATAATGGCCAAATGCGAAAAATCAGTGGCGTGTAAGTGGTGTGGGGGAGAGGGCCACAAGGTGGTGAAATGCCCAAATAGGAAGAGTGGCCTACCTCCAGAATGCAAGAACTGCAAAATAGCTGGAAAGCAAATGGGTATGGACCATTGTGCTGGGAATAGGGACTGTCCGGTACACATCGAACAGATAAAGGCGCAGATCCAGAAGACCAGATATGGATGAGCTTAAACTGGTTCAGCTCAACATGGGCAGAAGACGCGCAGTGGTGGAAGAGTTAAGAGAAATGACCCGGCACTGTGATATAGTGGCAGTACAGGAGCCGTGGTACATGAGAGGTGTGGTCGCCGGGTTCGGAGTGGCATCGAGGGTGGTGGCGCTGGGCAGTGGAGAGAGGAGGCCCAGGGCAGCCATCATTGTGTTCAATCCCGCTCTCGATGTCATGGAGCTGGGGCAGCACATGACAGCGGACCAAGCGGCATGTTATGTTAAATGGAGGAATACCGCTTTTGTACTGGTATCCTCATACATGCCACCTCAACAGGATATCACTGATAATGTTGCTGCTCTAGAGGCTGTTGCACTCCGATATCGGAACGTAATAGTCTGCTCTGACACGAACTCGTGGAGCACGGCCTGGGGGTCAGTTAGAACAGATGTAAGGGGTATGACAGTTGAGGACTGCCTAGCCAGATGCCAGCTTATCATATTAAACGAGCTCTCTGCACCCACATTTGTGGGAGAGAGGGGCCCGAGCTGGATTGATGTAATCCTGACAACTCCTGTCATGTCAAGGAGGATTACTGACTGGTCCCTACGGTCTGACACGAGCTCCGACCACAGAACCATTAGATTTAAGTTAAAGGACAGTGATCACCACTACAGCGAAAGAAGATGGGGATTCGTAACGAAGACGGCCGACTGGGCGCTCTTTACCAGCGCTCTAGAGTCCAAGTTGGTGGACCAGGACTGGGAAGAGAGTACGAATCCCACTGCCCATATGAGCTACTGTTTGGACCAGCGTGTAGAGAACCTGTGCAGGCTAATATGTGCTGCAGCAGGTGACTCGCTGAAACTCAGAGGAATGAGGAAACAGTGCGCTACATGGTGGACTCCAGCGCGGACAGAACTCAAGAAGGAGTATCACAGGGCCAGGCGTAGATATCAAAAGTGCAGGGTGGAAGAAAGAAAAGCAGCACTCCGGGAAGAATGTCGGGACAAGTATAGGCTATATAAGGCCGGAGTGCGACGCCAGAAGAGAGTTTCCTGGGACCAGTTCATAAAAACTGAAAGTGAGAAGAATCTCTGGGGAATTCCGTACAGGGTGGCAATGGATAAACTTAAACCTGGTCAAATAATGGCGGCAATAAGATCTGCAGGTGGACCAGCAGCCACCCTCGAGGAAACAGTTGGAAGATACTTGGACCAGACCTACCCTAGGGATGACCCGTCCCAGGACAACGAAGAGGATAAGGTTCTGAGGCAAACTACGGAGTATCCGCCTGGCACGGAGTTCATTCCACCATGGGACGTGTGGGACCTGCGGATGGCAATAGACAGACAAAGGTTAGGAAGAGCTCTGGGACTCGACACCATCGATACGGCGATCTTAAAGAGGAGTGCTCCCTATATTGAAGAAGAATTACTTGAGATAATGAATGAATGCTTGGATAGGGGGCACTTCCCAACTCAATGGAAGATCGCCGACATGAGACTGCTAGACAAGGGGGGAGGCAAGGAGAAGCAGCTAGCAAAATCCTACAGACCCATATGCCTCCTCCCTGTAATGAGCAAGGTCCTGGAGCACCTCATTATAAAGAGTCTGGCGCCAGTCCTGCGGGCAGCGTGTCACCCGAGGCAATACTGATCCATGAAGGGTCGCGGCACCGGAGATGCCCTGATGCAGGGATTAGGCAGAGAGGTTGATGACAAGGCGGAGAAATATGTGATGATGGTCCTCTTTGATATATCTTCCGCCTTTGACAGCGTATCCAGCGCCTCCAACAGTTCGACGCCCCCAGCAACTTGTACTCCCTCATTAGGGGGTACCTCAGCGATAGGAAAGCTAGGATACGGGGTACCTTCTATGAGGTAGAGTGGAAAATAGAAAGAGGATGTCCACAGGACTCAGTCCTGGGCCCGGCTCTGTGGAAGTTAGTATTTGACCAGTTGCTGGAGGAATTGGAGGTAGCGGGCTTCGGTGCCGTTGCCTATGTTGATGACCTGGCTGCCATAGTAGCAGCGAATAGCAAATCGAGATTGGTGGCGGAAGGAGAAAGATGGTGTGCATAGTAGAAGAATGGTGTGCAATGAAGAAAATGAAGATGGTGGCGGCAAAGACCCAGGCCATACTGTTGAAGGGTTCTATGGACAGGGCCCACCCTATTAGTCTCAGAGTAGGAGGAGATAGAGTCCACCTAGGTGAGGAGATCACCAACCTAGGCGTGAGATTTAAATCAAAATTTAATATTTATCCTCAGATAAGAGTACCTACGGAGTAGAGTGGCCCTGTCCCTAAATGGCCTTGCACGGGTAGGGGGTGCCTTTGGGGCCACAGATACCCAGTGACAAGAATCATCTACAAGGGAGTTGTGCTGGGTATACTGAGGTATGCATCCCCAGCTTGGAGCCGTCGCCTGAATCAGGTGCAGAAGAAGAAGATGGCCACCATCCAAAGACTCGCCCTGATGAGGAGGACTAGGACTTACAGAACCGTGTCCCACGAAGCGGTGCAAGTGCTGGCCGGGGAGTTGCCTCTGGATCTCGTCCTTCAGGAGGACGCTTGGAGGAATGACCTAAAGAGGCAGGGACTGGAGGCCCCTCCCAGAGGGGCTTCAACGGAGGATCCGTGAGGATCCAGGAAGATGGAGTGGCATAGTCCGAGAGACGACACTAGAGGAGTGGAATGGGCGGTGGATTGTAAGTGAGAATAGAGCCACCTTGAGAAAACACTTCTACATTGGGTCGAGCCGGACTACTGGACCTCACAGATCCTGACGGGACATGGGGGGTTTAGAGACAAACTCAGGAAGCATGGGAAGAACATCGACCCCTCATGTCCCGACTGCGGTGCTCCTGATACGACTGAGCACGTGGTTATATTATGCACCGCGATGGAGCAAGCAAGAGGCATATTGATGCGGAGGACGGGACTGAACGCCCTAGACGAAGATTATCTTCCTCGACTGATGGTGGAAGATAAATACCCCCACTTCGTAGAGTTCGTGGGAAAATGGAGGCAAAAGGTGGAATCTACACACTTCTCAATAGGGACTGTTGGAGGAAACTACCCAAGAGGGCAAGAACGCAAGCAGTTGGATACTAAGGTGCGGTCCCATCAGTAAGGCGCACATCAGTGTTCCGGGCCGCACCGCAGTGACAATAAAATAAATAACATTAGTATTAAGAATATTGGCAACAGTAGCGGTACGTATTCCCAACGTGTCAAAGCACTGTTGAAACCCCGTATGCCAAAAATGCCAGGAAGGGGG
This sequence comes from Nezara viridula, assembly GCA_928085145.1. NCBI lineage: Eukaryota > Metazoa > Arthropoda > Insecta > Hemiptera > Pentatomidae > Nezara > Nezara viridula. The sequence goes on along the minus strand of OV725079.1, from coordinate 90,024,674 downwards.
TAAAAAAAAAAAAGGATGATTTTATTTGTGACAAAGTAAGGTGCATTGAGGATTTTACGAAGAATTTTGGATTGTAAGGATTGAATACGAGAGGAATTTGAGCGTTTGTATAGTAAGTCCTGAAGTAGTCGAAAACGTCGAGCGGTTTCTTGTCGTTTCAGTCTGGTATAAGGATTCCAAGTGAGTCGTTTGTCCAGGTGGAGTCCTAGGTATCGGATTTGTTAAACAGGAATAAGTGGGGCATTGTTAAAGGATACAGTAGGGCAGAAAGTCATAGGTTTGCGACAAAGGATAAAAGTAATATGATGGGATTTATTGGAGTTTATTTTAATCCTCCAGTTTTGACACCATTCTTCAAGACTTGTGATGTGTGATTGGAGAGTTTGGGATGCAATTGATGGATTGTTGTTAATTGATAGGATAGACATGTCATCGGCATAGGTGGTGATGACAGTGTTGGGATGGGTTGAAATGTCAGCTGTATAAACTGTGTAAAGGATAGGACCTAGGATACTACCTTGAGGAACACCAGCAAACTGAGAAAAAAGAGATGAATGGGCATTTTTGTGATTTATTTTGAAGTATCTATCACTAAGGTAGGAACGGATAATGAGGAAGTATGTAGGTGATAAGAATTGACGGAGTTTGTACATCAGTCCCGAGTGCCAGACTCTATCAAACGTCTGTTCAACTTCGAGAAAGGCTCCCGTCCAATACATTCCGCGCTCCAATGCAGAAGAAACTACGTCTACCACACGATGACATTGCTGAAGAGTGGAGTGAGATGTATGGAATCCAAATTGCTGATCTTGGATTATGTGATTAGAATCTAGGATGGGATACAGGCGTTTTAAGATGAGTTCTAGGATTTTGCCCATAATGGGTAAAAGAGAGATAGAACGGTAAGAGGATGGGTATTCTGGCGGCTTTGTGAGTTTGGGTATCATTTTGACAATGGATAGTTTCCACGGATCAGGAAAATATGTGGTTCGGAGTACAGCATTGTATATGTATAGGTGAGGAATAATACGGCTTTCTGAGGAAGCAGTTTTAGGATCTGGGATGTGATAGGTCATGGCCAGGAGCTTTGTGGGAAGGTAATCTGTGTATAATATTGGATATTTCTGAAGGATGAAATTCTTTAGGTGGAAGGGTCAATTGGAGTGGAATATTGAGTTCTGCTTCAATACACTCAAGGTGGATTGGATTTAGGATATCTGAGTGTGGATTAAATGTTTTGAAGAGGTGCTGAGCAAATATTTGAGATTTTTCTTCATCAGATCTGGAACAGGTTTGGGTTTCAGTAATAAGTGGGTGGTTAAAATCTTTGAATTTTAAGAGCTTTTTAGTGGTCAACCATAGTGATTTGTCAGTAGTTGTAAGATTTTCTGTCAAGTTAAGTAAATTTTGTATTTTCTAATTTCAGCTTTTAGTTGGTTAGTTAACTTGTTGTAATATGAATTATCTGATGGGTATCTAGTCCTTTGCCACTTCAATCTTGCTCTGCGTTTTACCTTAATAAGATACGAATGTGCTGTGACAAGTTAGTCTGTTGGGAGTTGTTATTTTTATTGGTTGATGTGTTATCATTAATTTTGTCACTTATAAATGTAGTAAGTACCTCTATGGCTGAGGCAATGTCATGTTTCGTCTTAAGTGGAATATTTAGGTCCAATTTATCTTCCAAGTCTTTATGAAACTTGTCCCAGTTTACTCGTCCTGTAATCAGTGTAGAAGGAAAGGAGGGCTTAGGAACGAAGGTTGAGTATAATGAAAGCAGAAATGGAGTATGGTCTGAGGAGAGGTCATCCAGGGATTTGATAGTGACGTAGGAAGAGGAAATCTGGGAGGTGACAAATATGTCCAAGATATCAGGTCGTTTTTTGAGGGAGGTTGGCCAATAGGTAAGATTCACAGTACTGCCGATTGCTGGCAACCTGATACACGATAAGTTGATACAAATAGTTACGAGTTCGCGTCCTGGTGACGGGGGAGACACAAAGAAAACAAGATTTATCTATTCAAAACTTGGACTATTGAATTCTTTGAGGATTATTCTAAGCAGACCTGTAATTTTGATACCAAATCTAAAAAGTATCAGCCAGTAGTATTGGAACATAAAATCTCCGATTCGATGGAGAGTTATAATTTTTTTTTCCTAGTTCGATTATATAGGCTCATGGAAGGTTATGGAAAATAATGAACAAAAAGACTCTGTACTGGAATAAAAAATTAGCTTCATGAAATACTAATTTCATGAAGGAGAGGTGGTTCTTATGGTCTATAATAAGAAGTGCTTGTTAGAACTTACCTAGTTAATATTTTTAGAGTAACCAGACTTTTTTTTGTGCTCATAAAGATTTTTTTTGTGTTTATTTTAAAATTTATAAACTGAAAAAATTGAATTATACAATTGCAGATTATCCAACAAATTAAAAAGCAGGCTAAATTTTGGTGGTTACTTAAAAAACAATTTTTTATTTATTATTTTATGTCTATACATATATATATTCCAAATGCATATAACCCATAGAATTGGATATGATATGTGTAAGTTAATTTATAATTAACTATTAATCTTTATATCTTATTAAGGTAACTATTAAGCTTTATACCAAAAGACATAAAAATACTACTTGACTTTTTTTCGTTTTTGGTTGTACAAGTTGAATCTATCATCTGTTTACTCTCAATAAATCTCTATATTAAAAAAACAAAAGCAAACAAAAAAAAAATTAAATTTATAAACAAAAATCTGGTGCGCGCAACACACAACTTTCACTTACTGATCTACTATGAATAGAAATTATTTTTTGGGCTATTATAAATTTTTTTGAAGTGCATTTTAAACGGAGCTAAAGCTTAAAACTTACAGATAACAAGTCATTAAGACCATTATAATTGCAAAATGTCTATTTAATATATCAACGACAGGTAATAAAAATCTAGTCACTCCATCTGTTTTTATAAACCACACAACTTTCTTTGCTTTTATAAACCTCAGAAGGACTAACTCAAAAGAACATCCTTCACCTGATCGGGACCAAACGGTTAAAGTGGTATGGCCACTTAATGCGGATGGATGAGAACCGCTGGCCAAAGAAAATTTATAACTATATGCCACCTGAAAGAAGGAAGCGTGGAAGGCCAAAGAAGAAATGGATAGAGGACGTGGAGGAAAGCATGGCAGCCAGAGGGGTTCGTGAAGGAGATTGGATGGACAGGGAGCAGTGGCTTTTGGGTGTTGGGGATATGACACCTTAAGTTGTATAAAACCCAAATATAAAAAAAAAAAAAAAAAAAAGAATGACTAACTCCAATTTCAAAATTTTTGAGTGATGTCATTTTAGTGATATTTTTAGTTGAAAAAGTTATCTATACAGAATATGAGTAAGTTGATTCCGGAGGTGGTGATTGCAGTGTTGAAATATAGAATTGAGAATAAAGGTATAAATTTAGGTACTTATTCCTTATGAAAAATGTTTTTAGGAAAGATACTTTACTAAATATCTGTAGAAAAAAGGTTTTTTTACTGTCAACAGTTAAAAAAGTATATTTTAAATTTACCCAAATCTTCGCCTCTTCAGGGAAAAAAACTAGAGACCATATCTTTCCTCCTAATTGTCCGATCTTAAAGATTTTTTTTTTTAGGTAATTCCATAAACTTTTAAAAAACATTTTACAATATCCCAAAAAAAGTGTATACTTTTTGAGTTATTCGGAATATAATTTTACCATCCCTCGTAACTTTTTGTCCAGCTTCTTTTCGTTGAAGTATGTTATATAGATAAATTTAAAGGGTGTTGAGAAAATGACTTTAGCGAAGTTTCATTGAAATCGGTACATTTGTTAAGGCTCTACAGTCTATAGCAATGCAGATTTTTCTGCATTTTTATTGTTTTTCTCTTTTATTAACTTATCAAATTCTTTCAAAAGTTATATTTAGCATATTTTCTAATGCTTTATATAATGTATCTAATAACTTTAAATAATGTGAAATGATTAACTTTTTAAAATAAAACATATTAAAGGTACTTCAGAGGCATATATGAACATATATGACATATATGAACATTGGGCATTTAAGCCCTGTAAAGTGACATCGATGGGGATAAGACCTAATTGATATTAAAGACCACTTAATTATACAATGATGCACAGAGTATAATCAAAATCGTTAGAGCCGTTTTAGAGAAAATTGTGAAAATGTGTTTCAGCATTGATATAAAGAGGCACTTCCGGTTAGCTGATTTTAAGGAAAAAGTTGCCATCATATCTAAGGCATATACCTATCTTAAATACATAATATCAGTTTTGTAGGACTTTTTGTTTTTGAGCTAGACTGCTAACATACAGACACACAGACCATTTTTGGGGACTTGGTCATTTCGACTCAGGGTACCTCAAAACGTGTATCTCCGTTGAAAACTCAGATTCAAAAATTTTGTGGATCCCAATACTTACCCTTACTATATATTACATATATAAGTAAGTGAAAGTAAAAAGCAATCAATGAAATAGAAATATCAGTGCAAAATAGACTAGGTTTCAAGTACTTAGAGAAATAAAAATGCAACAACTGCAGTGCTAAAGGTTTTGAAATATCCACATGCTAGATAAAAACTTGGACAACTCTGTCAGTTCAATTGTCAGACTCTGTTAAAAAATTCCTAGTCCTTAACAAAAACAGCCTCTCTTCAGTACAAAAATAACAATATCAAAACATCTTCTTTAATACTAAAAACAATAGGCACACCATATTTTAAACAAATTTAATGAAGTCAAACCTCGCGCGGGCTCATTACCGCGTATGGGGAGCGTCCCATGGGTGGCGGATGTGGGAATGGTCGGTGGAAATTCCTTGGAAGTTCCTCCCGGCTAAGTCCGATGGACTCGCTGACCAACAATGAGAGGGGCCCTCCAGACTTGCTGGAGGGAGGGGACCTCCAGACTTGCTGGAGGGAGGGGCCCACCAGACTTGCTGGAGGGTGTGACGTAGGATTGAACGCCCTACTCACATATCTTTAGTTCACCAAGCACCACAAAAAGTCATGGATCTCCCTAAGGTAAAACGCTCATTATCCGGAGGTAAACTAGTCCCCCGTTCGGGTCTCCGGGTGGGGACTGCTTTAGGGGATTCATGGCGCAAGTTGAAATATAGGGATTTAAATATTGGTACGTGGAATGTAAGGAGTTTAAACACAGCAGGGGGGCTAAAATCGGTCGCGAATGAGGTAAATGGGTACAATTTGGATGTCGTGGCTCTGCAAGAGGTTCGCTGGCCAGGGGAGGGCTCGATGAGGGAAGGAAAGTACACTATTTGGTACGGAGGAAGCGGGAATCATTGTTTAGGTACCGGGTTTCTAATTAGGAGTAGATTACTATCCGCTTTGAGGGACGTACAATTCTTTAGTGATAGAATTTCGGTAGCTACATTTGAGGGACGTTGGTGTAAAATCGCATTAATAAACATACATTGCCCGACCGAAGACAGTGACGATGAAGTCAAAAGTGAATTTTACGATAAACTCGAATGGGTTTATGATAAACTACCGCGAAACTACATGAAAATAATTGTAGGTGACGCGAACGCAAAGGTAGGAAGGGAAGAAGTTTATATTCCGACGATTGGTAAAGAAAGTTTGCACGAATATAGTAATGATAATGGGATCCGTCTGATAAACTTTGCCATCTCGAAAAACCTGATAATTAAAAGTACGACGTTTAAACATAAGGATATTCATAAATATACTAGGACATCACTGGATTCGCAAACACGAAATCAAATCGATCATGTCTTGATACAACACAGCTGGCAAAGCAGTATAATCGATGTACGGTCTTATCGCGGAGCAGAATGTGGGTCGGATCATGAATTAGTAATCGCGAAACTTCGACAAAAACTTAATATAAAAAAGAGAAAAGAAAACCGTTTCGATTTTGAGAATTTTAATTTGGAAAAATTAAAAAATCCATCAATTAGAAACCAATTCGAGCTAGATGTTAAGAATAGGTTTGAAGCTTTAGAGCTTCCTGACGAGGACCACGAGGATATTGACAAGTTATGGGTAGAGATCAGGGATAATATAAAAGCGGTCGGTAACTCGTGCCTAGGAAAAAAGGAAACTAAGAATAACAAACCGTGGTTTGATGAAGATTGCTTAAACATGTGTGAAAAAAGAAAAGCAGCTAAATTAAAAGCTCTAAATAATCCTAGCGAAGACAATCTGGAATACTTTGAATCTCAAAGAAAGAAACGACAAAATTGCTCAAAAATAAAAAAAGGGAGTATCTTAAAAATAAAATAATTGAAATAGAAACTAATAGAATCGAAAATAACGTAAGAGACATGTACAAAGGTATAAACAGATCACGTAAATATGTAAGGCCCGTAACGGCTGGAATTAGGGATGATAATAACAATATTCTGACCGATCCGGTTGACATATTGAATAAGTTTAAGGACCACTTTGACAATATTTTAAATACGGGAAATTATGATCTGTGTCCTCCTTCTGAGTACCAGAGTGCTGAACCGTTAATAGAAGGACCAAGTAAAGAGGAAGTTGAAGTAGCTATCGGAAAATTAAAATCATATAAAGCAGCGGGAATCGATAATATTCCTACTGAACTAATTAAGGCATGCGGGGAAGCTGGAGTTTCTAAAATACATCGGTTGGTTGAAAAGATCTGGGTGAACGAGAAATTACCTCAAGAATGGAAAGAATCTATTCTTATTCCGATTCACAAAAAGGGTCCGAGGACAGATTGTAATAACTATCGAGGAATTTCACTCCTTCCGGTATGTTATAAAATATTCACTTTAATCTTAACCAGTCGAATCACGGAATATGCCGAGGAAATTATCGGAGACTACCAATGCGGATTTAGACGGAATCGTTTGACTATTGATCAAATATTTTCTTTACAGCAAATATTAGAGAAAAAATTGGAGTATAACGGTATTATTCACCAGCTGTATATAGATTTTAAAAAGGCTTATGATTCTATTGACCGCCAGAAACTGTATAATATTCTAATCGAGCAGGGGATTCCAAAAAAACTAGTAAATCTAGTCAGGATATGCTTGACGGAGACACTCAATAAAGTTAGAATCGGTAATAATTTGTCCGAAAAATTTGAGGTTCGTTCGGGCTTAAAACAGGGGGATTCTCTTTCGCCTGTCCTGTTCAATTTGGCATTAGAACATACCATTAGGGAGGTAATGCGAACCGAGAAAGGGTTGGATCTGGGCGGGACAACATCCGTGCTGGGCTATGCTGATGATCTGGTACTGTTAAGCGAAGACGTTGAAACTATAAAACTAAATACAACAACGTTAATGAAAGCCGGTAAAGAACTAGGACTCGAAATAAACGTGGATAAAACAAAATATATGGCTAGCTGCAAAAATGGCGATACTACTGGTGATATTGATATAGATGGTAATATGTTTGAACAGGTAGATAAATTTAGGTATCTAGGTTCTACGATAACTAGAAAAAACGAAATTGAAGAAGAGATTAAGGTTAGACTGAAGGCGGGGAATGCTTGTTATTTTTCTATGATAAAACTACTTAGTTCGCGCCTCTTGTCCCGAAACTTAAAAATTAGAATCTATAAAACAATTATCTTGCCTACAGTTCTTTATGGATGCGAAACTTGGCCGCTTACATTAAGGGATGAGCAGCGTCTTAAGGTTTTTGAAAATAAAGTATTGCGTAGAATATTCGGACCGAAGAAGGATGAGTTAACCGGAGAGTTCAGACGGTTACACAACGCCGAATTGCGTGAGCTGTATCCGGGTAATATAATTGAGGTAATTTCATCGCAGCAAATCAAATGGGCTTGTAAAGTTGTTGGGCTTAGTAACGAGAGAATTCCTAAAAGGTTAATATTTGCTGTGCCGAATGGTAAGCGTCCGAGGGGTAGACCGAAGCGAAGGTAGGAAGATTGCATTAAAGCCGATCTGAAGGGACTGGGTTTGGACGGCGAACGGTGGAGAGAGGTGTGTAACAAGCGATTGGTGGTGTCGGCATCGAACCTTCGGGTTCGCTAAGCCTTATTATTATTATTATTAATGAAGTCAAAACACCTTGCCATAAAAATAATTAAAAACACATTATTACAATTTTTAGGAGAGATTAAAAAAAATAAAACAATACCTTATGTCATGATTTTCAACTCTAAAAAATGTATTCATCGCATGAATAATATGATAAATTGGCTTTTGTCCATTATAAAATTCTAGGTCAACATGTGCAGCTGTACATAGTGCATGAACACCTTGGTCTGTCCTAAAAATTTTATAATTAATTTAAAAAATTAAATTGAAGAGAATCCATATTAACTAACCTAGAGTTTTAATTCAAACCAATATTTTTTATTATTTAGTAAAAAAATTAATTTTTTTAGCGTTTAGTGTCTCTGGGCATATGCGTCACATGGCCCAACCATCTGATCTGGTTACCTCTCACAATTTAGACGAAATTAGGCCTCGCATATATCACGCAGCTTGTTATTGGCACAAGTTCTCCATTGTTCATTTTCTTGAACTGGACCATAGATCCTGCGGAGAACTCTTCTCTCCCATTCAAATAGTCTTTTTTCTTATTTTGATATACTGAAATATATGAAGCAAAACTTCTCAACAGCAAAAGTCTGTGAGGAATCAAATAATATTAAAAATAAGGATAAAACTAAAAAAAGGTACGCAGAATAAATAAGGGCAGAATGTTACGCAAATGAAACATTCATTCGTGTTCAAAAATTCCTAATTTTTTCTGATGGCTTCCTGTAATCATTAAGCATAATATGCAACAGAAAATAGAGCTCAAATAAATTTTGGAGGGTCTGAATTCCAATTTACCCATTTTTTAGAGTGGTGTTAATGAGAACTGCCAAGGCAATTTGCCGGAGGTAATGAGAATAAAAATAAGCAGGCGAATAACCAGAATAAAAAATAGATTATAATAAAACAGATAGTAGGAAACTCCATGTCAGAAAAGATCAGTTTCCAGGCATTCCAGACTGCCCTACAAGAAACTATTGGACAGAAGGCTTACCATTATTATGCACAAACAGATCTTGATGTTTCTTGGAATATATTTGATTCAAAAACTTGTTTAAACTCAAATGTTCAAGTGCCTCAATATTTTAGGACTATCATGAAAGTGAGATGAACTATAGGAACGTCCTACCTATATCACAAATGGATATTTTTTTTTTGCATCAGTATCCTTTAAGGTACTAGACCACAAATGTCTAGCTGAAAAGTGGGTCAAGATCACATACATCACACTATAGATGGAATTCTGAAAGCTAATGTATTTAAGTTGACAACTGTATTGAAGTATGGGCCTGCTACACGTTCAAGGGACAGATCTTTTTCATCACGAAATACATAACATAATATTACTTCTAAGGGAGATATGAAGACATCGTCATTTCCACATACTTTTTGACACCCTTGGCTGTACTACAATAGAAATGTCACTCCACTTTCTTCATTAGCACAATATCTCAAGATCAGACCATAAATGGAATCCCAAGAATGGGCGAGGGTGTAGGAAAGGTGACTGAAGTGTCTGGTAAGGTCCAGACATCCACATAGAAGGATCCTTTGATGGTTAATTTAACCCTTTAGAGTGAGCAGAAGTTGAAGAAAGTAATGAAATCATTGAAGCTAAATAATGCCCTGATTTTAAGTTAAAGGGAGTTTACCGAGATGAGGTCATATATTGCAACTTAAATTGAGGGAGATTAAAAACTTTGAATTCGTGAATGCTTGGAATCCCATTTATATCGCAACCAAGGAATCTTGGCCCCCTTGACAGGCTGAGGTGAAACTTGTACAGTGGTACCCCCTTTGCTATTTTTGAAATTCTGTGTGCAGTGTTATCAACGTAATCATAGCCCAGCTGCTCTTTAGAGGTAGAACTTGTGAAGTTTCATCTTTAAGTCCTTAACATTTAAATTTATTCCTTCATTATTATTTATTATTTATTTATCATTTTGTTTTGTACTCAATTCAGCTGCAATAATATCCACCAAGCTTGGGTCTTATAAATAAATATAAATATATAATAAAATATAAATAAACAAATATTTTGACTGAATTCCTGACTATGTATTATCAAAGATAACCTTCATACAGTCAATTAGGTATCATCTATAGTAAAAAATTAAGTTTTAGGTTTCAGGTCACTTTCATGATATTTATTAAACTTACATTGTGCAATTTGTAACTCACCTACTAGCAGGATATACTACAGGATTATTTAATGGTTTCTTTCTTAATTGCAATAAAGCTGATTCTAGTAAACTTTGAATAGTTTCATTCTTAAAGAGAGGAACTCCTTTATCATATTGTTTCTGAACTCCTCTATTAAAAAAACAAAAAAGAAAATAATATGACAGAACTGATTTTTAATATGATGAAAATTTCCAACAAACAATAAATAAGCATATCATACTTAAACCTAGTGCCAATGTAAGAAAAATAAATTAGATATCTATTCATAGCATAACTTTAAGAATCAAAATTCTCAATTATCACAAATTTTTAAGCTTGCAAAGGTTATAAATAATATCACGTGAGTGAAGGTTATGCCGGCTATGGTCTATTCCAACAAAAAATCTGTCATCTCGATACGATAATACTGAACAGCCTTTTGAATGGAAGTGTTTAAAAATATATATATATTCAGCATTAACTGTCTCATTTCAAGGGTCAATAGTCAAGGCTTAGTCAGTGTGATAATAATTAAGTCAACTAGGATCTCATGCTGAGTGCACATGTCCTAGTAAAGGAACACGTGGGTTGAAAAGCTGGCTTTTACTATAAAAAATATAACATTAATTCAGACTTGAACATTTATCAACTTTTTACATTGTAGGATAGACGGTTGTCTTTGGTTGATTAACCATTTTCTAGTATTTAAAGATATATCTCAACAGATAATAGATTTTTTAACAAAGGAAGTTACAGGAAAACTAAAAAAAATATCGTTTAAGTCAAACTCATTTTGTAGTTATAATAATATAAAAATGAATGCAGAAGATGTATCCTTAAAGATGCCTGGTTCAGAATCGAAGCAATTTTTAAATCACTCAAGGAATTGTGTGCCCTGTTACAGCGCTGTCAATTTTAAGAATTTAATTATTTATATGTATAGCCATCCATAATGCAGGCGGTCGAAACGTAGGCATCTAATAAGTGTATTTTAACTTCATTGACTTATATACAACGTAATATAATGTATAAATATACATTAAACTTAATATGCAACTACAGTCAACAGTACCACAACAAAAAATATTATCTGGTAAAGAAATCGACATTTTACGTACACATAATATTATGAAAAGGCACTTATAACTATTTTAATGAGTATAGAAAGGAAAATAATAAATCTTTTTTAACTTTAGATGTAATGAGTTCTAGAATATTAGTTTTTATTCTTTATTACACTATTTTGCTATATTGTTTTATGTTTAATTTCCATAAAATATTGAAGTGTTCCTTATTTATAAACACCTTAGAAATTAGAAAAATCTAGTAGTGCCAACTTTCCTAGAAACTAATGTTCTATTGACAACTGATAGCATAGTTTCTTTTTTATACTACTTTTAGAAATCGTAAAGAAGCTGAAGAAAGTCAAGCATGTTAGTCACATGTCCATTGTTCATCCTAACAGCTTGGTTTGTTTCCCATCATATATTGAAGTATTTCTTAATTATAAACAAATTAGAAATTGGAAAAATCTAATAGTGTCAACTTTCCTAGAAACTAGACAACTGATAACACAGTTTCTTTTTTATGCTATTTTCAGAAATCGTAAAGAATTTTACATAAACCCAAGTCTGTTAGAGACATGTTCATTGTTTATCCTATTAGCCTTATAATTGTAATACTTATTTACTTTTATGATGAACAATAAAAATTTGATAAACCAATAAAGAAGATTAAATGAACTTATCAGCAGGAAACAATGTAGTTTGTATATATGCTATAGTAACAATTGCTATTAATTGATTGTACAAGTATTTTTTTTTCAAATATTCACTTTCAGGTATTTAATGTTAGTCTTACAGCATAACATGACATTAAATTAGTTTGAACGTTTATTAACTTAAAAAGCTACTCTTCTTATTTTTAAAAAATTAGATTTGAGTATTGCTCTTTGTGGAGAAATTAGATGCTTTAATATAATTCTAAATTGAAATAATTTCTTTTTCACGATTTTGAAACCCTTATTCATCCATAAGTAATTAAACATTTTGAAGTTCACTTCATGTAAAAGCAACGACTTAAAAATCTACACCTTTAGAAGCATTCTGTTGGTTAAGTGATTAAATATAGGATTAAAAGTTGGCGCATGTGTAAATGAATACAGGATCGAAAATCAGTTACTCCTAATCCTTTGATTAAGATTGATTTTTATTATAGAAATTTGAATTAATATTTTTTATACAATAAATTGTCTTACTTTAATAACAAAGATTACTCTCAATATTTCTAAACGATATTATAATTTTGTTAAATAGTCCCTGCAATTTTATTTTTAGCGATAAATGTCTGTTCTCGAATAATCTTAAATGTCATAAAAATAAAATATTCATCAATATAGAAATAATTAATCGAACCACCTATTGTTTTGCAAGTATTTTGATGGACATAATTCTTTTCATTATTAATAAATAAGTTCCTCAAAATAATTTAGTGATCAAGGTTAAACAACAGAGGTCTTCTGATATGGCCTGAATTTAACTGAAGAATTGATTGTATCCATAATAAATATTATCCAGTTCTATATAATAATAATTTAAAAATAAAAAGAGGGAATCAACAATAAAATATCATAATCTACGATATGCATAAAAAAGTATTGAGAAGATGATTTGAAAACAATGTATTTGTTAATTTAAATTTAAATGATATCCCTAGTAACATTCAATTTCGGACATGTCTGACCTCTCTAATAAAAGGCTAATTCAGAACCGCTCCAGATGTAACGGCAATAGGTGGGAGGGCAATAGCAGCCAGAGGGCATGCGTGCGCAGGGTAGACGATCGATGGTTAGTCAGTATTGGTACGTTCTGTGAATAGAGTAGTGGATAGAACGCTTCGTGGCATTCTTTACGCGTGTGGACTCTTTCGTCGTATTTTCCACCTTTTCTACATGCCGGATAATAGTTGAAGAATTTAATTAAGATCTAACTGCAGTGAGTGCGTGGAATTTGTGTCATTGCGGATTGAGGTTGGTTTGTTTATCATCTGTACCTTGAAGCCCATTGTTCTATCTAGTGGTATTTTACAATAGTTTTCTTTTGTTTTCAGTGTGGATATTGTTTACTCGCTACCATGACAACCATAAAGCGTTGTTTTGATAACTGGAAGCCACAAGTTTCTTATCAAAATGGATTTCTTTCAAGTTGCGCAGGCGCCGACCGCCAAATTTAGTAATATCGGCTATTAAGATTAAATATGATATTAATATTTTCCATTTTTTATTGCTCAAAATTGACTACATAACTGTATCTAACGAATCATAAACTCTTCTACCAGATCTTTAGAGTTTAAGAGTTTATGGGTCACTACTTGACTAGTGTTTTGAAAAACTAAGCGCCATACTTTTTTTATTTTAATTAAATCCTCTAAAGTGTATTATTCACGCTAGGTTTAATTTATTTGGCTGTTAATTTTAAATGATAACTCAAAAACTAATTATTTCCTCATTTTTATGAAGAGAGTACTTTTTTATAATTTGTTTTTATCCTAAGTATCAACAAAGTACCATGTCAGGGTTTGTTAAGTCCATTCACTTTGTTTTGGTACTTTGATAAGGTTGGGTTATGTAGTCTTATCACTTATACATTACTGTTTGGAAAAAGAAATATATCAATTTCTAATGGATTTTGTTACTGAAAATAATTAATAAGATGGAAAATTCATTTAATGGCACTATTAATGTTTGAAGCATTGATTGCTATATGTGGTATGTTCAGATCTGGTTGAGGAAGGTTCTATTTATTTATTTTGAATGATTTATTGAATTTGATGTTGTTTTTTAATGAAATAATGATCATTTTAAATTCTAAAGCTATTTTGTTTTAAACATAATATTTTTATACTCTCATATTGGAGCTTTTGTGAACTATTTCTACTTGTATAGACAGTTAGTGAATTGTGGTTAATTATTTGGTATTAAATTAGTTTAAAATGACTACTAACATGTACAGGGTTGGTGATTATGTTTACTTTGAGTCACTTTCCCCAAATCCTTACCAAATAAGAAGGATTGAAGAACTTAGTAAAATGCCTAATGGCAGTGTGGAAGTTAAAGTAACCTGCTTTTTTAGAAGAAGAGATCTACCAGAACAGTTAATCACTGTTGCTGATAAGTATGAAACAGCATTGACATTAGATGTAGATGAAGATGTCTATTTAACTGCTAAGCAAAAACATCAGTTGAAACATAGAGAATTATTTTTTACTCGACAAATGGAAACGCTTCCAGCCACTCACATTCGAGGAAAGTGCTCAGTTACATTTCTCAATGAGACTGAGTCTCTTCTGGATTACTTGAACAACGATGACAGCTTTTTCTATTTCTTTGTCTATGATCCTCTTCAGAAAACACTTCTTGCTGACAGGGGAGAAATTCGTGTTGGAAGTAAATATCAAGCTGAAATACCTCCTCCTATTAAAGGTATTGATTGTAGATTACAAGAGAATTTAGAAACATTGTTATGGACCCCAAATCATGACCTTACTGATGAACATATCGATAAATTTTTGGTAGTGACAAGATCAATTGGAACATTTGCTAGAGCATTAGATTGCTCCAGTTCAATTAAACAACCTAGTCTGCATATGACTGCTGCCGCTGCATCAAGAGATATTACTTTGTTTCATGCAATGGATACATTACACAAACATAACTATGATATTTCGGATGCTGCTAGTTCCTTGGTTCCTTCTTCAGGACCTACATTGTGTCGAGATGAACTTGAAGAATGGACTGCTGCTGAAACTAATTTGTTTGAGCAAGCTATGGTAAAATACAAAAAGAATTTTAAAAGTATCAGAAATGATTTTCTTCCATGGAAATCATTAAAAAACATTGTAGAATATTACTACATGTGGAAAACTACTGACAGATATGTTCAACAAAAAAGAGCAAAAGCTCTCGAATCTGAATCTAAATTGAAACAAGTTTATATCCCAAATTATGACAAGGCAAACACTACTTCCTGGAATAATAATTGTGTTTCTGAAATAACAAATGGAAAACATTGTGAATCATGTAATTCTATGAAATCGTCTCAGTGGTATTCTTGGGGCCCTTCACAAATGCAGTGTAAACTATGTCATGAGTGTTGGTGCTATTGGAAGAAATACGGAGGACTTAAAATTCCAAACAAATCTATGGATAACGATGAACCAAAAACACCTGATGAAGAGCAAGCTACTTCCCGTAAGCTTAACAAGTGCAATGTAATGGGTTGTAGTAAAGAATTTAAAGGTAAAAATAATCTTATTCGACATTATAACATGGCTCATGCCTGTGATTTAAGGCCTGGTTCTCGAAGGCCAATCATGAAGACACGTACATCATTTTATTTATCCACTAATCTTCTTCAAAAACTTTCAAGAAGGTTATGTCAAAATTTGGCCAGTCCCCAGCATGTTGCGCGGCGTCCTTTTTGGGCAATAAATATTGATGCTATTAAACAGGCATGGCAAAAAGACATTGTTTCAAAAAGTATGTTTGAGCTCCAAAAATTACTGCTTTTAAAAAGGAAAAAACGAGACTCCATAATTAACACTGTATCAAGAGTTTGGAACTTGCATAACCATAAGTTAACGTCGATAAATGAAAGAAATAAATATCCGAGACTTGACAGAAAGACTTATGAAAGAAAAACTAATGATAGCTTATTTCATGAAGTTAGTAACAATCCCCATATCGAAAAATTTCCGGAAGTTGGAACAAAAAGAAAACTTTCACAAGAACCCAGTAGAATAGATAATAAACCATATGAGGATATACCTAACAAAAAAATACCAAGAAATAATATACAGGAGGATTTAATTCGTCCTCAAATCCCTTTACAACAATTTAATGGAAAAAGCAGAGTTGCTGCAGTCGCAAGGAAAAAAGTCGTCTCCTTAACAGGTGGTTCAGATGATATTTACTTCAAGTCTTCCGTTATCACCAGGCATTTGAGACACAGATACAGTGCTGGGATTCTACGAAGGGCTGCCAGACGACCTTGGAAGGAATTTATTGTGAAGAATGTAGATGAAACTGTGGTTATTTTGGATTAAACCAATAAACAGTTACCAAGTTTGTTGTAAATAACTTTTTGTTGTCTATCAGTATTTATCGGAGTTGCTGGATTTCTTCGAGGTATTTAAGCAATATGAAATTTTAGTTCCATGACATCTTTTTGTTGACAACTTATGTAGATAGTTGTGTATTTACTTTAATTATACCAGTTGTAATATAATTTCACAAAACTGGTCTCTGTTTATCTATTTGTCGTAATATTTATATAGTAACACATTAAGTATGTATGCTTTTGGTGTAATAGGCCAGTAATTATTACATCTTTGTGATATAAGTTTCATGTGCATTAGTGATTGTGTATCAAAATTAGAAATCATACTAAATTGATTTTCAGTGATTGGTTCATATTTTTTACTGGCTTCAGATAATTTTGTACTTAGATAATATTAACTGTAATCTGAAGCAGTTGTGATTTCTTCAATTTATATTAGAGCAATGTCCATATTTGCAAAAAAATGTGTTTTATTTAAATGGAACTATGTAAATGTTTACTATTGTGAGCGTGATTCTCTAAAATATAACATAAAGTATTAAAGATTTTTCTAAGAAGTGATATTTTTTTGTGAATTTTGTTTTCATAAGTCTCAATTGTGTATATTTTTTATGTATATAAATAATATATTGTTTTTGTGAAATTTAATGGAAGATACTAGTTTGAAGTTCTGAATTTAGTTTTCTTAAATGATTTTCATTTGAAATTAAAAACCAATTAAGTTTTACTAATTAATTTCATATTTATTGCACAAATTGGTTTTAATATGTTGTATATAATCTTAGAAAGACTGTAATTTGACTGTTTTGAAACATTCAATCTCCTTACTTTTGTCCATGTATAGGTAGTAAATTTCTGAAGTTATTTTGATTAATGTTATGGATGATAACACTGTTCTATTATTAGTTATTTATTTATCAAAATCAGTATTCCTACATTTATTTGTACATATGGAATATCTATACAGTGTATCAAATGCAATTGGTAAAGTTACTCATCTTATGATTTAAATGATCATCACGGAGTTTTGTAGTTTTGAAATTTTATTCCAAAGTAGCAACTGAGATATTTTAGAAATGAGGAAGAGCTCATGTTGTTAACTTTTGTTATCATCCGTTATCCTTAGAGTTTGTTTAAGCAATTAATAAAAAAAAATATTGTCATTCAAATGTAACGTTCTCAACTTATAATATTCTCTGGAGGCTATATTTTGTCTAGAATGCTACTATAATTAATAGGTCTGTTGTAATAAACATTATTTATCTTTCCATCAATCTTCTGTTTACTAAGGCTCAAATGGCCTGTTGGTATTTCAATCATTAATCTCTACTTTTTCCTTTTTTAAAGAGTATCCATTTGGGTCTATTATTAATTTACTAGGCCTTCTTTCTCTTTCCATTCCTTGTCTATCCCTGTACAGGCCTAATCATGAAATTTCTTTATATCAAAGCTTTTTTGAGACGGCTAAGGAAGTTGCCATCTAAAATTGGAAAGTCAGTACTTTTCAAAAGTTTCAGTACTACATAACTCCAATAATTAAATTATTTTATTCATCACAAATGGTTATTATGTCCAACTGTTATGTTTAGAATATTTAATTCTCCAATTGCATTAATCGAGATTATTCCATTTATGTTGTACATATAATACTAAATGATAAATAATAATGCAGGTTTTTTTTTTAAAAAAAAGAAAGCATGTTTTTAGAAAATGATCTCAAGGGTAAAATTGCAGCTATGCCGCGTAGCATTACTATGCAGCCCTAGTCAATGGAACACAGGCTTTTTCAAATTGAATGCTTGGCCATGTTCAGACTATTTAAATAAAATGGTTGATCAGCGTATTAATAAATAATGATATTGTATATTGTTGAAGTTTTCATCAGTCAAAATAAGACAGTTCTTGTACTTAATTGTTAATAATACCAGCATTGTTTTTTTATTCTGGTTTAGAGTAATTTTTATATTTGTGGGTCACTTATGAGCAATGAATTGTAATTTTTGCAATGTTAAGGCTTTGTAAATATCTATAAATTAGTATGCAATGGGATAAGATCTACATTTCAAAACTATTATATAATTTTTTGTTGACTGATAAGTTTGTGTTTAAAGGTATTTAATTTTTGTTTATGTATCCGTGTTTGTAGTTTCCTAGATTTCCTAGAAATGTTTTATAACTATATTGTACACATATATATTTTTATTTTCATGTTTCAAGTTACACTCATTATTGGTTTATCTACATAATTTCATTTGAGTTTGAAATATCAAATGTACATTTATACATTCGACAGTTTAGATAAGCTATTTATTATCAATGACTTATTTGCTATTAAACCTTTGATAAATTATTATTCTTTATAAGGACCATTTAATAATCAGTTCAAAACCCTCTTTTTATTTGTTTCAATCAGCATACTGATCATATTCATTATATTTTATCATCTCTCTTGGTCCATGGGTTTAATGTCATCTAAATTTGTGTTTCTCCATGATTTCTTTTAATGGCTTCAAGTTGTGTAACCTCTTATGATTTTCTTATTCAGTTATGTCAGTTTTGTTGCTTTTTAATGTTCAGAATTTGCTTGAAGAAATCAAGGAGGAAACAATTTTGATGTATTGTGCTTATGTTCTGATAGAAACTAAGTCATTGAACATTAACGTATGTTGATCATAGAAAGACATTTTTTTTTTTCATTTTAATGTCCCAGGTTTTTTTTCTGATAAATTATATCCATCCCAAAAAATACAACCAATTAGTGTAGTAACTGAGACATATGTTATAGATTTGAATTTTTTATGAAGAAAAAACAGTAATTGTAATATGAATGTATTGTGAGTTCTGTCTTTGTGTATATAGTTAATCATGAAGGTTTTCCGTCTTATGTTTTAATGCTGTTTCAAACTTGAAGATAGTGTTAAGAAAATTAAAAATAAATTTTCATTTACAATAGTGAAGTTTTCAATAGATAACTTATTGTACTCATCATTCTTGTTTTATGTATGTTTTCAATGAAATATGTGATAAAATCTTCCAAGGTCCCTAGGTTTGTGTATTTTAAAATGTAAATATCATTTTAACTAGAATATGTTATATTTTTATATAAAAAATAAAGTATATTTTCATTTTTTTTATATTTATAATTTTTTAAAACCTGTGACTCATAATAATACGACAACATAAGCCTTATATGTATGTGTGAATAACATGAAGTATTCATAATAAAAATTATTTTAATTTTCTGTGCTATTATATTCTTATTGTAAAAGCTAATGTATGTCAGAAAATTATTATTTTTAAAACTTCTTTCTCTTACTCCTAATGTCTCACAGCGTAGAATACAAGCCTCAATCCATTTCCATCACTTAGTCCTGTTTCTAGCCATTTGGCACATTCACATCTTTTCCTCCACAATCCTTCCTACTACTCTCTGTAGTCTTACTGGTCTTTGCCATTATGGTCTAGCCTCCATATATAACACTTGTAGGTATCAGACATTCTGCACTCGTGTCCAAACCACCGAATCTGGCATTCTTCTATTTTGGCCTTGACTGAAACTATATCCAGTTCATCTTGAATAGCTTCGTTTTGAATAGTCTCTTGATTCTTCTGAGGAAAATCATCTCTGCTTCATGTAGTAACATAGGCAAGAATATTATTTTAAATTATCACTAGATTAGTGTTTCTACTGACATTTTTTTTTGTCATCAATCTGGTAGACTTCATTTGTTTTATTAACTATTGGAGATTTCTTGGTCAATGTGTCTGTCTCTACTTATAAGGGTGCCCAAATCTTGGCTTGAATCCACACTTGCCCCATTACAGATGATGTCAGGTCTTCCTCATTTCTTCCAACCTGCATCACTTTGTTCTTTTCTGCATTGATTTCCGTCCCTTTTCGAGGTAGTTCCTCTCTCCATTCTACCACTGTATTTTGTAAGTTTTTCTTCAAATGTGTAATAAGAACGAAATATTCTGCAAAGATGAAAGC
Organism: Nezara viridula; assembly: GCA_928085145.1. Lineage (NCBI taxonomy): Eukaryota > Metazoa > Arthropoda > Insecta > Hemiptera > Pentatomidae > Nezara > Nezara viridula. Next base: position 90,004,333 of record OV725079.1, on the reverse strand, counting down.
TTGTGCCAAAATTTGGATGAGGTTTCTGTAATCGGCCGGGGTGTTCTCTTGCATATCTTGAGTATTTCATCTAGGAATGCTATAAATAGAAGGGGACTTAGGCTGTCACCTTGTTCCACTCCTTTAGGTTCTTGGTATGCTGATTTTATTGCATCCATTAGATTAGGAGGAATCTTCTTTATATTTTGTGCATCCCAAATCTGCACAATACATAATTAAATGATGCTGCAAAAAAGACAAGATATACATTCTTCTATCGGTTCCAAGCCTTTTCCACTATTATTTTTAATAAAAATATGTTGTCCATGGTCTGTCTTTTGGGACGGAAAGCAGCTTGTTATTGTTGCAAATCATCTTTGATTATTTTGCTGAGTCTTCTTCCTAATATCCTAGTGCTGGTGTAGAGTTTATATACTAATCTTGAGAGGCATATGGGCCAGTAGTTTTCACATTGGCACTGATTCTCTTTTTTATGTCCCTTATGATTATTTTCTTTAGACTTTCCAAAGTCTTCACAGGATTTGGCGTTGGCATTTCTTACTACCATTTCCGCTTACTTTATACATCTTATTGTACTCTTCTCTATCAGAAAGGTTTCTCGTTTGTATATATTTCCTCCAGGCATTCTTCTTTCCTCTTCTTTAACCTCGGTCTACCTACTTGTCTTCTTTTTTTGTGTAGTCCACTCATCTTTTCTTCACAAACCTCTCGTGCAGTTTCAAATGTGACGATTTTCAGCCACATCTAGTATTCATCTAGAATATATTCTGTAGAGATATTAACCAGCTTATCTCATAGGAAGGATCTCTCTATATTGGTTTTTATTTTTATCATTTTGTAACATGTTGACCTGGTTCCTTTTGTATCTCTTTACTGTTGGTTTTCTTCCAATTACTATTTTTGTATCCTAATCTATGGTGGGTGCTGCTCCTCATATCATTTTAATGTCTCTAAAGTACCTTTGCAGTACATGCTTGTATATAAAATAGTCAATGATAGTTGTAACATTTTTGCCCTATCCTAAAAATGTCACCTTATGGATATTTTTGTGATTGAACCAGGAGTTGCCTATTATTAAGTTATTATCCATAAAAAATCTATTAATCTTGGCTAATTATTATTTAGGGCCATTTCTCCACCATATAGTCCTATTTTACAGTTAGTCGCATTACTATTTTTATCTCTTCTTGCATTCAGGTCCAACTTTTTTTTTTTGTAACTAATATTTTAATTTAATTTTAAGCAGTCAGTTCAGGATTTTTAAGAATGGTGTCAAGTACGTAATATGATTAAATTATTTTATTTATTAAACTATCATCAAAACTCATTTTTAAGCAGTTAGGAGAGATTCAATTTGTAACCATGATGATTTTCAATTTCCGTCCTCTGGTTGAATTTACAATTATCAAAATATATTGAGAATTATTTTGTAATTAGCAGGATTTTGTCAGAATTAGATTCTTATATATCCAAACATGGATTTAGGATACCTAGGATGTTTTTTTCATTCATTAAAACAATTATAGACTTTAAAAAAAAAAAAATTAAATGATGGTGAGAGCTCTCAGTGCTGTACTGCCTTTTGGACCGACTGGGCCTTTTTCTTGAAACTAGAGAATAGTCACAGTGTTCTAAACTGCTCAAAAATTAATAAGGGTATTGTTAGTTATGTATAGCTTACTTTCCTTAGAATTTTTGTTTTATTCTTATTATAAAACACTTTGAAAATTAATACAAATAAAATTGTATTTTACCTCAGGAAATTTTACAAAAGGTTCTAAAAAAATAATGAAATAAAAAGTTTTTTTAGTCTTGTTTTTATGATTGTGAATTGTAAGAACTTTATAAAATTTAATAATTTGTATAGTAGCCTCTGTTATGCATTATCTCTCTGCACCTATTGGGCATACTGTTTACACTGTTACTATTGTCCTTGATTTCACAAGGAATTACATATCATAAACATGGCAATACTGCTATCAGTTGCTGAAGGTTAAAAAGCTGCAGATAGTGGTCAAAAAGGCTTCTCAGTAGTGCATTCCACATGTGCTCAATGTGATTGAGGTCTGGAGACAACAAGAGGCAGATGTTCAAGACATTGATGAACAACTTTTCTCCTATGAGGTAGTGTATTGTCGTCAAGAAAATGGAAATCTGTACTAATTATGGCCCTGGTTTAAGGAATTTACTCCTCTATAATTCTTAAAAATAACAAACTGCAATCACATCACCTTCTACAATATGGAGAAGAGTCTGTCATCTTGAATAGATGACAGCCCATACTATCATACTCCCTCTGCTAGACTGCATTGAAGGAAGCACAAATTGGTAGTGTATCCATCCTCTGTTCTCGGAAGACTGTTCGCTAATGACTATGATCTCTGTAAATACAGAAATACGAGATCTGTAAACATAACAGTTTCCGACATTAAGTATCCTAATCCCTACACATTTCATCACAAAATTCTCCCTCTCTTTGCTCCGATGTTTTTCTCAATCCATTACTTCATCAAACGCTTATATTATCTACCTAATCCAACTGAATTTGTAATCATTTTATTCTATTAGAAATCATTGGATAAATAATAACAATAGTTGTGTTATTTGTCAAACTGTATATTAGTTTTTATTTCAATACAATTTTATTAAATTATGCTTTAACCCTATTAGTGTTATGTCTTTCTAGTGTTGTAGATCATTTATTCTATAAGCTGATTAAGATCCATAAAACTAAACTTAAATGTTATGAAGTACCCATGGTGTAGGCTGGTTAAATAATAAACCATCTTAATACCACTTCTTAAATTTATCTCTTCTTCTGAACCTTCATTGTAAAGTGGAGTTTGCAGGCTTCTGCTCTTTACATGTAATTTATTTATTTTAATCTTTATTATTATAAAAAGGTGCATTTCCACCAAAAGTTCATTAACCCAACTATTTGCAACAAAGGGTTTATCATATTGTGTTTAGCAGTCAAACAGGTGCTTTTGATGTACAAGTATTACATATTGGAACATAGACATATTTACAAATTTGCAAATGCACAAGGGTTATGTTTCCATTAGCCAGGTTTTCGCCCCTATTTGCATTCATTGACAAATATTTTGTATGCAGTCAAACAGGTGCTTTTGATGTACAAGTATTACATATTGGAACATAGACATATTTACAAATTTGCAACTGCACAAGGGTTATGTTTCCATTAGCCAGGTTTTCGCCCCTATTTGCATTCATTGACAAATATTTTGTATGCAGTCAAACAGGTGCTTTTGATGTACAAGTATTACATATTGGAACATAGACATATTTACAAATTTGCAACTGCACAAGGGTTATGTTTCCATTAGCCAGGTTTTCGCCCCTATTTGCATTCATTGACAAATATTTTGTATGCAGTCAAACAGGTGCTTTTGATGTACAAGTATTACATATTGGAACATAGACATATTTACAAATTTGCAACTGCACAAGGGTTATGTTTCCATTAGCCAGGTTTTCGTCCCTATTTGCATTCATTGACAAATATTTTGTTTGCATGGTGGAAACACACCTTTTGATTATACTGAAGCAAACTTATTTTTTCTCAAATCTTACAGCACTGTTTAAAACTATTTTTCTATTCTTAAACATGTTTTCTGTTTATACAAAAGCGAAATGAAGAGTAAAATATATATACTTCTATATATTTTTATTTAAGGTGAAAATTTAATCCTTAATAAAATGTTTGGGCAATATTTACTCACCATTTCTTTATTTTTTCTTCTCTATACTGGCAATTTTTCGGCTTATACCGCCATTTTAAAGCGATCTGCAATGATTAAAATAATGATATTCATTATGTTGGACACAGCATATTAAAATAATGATACTTATGATGAGTACATAACATATGAGTATCATTGTTTTGATAAGCTGAAACATTGCGAGTGAAGAAAAGAACTAATAAAGAAATGATGAAATACATAAAACCAAAACTTTTTATTACAAAAAGTATATATCCATATTTTATATGTGATCCATTTATTGGAAAGCAGAATAGAAAAAAAATGAGTTCATGATATAAAGTTCAAACATTTAGTATAGTGTATCTACTATACTATCAAAGTGGATTCTAAGAATTCATGTATCAATGTATCAATAATTGTAATATCAACTCAATGAAGTTAAAACTAATATATTAATGGCATTATATTCTTACAATTTTTCGGCCCAGTGCTCAAAATTGTGATTCATGGCAAAAATTCTGAAGAGTATAATGTTCCATTTTTGGGTAAATTTAATTTATTTATATGAGGATTATATAAACCAATTATTTTCACTGGATAATTATTTTTAGAACGCTGATTCATAACTTTGTTACTAGATGTTACAGTGATGACTTCATCTTTAGGTTGAAGTTTTCCAATCTCATTTTCATTTGCTTTAGGTTTTTCCCTTGATCGAAATATAAAAAAATAAAATATCTCTACAAAGCTTAGCAGACTTGCTCCAACAAATAAACCTGCTGCACCTCCCATTGATACTGAAACAACAAATATTTATTTTCATTAAATTGTTATTTAATTCCATTAAAGGCATCGATAAAAAAATATAAGAGCCATGGTTATATTTTATTAAATAATGTTTTTAATATAATTTATTGAATAACCAATATATCATCATGTATAAATTTACGTGAATAATGTTTTAATATGTGATTAGTAAACAAAGTTGTTAATGAGAATAACATGCTTAAGTTACTATTAATATTTTTATTCATGTAAATTTTATAATCTGCAACAAGGTCCTTTTTTTTTTTTAATCTGACAAAAGGATGCACCGCTGCCTCATTGAGGCCTATTGTGCATTGGCCTAAACTCTGTTAAAACAGCCCAGATGCTTTTGCAAACATGTGAGATCTATTAATTCACAGAGCTTAGGGTCAGTGAAAATACTGCAGTCTGGCCAAAAAATCACATCTGCATATAATGTGAATCTCAATTAAGCCAAAGTTAAAAAGACGCTTATTGAGTCGATAGTGATTAGTGTACAGTCCTATTAACAAGGTCCTTAGGAATTTCTATAAAGCAACTTTTAATATAATCACCACCAATAAAAAAAAATTTTATGCTTGAAATATTTACGTATTCAGTTGATTTCAACCTCCTATCAAATTTATTGATTGTTCAGGGAATCAATTATCCATAATTTTGAGCTATTAAAATTTTTTTCTTAGTTACTAAATTATTTAATAAAAAAAATGAACATGAAATGAAAAATAATTTTATTCTGGGACTGAGGTCCACTTAGAATAATAGTAGAGTTCAAAACATGGTGTCCTTTACAATAGATAGTATGGAATTAGATGAAATTTTATTTCTAATTCTCATTCAGCTTACATGCTTCAGAGCCCTCTGAAGAAAAACAGACTGTTTTTGATAAACTTTAAGGATTTAATATGTAGGGGTCATTCTCAAATAAAATGTTAATATTTTGTATTGGGTCTAAGGAAATCAGAAAAATAAAATTGTTGCAATCTTACCTAACTGTCCACAAACTTGTATAAGTGCCAGGGAAGGCTCAGTCGAATTATTATGTGTTTGACATTTCATTGAATTTGTATGAATTTTTGAAAATACTGAAACTTCATGTTTCAGTTTATGAGCATCAAGCACTGAATATAATTTTTTCCCTAATACTCCTTAGATTTTCTCTCTATAAATGTGTACTATTTATAGCCCTAGTGATGTACACTATTAACCACAAAACAAAAACATTTTAACTTTCATTTGTAATTCTCCATTATTTATTATCTTATTAGCATTACTTTTGAAAATAAAACATGATAATCTTCATGTTAAGTTTTTAACGTTTATATCTTAATTTAATCCATGGGTCTCAAACTATGGCTGCATCCACTGCTATGGCTGCACCCACAAGTACATCCGATCCTATCTGTAAAAGTTTCTTTGATTATATCATAAAATTTTAAAGACTGTATATAAAAATATGCAATTTAGTAAATAACATAAGAAGAGGTTACTACATCTATTGCATGATTTTTCCTCTTAGAAAGTTCATTTCACAACTGAAGTATTTAGAACAAGATTTTTTTTTCATCACAAACCATGGCCCGTGAACTTATGGAGGTCTCAGCATGACCTGCGGGCCAAAAGATTTGTTGTCCTGTGATTTAACCTTTTTTGTAAACAATTTACTGTAAATATTATTCAGTTCCAAGCTTGCTGTCATTATTTTTGTTTTTTTATGGCCCTCTTGAATTTTCAACCTGGAAATTTTGTAAAAAACAAAAAGAGGCTTAAATTTATTAGAATGTGTTATGGACAGTGAGGTTAGTGAATTTCTAAAGAAGAAAATTGTTTTTTAAATTTATTTTTTAAAATAAATCATAACATAGAATTTCTATTGCATTGAAAGAAGAAAAGAAAATACTGTTATATTGACTATATAACTAAAAATACAGAACAGAGCTAAGTAGAGACTTAAGACATCTGTAGCAATTAATTGAGAGCTGTGAGCAACACCAAGAATTTAGAGAAAATTTCTTCCACAGCATAACTCTCTGTAGGCAGTCAACAAATTTAATCTATAGAATGGCAATAGCAGGTATTAAAAAAAAAAAAAAGACCTGTACTACAATCATTGAAGAGTGTTGGGTTCAGTACTATTTAGGGAAAGTACTGTTTCAAGACCAACGGTTGTGCAAGGAGGGGATCGGGCCAGGATCACGCTCAACTGCCAGGTTTTCCCCCTTAATAAATAAATTAATTAAGTATACCCACTTTGTTGAGGCTGGGTGTGTCGCAGGAGGGTCTCCCTACCCCATTTTTATCCCATGACCAATGAAACAGAATAAATAATAATTTTTCTGCCATGAGCCGGGATTTGAACCTGAGACCTCGAATATTGGAAGCTTAGTGCCCTACTACTGAGCTACTCCGCTCCCTAGGTATTAATAAATAAACCAATATCAATAATAAACCAGGTTTTAGAGAAAAGCACAATAAAATTGTGCGCCTACTCAACTGTTGAGTTGCTAATTTACTCAGTATACTAATCAGTCATAATCAACACCACTTGTTGATTATGACAAGTGGACACATAAAATGAAGTATTACAGGACCATCATCCAACATACCGAATGTTATAATTCATTCATCCACTGTTACAACTTTCTTCTCAATTTCTTCCCTCTCTCTTTTGTCCGCTAAGTCCACAACAAAGCACCCAGAATTAATACAGATGGTGGTGTAGGATTCCTAATGAGTCTAAATCTAAAATAATGAATTCTGGCATACTCTGCAGATGGTTCCTTTCCACACCCAGTTAAAAAAATCAGCAGTTGAAACTTGAATCGCTCCACTATTCCTGAACCATAGTCCTCGAACTGAATATTCTCTCTCGCCAAACTCCTCTCTATATTTCTGTAGGAGGTATAATATGCATTTTTTATTATTTACTCTTTTTTTTTTTTTTTGTACTTTGAGATCCTGATCCTCATTGTTTGTTTCAAATCTAATAGCAGGATCAACAATCAGAGCCTCTTTTCCTTTTGCATTAAAGGCTTAGATATCTATGAATCTCGCTGATCCTTCCGTATCAAGGACACTTCCAGAAAGCATTTTTACTATTTTGTCTACTGGAATTCGGCAATTCGATGCTTTACATTATTTTGGCTGTGGATGACAAGGAGCATGTTATTTGGACATTTGTCCAGTACATAAGCTGGGATTAATGACTCTTGGCAATATTTGCGGCAGAGGGGTCCAACATCTCCATTCTCCTAGCTTCCGGTCCCCGTAACTCCACCAAGAGGAACATAGTTGATATAACTGACCATATTTGACCAATAATAACTGACATTTTCCTTATCCCTTATTTTCGGTGTTCCAACGTGGGATACCTCTTCGGGTTAGAGCTGAGCTCCACATCTCTCTATCTTCCCAGTCTCCCTTCTGTAGATTCAGCTGGCCATCTCCTCTCGTACTCCTTCCATCCACGTGATTCTGGGTCAGCTGACATTCGCAATTTTTTATTTTTTATTTTGTGGATTAATTGAATTATGTTTTACATTAAAGTTTTAACGATTATAACAAGATATTTTCTAAAACAATAATGTTTAATGTTTCGATTTATTTATTTATTTTTTTTTGCATAAACTGTTTCTTGACCTTTTCCTGAAATAATTTCTCAAGATCATATCTGAAATAATCAAGTAAAAGCTAAATTAATGTGGAATATAATGCTATCATACTTATATTTTAAAAATTAGAGAAGCCTTCTATTTTTATATCATTTTTATCAGAATATTGTTTTGGTCTCCCTCTTCCAAAAATCTTAAGAGCTAAATGTGTGAGGTTATTATTCAGTAAAATTGTTGAATTTCTGGACAGAATTCTATGTTTTTTCAATTCAATACTAAAATACATTTGTTTAGAATGAAAGAGATTAAAAATAAAATAAAGAAATATTGAAATGCATTATTTCTGTAGTAAATGAGGGGTTGAGAAACAAATCTAAAAATAATTGCTTAAGTCTTTTTTATACTCACCAACTAAGTCTAGGCGTCCTCTTACTACATTTCTTTTATATCTTTCACTTGGTAATCTATCTAAGTTTATTTCCATGTTAGACTGGTTTTCAGCAATGCTATTTAAAAAAAAAAAAATAATTTCAAAACATCTTGCTAAAAGAATATTTACTTTTAATTTTTTCAAACATGGTATTTAGTTTTAAATTTTTCGAATATGGTATATACTTTTATAATTGGTAATTGGTTGACTGTCGCGAATAATGAAGAGAAGAATAGTTGGGGTGGTCAGTCAAAAAGGAAGGCAAAAATAAATGATAATATTTAATTTTACATATGCCGACGTTTCATTCCACACTTTGTAACGGTCATTATTATTTATCTCTTAGTTCTTAGTCATTATTCTAACAATTTCATTTTATTTTATATTTATTTATTTTATTTTTTTATTTTATTTTTTATTACTTTTTTTTTTTACCATCACTACTTATGTTTCTCATACCTTGTTATCTGATTATTTTCTTAGCCCTGATGAAGGTCTGAACTTCAGGTCGAAACGTCGGCATATGTAAAAATAAATATTATCATTTATTTTTGCCTTCCTTTTTGACTGACCACCCCAACTATTCTTCTCTTCAGTATTTACTTTTAATTTTTCCAGATATGGGATTTATTTTTATTTTTTCTGATGTGGTATTTATGATTAATTATTGATTATAAATTAATTTAAATTACCAATTGTGAATTTTCATGTACATTTATAAAATATTCCATTTTTTTTTATTATTAGTATATAATACTTTTGAAATAAGGAATAATTAATTTTGTATCTAATATTGTTTAACATTAAGAAAGGTAGAATAAGATTTTTGGGTCTTATCAAAGGAACAACTACTTCCAGAAGGAATTAGAAGGAGAGGAGATTTCAGGATGAACCAGTAAGAAGATGTAGTTACTGGAGACTCTTCGAGACATAATAAAGGATCCGAGAATAGAATGGAGGGAAGAACGATTCTAAAGGAGACCAGATTTATTCACAGATTGACCTTACTAACAAGAGTTAGGTAGTAATTATTTCATAAACAATTTTTTTCATAATTTTCGCTAACTATTTAGTTTTGAATATAAATTAGTAATCTGATTTGTTTATTTTAAATAAATAACACTTCAAAGCATTGGTTAAATTTCATACTATGAACTGCCAACTGTTATAATACTGTATTCTGGATCATTGCAGCCAGGTAAACAATCACAAATTAGACCATCCTTTTTGCCCCATTTAGTCTTCTGGACCGACAGATTGCCATAATTGTTGTTAAGACAGAGTATTCCATTTATGTCACATCTCTCTTCTCTTCCTGCAATATTAAAACTATAAAAATTCATTTGTTATAATAATTAAGTTGATTCATAATAGTTATGAGTATAGTTTTTGAGGATATTATTTACTTTTAAGTGAGAAAATTATAAGATTCCCTTATTAGTAAAGATCAACTTGAAAGACAGTTTATCTTGGCCAAAACATTAATGATCCATTATTGTCCAGTTATTGAGGATTCTCTGAAATGCCTTTCCCCCTTGAGTAAATGAGTTGGGCTCAGCTTATAACTAATGTTAATCGGGCATTCTATCCTTTAGTTTTATTGAAATCTATAAGAAATAATTCTTAAAAATATTGTTAAATACTTTGATTCTCAGAGGCCTATTTAACAATATTTGAATGATGGGGAAACCTCAGGATTCCTTAAGTTGAAAATGAATTACTTTTATTATCTCCAATGGGCGCTGACTTATATTTTTTTAGATATTTATATATAAAAAATGAATAAGTTCATCACAGAAATATAGCTTATATTCATGCCATGTATAATCTATTGTTGAAGATTTTTTTATTCCTAAATAAACAAATAATCATGGATTCCTTACGTGAGTTTGGCATGAGGTGTGAGGTACAATTGCAAACTTTCAACTGTTCCTTTCGTCTGCATTCAACTACGCATGCACTATAGCTGTATTTGTAGGATGACTAAAAAATAAAAAAAATATTTTAAACTTTTGTTTTATAATATTGATGTTGTGAAGTAAAGTATGATTTATTTGGATTTCAGAAGCCAGTTTATATTATAGATCATAAAAAAGGATGAGCCACCAATGTACGAGGAAAAATTGTCTTTTCAATTTGAGTTGAACACACTGTTTAATAAGACTAATGGGTTAATACATGGAGACTTAAGAGATGCAAGGCTCTCATTTTATACCTGATAAAACTATTTATTGTTCAAATTACTGTCTAGGTTATCAATATTGATTTTGTCAAATTACTGTCTAGGTCAATATTGATTTTGTTAAAATCTTACATTCCCAGCTCTGAATTATTGGAAATTAGAAAGGCAAAGTATAAATAATCTAAACATATTATCATTATATTTATTTAGTGGGTACAATAAACACATTTTAGTCAGCTGAGTATATAGTCTGGTTTGAGTGGTACTGTACAAATTTAAACTGAGCAGTTAGCATTAAATGATCTAGCCTGCGGTGGGTGCCGCTTTTGGGATTTTTTAGTGAGCCAATTGCATCCCTACGTAGGCTGCTGGTCAGTATTGATTGGTTCTTTCATTAAAAACTAAGTATTTAGAAAATGTTATCACAGTACTATTATTGCTCTTATTAAAAAGAAAAAAGTAATGGATAAAATAAAGTGACATCCATCCATCACAGATTCTAATAAGATTTTGTAAATATTAAGTAAATAAGAAATATATATTTCCAATCTAATGAGTAGTTTCAGAACTATGACCATTTGAACATTTGAGATATTTGAAGTATATAAGGCAATTTGAGTTCAAAATTCACTTGACTTTATTTGGACTTTCCAATATAAAATAAATTCCTATGTATCTTTTTAACATGAGCTTTCAAAATGTATTCATTTGTCTTACATTTTGTACAAAATCAAATGATACCATAAGTATTAGTATAATAATTTTCCATTATGGATAAAATAATTCTTAAACATAAAAATTAATATTTTTCAAGGTTGTGATACAGATATCGAGAAATATCTGCAGCTAAAATCTTTCTCTAAATATCCTAATACCACTATTCATTATTAAAAAAAGGCTTGAACTTCTCTATCAAATGAGAAAATAATATTGGTAGGCTTTTAAGTTTAGGTAAAAAGTCTTATAACAATTTAAATCTAATACAGTAAAATAAAATAGATAAGATATATACAAGTAAATATGTCTTAAATCTGATATATGATACTGACTTCAAAATATTCAAATAATTTATTATAGCCATATATTACTGAAAAAACCATGAAAGTCTCTGTCATGCTGAAATAATATTGGTGGGCTTTTGAGTTTAAATTACAATTTAAATCTATATACTAAAATTAAATTTACATATTGCTTATAAAAGTAAACATGATCAAAATATATCTCAAGATTACTATAACCATGGTTATATATCACCAAGTATTACTGAAATGAATATACAATCTTCTTTCTAATGATAAAATGATATGGAGTTATGAGTTTAGAGAGTTTTATTACAATTTAAATCTAATAAAAATAAATTAAATGAGAAAATTAAACAACTGATTACATGCAAAAGACTGATTATATGTAATTTATGTGAATTGCTCATTACTTTCAAGATCTGAAAATATGATTATCCAAATCCAAGTTTTACACATTAAGACTAAAATGTTATGTGCTGGCTAATTCTCCAGTCACCCACTGTGTTTGTGTATTCTAATATCACAATGTGGAGTTCCTAGCCAATGCTAAGAATCAGCCAGACAACGAATTTTTCCATAACAGAGTAGATAAATTAGTTTGTAATGGGGAATCATACATTGCATGCTATGGGTGCAGTGGTCGAATGGGCTAACACATTGTGCACAGCACCAGCATTGCCCGGCAACCTGAAATATGAAAAATGATATAAAAATAGTCATGAGTTCGCGTCCCGGTGCCAAGGTGTCTTTTAAATCCCCGCCCACACCCCCTGGCCCGGGAAAACCCCGTATAGCCTTAATGGCGAGGAAGGGAAGGACCCAAAAAAAAAAAAAAAAACATTGCATGCTATGGTGGTGAATATCCTAAAGAATCTGAGCTGCTAAAACTTTATTTGGAAGAATTTTTAGAAATATTTGATAAAAGAAAAAAACCTGTACCATTACAATCCATGAAGGGTTCAGTACTATTAAGGGAAAGCACTGTTTCTTGGTAAACGGCTGTGCAAGGAGTTGATCTGATTGAGATCATGCTCAACCACCAGGTTTTCCCCTTAAATAATTATTTAATTAAGGGTACCCACTTTATAAAGTTTTGGTACACCCCAGGAGGATCTCCCGACCCTAATGTAGTATTTGATCATGAAGAAGAAATAAAATTTGACAGTGGATGAATGATGACCAAATAAAATTACAAATTATGCTTCTTTCTCATCAACAAGTTGTTGATTTTAATTTATTATATGAATAAATCTATACAGCATTATGTTTCACTTCTAATGACCTTATATATGGTGTAGAATCTGTCTACTTTGTTCAAGAAAAAACTGTTGCTTTAATTAAGTTGACCATACCATCACTTTAGAGTGCTGCAATGACCAATATACAAATTTGTAAATAATGATGAATTTGTGTTACCACGAAAAAGATTTTCTTCTAAAAGGAAGTTGGTCCTTTCTTGCAAAAGTAATGGAAAAAAATGGGCAATGGAATCGAGAACACAATTAAATGATCTTTTACAAAGGAAAATTTCCAAAATACAAGTTAAATAGAAATGCTGTACAAATTTATACCTATAGTAATAACCTTTTTTTCAAAAATAAAATGTTTCTTTTTGAGTGATTTTGAAATATAATAGAAAAACTGCAGGCATTCAGTTCTGTAATATTGGTTTTATATTAATATTTAAATTTGTATATTGGTCATTGCAGATCTGTAAACTGAAGGCATTGCAGAACTATAAATTAGAAATTTTAATAAATATATAAAACTAGAAAATAAATAAAATAGATATTTTAAGAGGAAGTGGCTTTTTGATGAGCTGTATTAAGTACTGATTATTTTTTGCAGGTCCCGACCTGGCCACCTTCCTTATATGATCTTAGAAATTTAGATAGAAAAATTATTATTAATTAGTGAGGCCTTGTAAACAAATCATATGATAAAAATAATTTGTAAGCACTAAATTTACTTCACTTTTTTAAATTTTAAATACTTCTGCTATTCTAGATATGTTATACCTGTTAAACATTAATGGTAATATTCTAGATTCGTAACCTAACCTCCAAATAATTTTCATCAGGAAATCGACATTTTCTTTGATGAACTGAAAGATCTCGCACATCAGGACCATTTTCTATATCGATAATTGATATTCGGTACTGTTTGGCTGTGTTCAATGAAGCAATTAGAATATCAGTGGTCATTGTATTGTAGAAGGGAACATCTGCATCTGAGTGTAAATATACCTGAAGAAATATTTATTATATGATATCAAATCTTTTATGCTTTATTGAGACAAATCAATCAAATCTTACCTTACAAGAAATGTTTAGTTCTAAAGACAAAGATCCAAGAGGTGTCTTTCTATTTGATATCATATTTATAAATGGGAGATTGTTTTTTTTCCTGATCCTAAACAAACAAATATAGTAATTTTGTTATTAGGTGAGGCCACAATGATCAAATGATCTCACATAGTTAACTGAACCGGAAAAACTGTTCGTTTATGGGCCCTTTAAAAACAGCTTCAGGAAACATTATTTAAATAATATACAGGGTGTCCCGTAATTAGAGGAAAATTTTTATAGAAGTAATAGCAGATCTCAAGAGCTACAAAAAAGTCCATATAAACAATGGATCAATTTTTAGCAGAATAGTAGAAAATCCAAGATTAGTGTTTTTTAGAGTCTTTTTTTTTTTGCATAATAGGAAGCAATTACTGAAGAAATGTTTAATTTAAGTAATGTACAATTGCTTCGCTGTAAACGAGACAAATTTATTTCCAATGAAAATAGAGTTTGTCATTATTAAAACCATTGACAGAGGACTTTTGAGCAGCTAAACTAAGCTAAGTTCTGTTTTTAAAGTAAAACTCATAAACTATTCATTTTTTTTTTTCCATTATCATCAAACTATACTGCAGATACCCCAATTTTAGAAAAGCTTCGTCGTTTAATTCGATTTAAGTCCATATTAATTAATTTTTGGTTTATTAGGGAAAAACTTGAAATTCACATCAAGTTGTGTAAAAAAATAATTTATATTTAATGTTATGTAAAAAAAAAATAATAAACAGGCGATGATCTAGTAGTTTTATGCCCTTAATAAACCAATACAAACAAAAAATTATGTGATGTAGAGATGGTTGACCGTTGATATAATATGAGAAGTAGTTAGTCGGGGGTGCAGTCAAATAAATACCAAATTAAAATATAGTAATTATTTTAATTTTTGGCGATGTTTCGATCCACTTTGCAGGTTTGAAACACTTTTTGAGTGTTTCAACTGCCTCCCGCAGTGCTACATCCTACGCCCTGAAGAGGACCTGCAAAGTGGGTCGAAACGTCGGCAAAAATTAAAATAATTACTATATTTTAATTTAGTATTTATTTGACCGCACCCCCGACTAACTCCTCAAAAAATTAGGTGATTTTATATCCTCTCATAACTATGTTTTCAGCAAAAATGACTACAATTAATGTTTGCAAATCTTTTATATCTTGTTTTTCATCATCTAGGATGTATTATAATTTATAATAAACATAATTGCCTAAATCCACTTTTTATATATAATATTTTTTTTAAATAATGGTTTTTCAAATCTTTTCAGGTAAAGAGGTTATGAATTTTCACCCACCTATATTATTAGAATTGAGGGAATTTATATGTTACAAACTAAATATTCCTGATCCTAATATTTACATTTTTATGAAAATCATTGAAATAATCAGCAGGTTTCTTTATTTTAAATGTAAACTTTAGGGTTAGAAATACTTATTCTGTCACTTATAAATATGGACCAATTCCTATAATAGGGAACCTGGGCAAAAAACAGTTTCATAACCACTTTGCCTAAAAGTATTTGAAAAATCATTAGTTGTAAAAAAAAAAAAATTATAAATGAAAAAAATTTAGGTAATTATGTCTATTATAATACATTCATAATAATGGAAAACAAGAAATAAATCCTTGCAACAATAAATTGTAGTAATTTTTGCTGAAAACACGGATAATTTTACTTGACAGGATAAAAAATCACATCATTTTTTTTACACAACTTGATGTGAATTTCAAGTTTTTTCCCAATGAATTTATCTTATTAAACAAAGAAGTTTTTCTTAAAGTGGGATATCTGTAGTATAGTTGGATGATGATAAAAAAAATTACAAATAATTTATGATTTTTTAAAAACAGAACTTGCTACAGTTTAGCAACTCAAAAGTCCGCTATAAATGGTTTTAATAACAACAAATTCTATTTATCCTTTTGATGTAAATTTTATCTAGTTTGCAGTGAAGCTATTGTTAATTACATATTTCTTTAGTTGTCACTTCCTATTCAACATAAAACACGACTTATCTAAAAATACAAAAATTTGGATTTCCTTCTTCCCTACTGATTGGTTTTTGTAAATTGGCCCATTGTTTATAAGAAATTCGTTGTAGCTCTTAAGGTCTGCAATCACTCCTATAAACATTTCACTTCACTTACAGGACACCCTGCATATAGATACATAGATAGATAGAAAGTAATCTTTATTCTGGGACGAGGTCCCTTATGAATAACAGTTATGAACAAAAAAATAAAAACCACATCTGACCATAAATTACAATAATCAATATTAAAGAAAATATACAATATCTCAGTAAAAGTATATTAAAAGAAGTACTAATAACACCATTTTGAAAAAAAAAAACATTATTTAAATGGAAAAACAAAACAAAATAATATAAACATGGACTGATTTATAAAATTGAAACTCAATCAGTTTTAATAACGATTCACCTCAGTCAAAATCTTTTTCGCAATATTTCTTTCATTGTATAACGTCATTTTGGGATGTAAGAAGGAATTGGTAGAAATGATATTTAAATGAGGACAAGGAAGAGGCATGGCGGATATCAGATGGCAAGGAATTCCAAAAGGCAGTGGATCAGGCAATAAAGGAATATTCAAATGTCTTAGTTCTATGGGAAGGGATATAAAGGTCGGAAACACGGGATCTTGTTTTCTGGGAGTGGATAACGGGTTTGAACTGTAGGAGACTGTAGATGTAGGAAGGGTGTCGGGTGTTGATCGTTTGGAATAGGAAAGATCCAAGGAAATATTGTCTGCGTAAAGAAGGGAAGAGCCACTTTAACTCATCGTAAAGGTGGGACACATGAGACTGCCTCGATGTACCGAAGACAAATCTTAAGCAGGTATTCATGTAGGTATACATGTCATATATATGATATATGTTGACTATGTACCATATTCCTGAGAACTTTTGAAGTATTTCTACAACAAAAACAACTAAATAAGAATTATTTTAACAGATCCTTTGCTATGTTTAACCATAATGAACATAAACTATAGTAACCAATATTATATCAGTATAAGTTAATATTTATAAGTTATTTTTTCTCTCTAGGATGATAAAAAAGTATTCTGAGGAAGGAAGATAATATAGATAGATGAATTAAGGGATTTAAGGAGCCATTAGAAAGGAGCTACTTCGGTTCGGATGAAATTCAGAGAGCCATTGAGATTTATTTTAATGAAGACGGTTATATATTCTTGAAAATTTAGTAAGGTTGGCCAAAATAGTAAGGCTGGCCAAAATGTGGAAGAAGGGTGAAGAAATGTTTCTCCATCTTTTAAATCTGGTATACCACAACATAAGGATACTATAAAAATGGAAGATTATCACGGTTTTATCTCTTTACAAATGAGGTATTATAGAAAATGAAACAATCATCGAGATATATCCTTTTCAGGGTGTCGACCAAACTCTGCTCAAGAGTTATCAACTGCCAGAGCAGTATGGGTTCAGAAACTTGAGGACACTGGACATATCTTCACTTTGAGGCGGTTAGAAAAATGTTCATCGAGAAAGAGAAAAACCTTTATACACCTGGAAGAAGGCTTAGAAAGTTTTATACAGAGAAAACAAAATCTATGAATGTAGACAGGCAAGCTTATCAAGTAATCAGAATCTTTAATTTGAAAGGAGTAGTTTCAGGTGTTAAGGTGTCTGGTTGAATGAAAGAATATGCCCATGAGGATGTGTGACAAAGGCTAGAAGAAATTTGAAGAATGTTACTCTTGATCGAAAAAAGAGATTTCCTATGAAAGTATATGAAAAGGTCCAAGAGGTCAATGTTTCTCCCATTTTTTCATCCTCCTTGAAGTCATGGACCCCGGAAAGATAGGATTGACAAACCACTAAAAGATCACACATCCAAGTAAAGCATGTATAAACTAACCTGGAAAGGGAAAAATGAGGTCTTGAAACCTTCTCAAGATAAATGGGAACAGAGAGAGGAACAAGAGGAAGTCTTCTGATTGCTTCATAGGAAAGGTTGTTTTTAAATTATCAATATACTCATAGATATCTGATTTTTATAAATGTTGTGGTTACTGTTAATTGCATGTAAATTAGATAAAGTTCCTAAACTGATAATAATACTTATTTCCCAAAAGTTCATAAAATGTAACAACAGTAAGAAAAAAGTAAATATATATAAAAAAACTTTGAACTATTCAAATTCAAGATATTAAGTTGTATATTACTAAATTAAAATATATTATAATTATCGGTGTGATGTTATTTTTAGGACACACCCCGTCTTATATGTCCTAAGTACTAAATAAATAAATAAAACAAAATTATCTAATAATTTCTGGCAAACAAATTGTTGAAGTGTGCAATTTAAGAGATATGGGGGAAGGGAAAATATGTGCCTAGGGGTGTATGACCCACAGACTACATCATTAGAGCATATAAAGTTTTTTTTTGTTTTTGCCTATAAAAAAAAAAACTTTGCTAAAGTGTATTCAAATGACCTTTCGTTCTCCATGGAAAGAGTAAAACATTTTCCAATTTCAGTTTCTGTTGATTTGAAATGTTCACAGCAATTAAATTCCACTCCCCTCCAGGCACATCTTATAAAAGTATCCTGACATGGATTCCTCACCTGTCCATATATGTAGGCATGATTAAAAAAAAATATATTTCATTAGAATAGAAAAAAAATTCTAGAAATTACAGTAAATTAAGTGAATAATAAATTAATTTTTTTTTTTAACACTTTATTGAGAAATATTACAATTTGTCACAGATTAAATTAATAAATATTAAAATATCTATATATATAAAAACATGTTTTATTTACTTTCATCTACTTATATATGTATATATATATATATATATATATATATATATATATATATATATATACAGTAAGGAAACGTACTGCGCTCGTGAAAAATTTCTAATGTAGTTTTTAACGGAAAAAGACATTTTAAGACCCCCCCCCCCAAGTTCAAATAACTAAATCCCACAAAATGTGGTATGAAACATAAATTTCGTATTTGAGATAGGTATTTGCCTGGTATGTTATAAAATTTTTTTCTCAAAATCGACTAACCTGAAGTGGCACTTTATTTTGTAGATTTACATATTTTCATGATTTTATCAAACGATTTTGATATAACTCGTTATATCAATGTACCAATAGATGACCTTTGATTTCAGTTAGGTCATATCCTCATTGAAATAGATGGGCAGGGTATAAATGTCGAATTTTCAAAACGTCTTCTTCTAAGTACTTTTTGGTTTATTATTTTCAATAATCAACCATTGTGATCGACCAAAAAATTCAAAAACTTAACCCCTTCTCAACATTTGAGGTTTCACATTTCAGGACGCGTAGAATTCGAAAAACGAATACAAATTTTTTTGTCCGTCCGCCATCCGCGCATTTTCTCCGAAACTACTGGACCGATTTTTTTTTTCAAATTTTGATATAAAATCAGAGGTCCCCCGAGCACTAGCGGATCCAGGATTTAATTTTGAGAGGGGGGGGCTTCAGCCTGAAACCTTTTTTTTTTCATAAAAATAACCATAATTACTTTGGAAAAACAGAAAGAAACTAACTACCTATATGAAATGGTGTTTAAGTTATTCCTTAAGTGCTTTTAAATGTAATTACACGAACTATAATACTTTAAGAGGTATTTTAAAAAAAATTTTTCCCATAAAACATGGTTATATTTTTCCAATTTGGGGGGGGGGCTTCAGCCCGAAAGTCCCCCCGTAGATCCGCCCGTGCCCCCGAGGATGATCCTCCTTCATCGACATTACTCTCCGCCTTTAACTTTCAAAATGGCGGCCAAAAAACCTGCGTTGCTATAGACTGTAGCTCCTAAACGAATATACAGATTTCAATGAAACTTCGCTAAAGTCATTTTCTCGATGCCCTTTAAATTTATCTATATAACATACATACATCTATATAACACACTTCAACGAAAAGAAGCTGGAAAAAAAGTTACGAGGGATGATAAAATTAAATTCCGAATAACTCGAAAAGTTTTTACTTTTTTGTTGATATTGTAATAGTTTTGTAAAAGTTTACGAAATTTTCTAAAAAACAAAAAGAAAATCGTTAAAATCAGACAATTAGGAGCAAAGATATGGTCTCCGGTTTTTTTTATATGTTCTACTCCAAATGTTATATCCTTGGTTTGGTTTTTAAATTTTGAATGTGTTATGAACTAACGCTATTTTTTTTTTTTTTTTTTAGCATATTACTAATGATTAAACAAAACAGTTTAATCCAATAATTGGAATCACCTTTTGTTTTTTTTTTCTTTGTAACTCGGAAGGTAATGTTACTTTAGATGTATAATTGTTTGGAAATAATAAACCATTGTGAAATAATTTGCAGTGTTTTTTAATTTGGTTTATATGAAATAATTAACTGTCTATATTTGCAAGGATTACTAAAAATGATGCAATATGAACTATGAAAGAATTTAAAATTAATTAAATATAAAAAAAGGAAAAATGTTCTTCCAGGTTGAACACGAATTTTCGAAAAAAATGTGTCAAAATATGTAACCGGCGTGATAGTCAATGGCCAGTTTACAGCATGAACAATTTGAAATATTTATATTATTTAAAGTGTTATAAGATTTACCATGTCTGATAGATCACTAAAATTAGCTCTTGGACAGTCCAAATCTCCAGAGAGGCAAAATTCTTTGATATAGTAAGCAGTTCCTTTGAAATACGTAATTTCCTTTAACACTTCATCTAAGTTACAGTCGTGGTCATCTCCGAACAATCTGCAAAATTCAAAACTTGCGACAAAATGTTTATGATATTATGCTATTGTATATGTTAAGCAATAAAATCAAGACATCTTCCATGAAATGTATAATTTTTTTCAAATTGTCCCAATGAAATAAAATAAATTATTATACAATTTTGTTTATATTTGTTTTCCCTAATCAATGTTTTTCTTCAAATATATCAGATATTTGATAATTCAAATCAGATAATTTAAATAAGGGCTTCATTCATTCCACGGGCGGATCTACGGGGGGGGGGGGGGCTTTCGGGCTGAAGCTCCTCCCAAAATGGAAAAATATAACCATGTTTTATGGGAAAAGAAAATTAAAAAATACCTCTTAAAGTATTATTGTTCGTGTAATTACATTTAAAAGTACTTAAGGAATAACTTAAACACCATTTCATATAGGTAGTTAGTTTCTTTCTGTTTTTCCAAAGTAATTATCATTATCTTTATGAAAAAAAAGGTTTCGGGCTGAAGCCCCCCCCAAAATTAAATCCTGGATCCGCTCGTGATTCATTCTGTGATTGAATCATATTTTCAGATGAGTTGCAATTTAATGGTTTTTGGTTCGGTAGTTGTAAAAAGTGTGGCGAAATAATGAATGGATGAAAATGAAAATTAAAGTTCATCATCGAACATAAAGGAGGCTACATTATGTTCTGGGGGTGCATCAGTGCAAAATGAGTAGTTAAGTTGCATGTATTTCAGCCGTAGAGGTCGGTACTTAAGAAATATTGGGGAGCCTAGGTTTAGTCAGTGGTGCAGAATTTTTTTTATCACATTATTAATGTCGGTCAAAATACTACTAAAAACAGTCCAATCATTCCAAAAATTCGGACAAAAAAGTTATAAAATATAAGAAACTTTATTTGTGAATAATCAAAAATTAAATTCTTTTCTCTTGGCTTTGTCCATGATTATATAAAAGATTACTAAATTCCCTACAAAAGGAAAACAATCCACCGAAATTGGAGAATTATTAGCAACAATACAGTTTATTGAAATTTATAAACATGTTAGTTTTGTCTTGTTTCCTTTGACAATTATATTTAGCGAGAAAGAAACAATTGATTTCTCCATCTTATCATACGTTGCATTATTTTATTTTCTTATTAGTTTGTCATTTAATCATTGAATAATAAATTGAGCGAATTTTTCACGAGAAATGTGATAAAATCTCGTAAAAAATAGAAGGGTGCACATAAATGAATCATAATATGCAAGGATATGCTGATATATATAATTATCTTTGAATATAAAATAAAATTTCAATAATAGGAACATAAGGCGTTGTAAAATGCTTGCGTATTTTACTTCTAGGCTATAGCTTAGCCCTTTAATCGACTTTTTTTTTATTGATTTTATTTTACATATTTTATTCATTCATGTAGATTAATTGTTATTTATTTCGATTTCATTTTAGTTCTACGAAATATTGGGTGGAAGGAGCGAAACGATGGCATCTCTCTATTTTTATTGGAGGGGGAGGGAGTGATAGTTGCCCTCCCTCTTCCTAAGTCTGCACCTATGCAGTGTACCCATAAAATTCAGCCCATTTTTCAATACCAAACATCGCTGGTTGGATATAAAGAATTATATTTATTTCGTGAAAAATAAGTAAAAATGTAAGAGTGTATCGATTCGCAAAATTTACAATTTTTTTTAATCTCATATAATTGTAAAGAAAATTTAATTCAAGTATATTAATTTTGTATAGAAGAAAAATAAAGAGATTAGGGAATTGCTTATAATCAAAATAATTTTGAAAATTATTGTATTTAAACATGAAAGCTAGATAGTAACATTTTTTATCAATTCATTAATTTGAATATGTTAAAGCATGTATTCACTGTTAAAAATCCAGGATGCAAAAGTTGTTATTTAATTCTATTTTTCTTTAAAATAATCAGAAATATAGTATTTTATCAATTTGAAAATATCTAAAATATAACTTATTCTACTCAAACTGATACTATTTAAATGCTTGAGTCCTAATAATCAATTAAATAAGAGATGATTAAATTATGACAGCAGTATTGAGTTTTGGAGCCAATTCCTGTTGGAAGCCACCATATTTTTTATAGTATCTTTTGTTATAGCCCAGTTCTCTGTTTTTAATTATTATTTTAGACTGAATGTTAATGATGTTAGTCGTTTAGTTTTGTTTAAATACATCCAGGATTACAATCATAATGGTGAGAAACTATTGCTGTTATGAGAATATTTAGTGAATCATTATTTATTCATTTATTTTTTCTGGAATCACAGATTTTTTTATTCATTGATGTAGGGAAGTCCAGAATAGTGATTTAAATATGTATTTACATGTATTGTAGTAAATGACAAGACTTCTTAATTTCAATGCAGAATGATTTAGTTCTCCTTCTAGGTATAAAAAAAAAAAAAAATAAAAAAAAAAATAGAGCCTGTTGCTGAATTCTCTGTTTTTTTTAAAAATATTATATTTTTTTAGGTTTGGTATCTCATACTAGGTTCTATTTTTACTTTTACTTTTAAAAACTATTTATTATTGGAAAACAATATGTTTCTGTTTTATTTTTTAATACTTTACTTTTTTTTTTATTATTGTTGGTAGATATAGTAATGTACACATTACACATTATATCATATTTAACATAAGGCCACCACTGATTTAATGTTTTTTATTAAAATGATTATGTTTCTTTCTCATCAAAGTCATGTTTATAACAAAAAAATATTGATTATTATTTGTAACTATGATACATAATTGTTTTGATTGTAATAATGGATTATTATACATGCTTGTGTAGTTATCCATTATGGCAAACACTCATATTGTCTAACAGGTTGGGAAGGGTTTTAAATAAATAAATAAGTTTTTACCATAAGGTATTACATCTCATCTTGTTAACTATTTCTCTTGCCATCACTGTTGTATGCTATGTTGTCATGTTCAAACTAGATATTTAATGGAAGGAGAGAAAGATGATTTCTAATATCCACCGAGATACCAATCAGGACAAGGTATGACAAAATTGTATTTCATTGAAACATATTTTTCTTATATATAACAACTTTATACACGAGACTATGGCGACTGAGTATGTTAAAGTATTATTTGAACAGATTCCAAACCAGCTATTTATTGGCTTTATTTTAAAATGGAACTATGGCATTAATCTGAATCTTCATACTTTGGCCAGAATGGTTTGGTAACCGATTGCATATGTCTACCTTCTTGGCATAGTTGGTGCATATAAGGAAATTAAACCTTAAAAAAACAAAAATATTGGCAACTGTGTTCCAAAGGCACCAAATTGCACTATATTTCTTTAATGAAAACTTAGAAAGTTAGAAAGGTGATCTCACTTACAATAATTTAAAACCGCTTGTGAATAAATTCATGTTTATCTAAATCAATAAACTAGTTGAGTTCCTATCCTTATAATCATGCATTTGAGATTGATTAATTAAAATATTACTTTTCTACTTATCTCAAAACTGTCCAGTATTAGTTATGGTTCACTTTCTCATATTGAGATGCTAAAGGAAATCAAAATGCATTAGATATTGCAGAAAAGTATAAATTTTAGGGATAGCTTAGTTTGATTTCCCAATTGGTGCTGAGGAAAGGCTTTGTACTAAAAACAAAATTTAAAGAAATTATCTAACACTTATGATGTACTTGACAGAAGGTGATTTATTAGGTTTTGTCTTGCAAACATTCATGTAGAATTTATTACGAATAAATTAATGTTTATTCAAATTGATAAGTTATTCTTAGCAGAGAGAAATTAATTTTAAGGATAACTTGTTTTGGTATTTCATTTGGATAAGGCTATTTAGTCGAACCAATAAAATAGTATACGTTTCATGATCTATGGGATCTTGAGTACTATTGATATTAAGTTTTTTTAGATAGAAATTTGGAAATTTTTACTAAAACCTTTTTAATAAAAAGTAAATAGGTGTTCAAAGGGTGTGCCAATATGATCCTTGTATGGCATTACAGAGACTGAGCTGCACTTGTTAATTCTGCTCTTCACTTCTGTTGGAACCAAGCTACGGAGCAGTTAATTGTATAGTAAATTAAACATTTATTCATACTTGATGATTCATTATCATGAAAGGGGAGAGGTGGGAGAAATGGGCTTATAATATTTAACTTTATTTTTTAAAGCTTTTTTTTTATGATCCATATTATTAAGTTTTAGATAGAATAAATTATTGTAGATAGGTGGCCGAGCGGGCTAACGTATGTGGTAACCTGATGACAGAAGTTATAAATAATAAAAATAGTTATGAGCTTGCGTCCGGAGGTTTTAACTCTAACATTAATCTCCCCTCCCCTCACCCCCTGGCCTGGGGAAATCACGTATAGCCTAAAAGGCGAGAAAGAGAACAAAAAAAAAATAATAATAATTAATTAGTGTGAGGGATTATTTTAGAGAGAATCATGGGTTGAAAAAATGGAATGTTCTGATGGAAAACCACTTTCTACAGCTTTTGAAATAAATGGCTTTGGATTCATCTAAGGCAAATTAATTATTCTTGGGTTCGTTAAACTAAAAATATATTAAATCACTAATTTACTACTATAATATAACTTAGATGAATTTTTTCTTGTGAAATCAAAACACTATGCACTTATTGTTCCAATTTTTGACCTTTGAGAATTTTTTTTTGTGTTATACTAGATAGAGTTTTGTATTGATGTGTTATCAAAGTTGTGTTATGTACTTAAAAGTTTAGCTCCATAAAAAATGTACTTTGTGACTTTTTGCAAAAAAATGAGATAAAAAATTAAAATTGATCCTGGAAATGAAATAAAAAGTAAATACTTAGGAATCATTTTCTTGTTAGAATTATATGGTTTTCAAGATATACGAAAAAGTTTCGTTAACTGCAACAACCCATAATAATTACACCATTTTACAACACACTAATAGAGACTACAAGTAATTTTTATTCACAATTTTACAACCAAAAAAATTAATTTAAAATAATACAATTACTAAAATGGAGTGAAAGTTTAGGAAATGTTTACTGTATAGTTTATGCATGTCACCTCTCAAAACAGAGCCAAAATTCTGTTGCAGTAAATGTTCAGTGATCTCAGTTAGAGGATATGTTCAATATTATTTACATGTTTTCTAGATTTTTCCTGTTTGAATAATGAATCATAAAATACATAAATGTTTAATTGATCATATAATTTATTTAATTTGTAATTTCTTGGTACCAACTAAAAAGTAGAGTAGAGCTGACAAATATGGTTCAGAAAGCCACATCTCAACACCTATTTCTGTTTTCTTATATTTCTCAAAGCGAAGAACAGATTCTAGTCCCTCCTCATTTATGATTTAATAATTAAAAGGTAGCCTCTGTTATAGAATTTTACAAATCTTCATAATAATTATTCAAGATTTAACATTTTAAAATTTACCAATATAACAGTATAGAATTAAATCAATTGTGTATGAGAATTAATGTTTAATGAGTGCATTAAAGTTAAGTAAAATCCTAAAAAATTATCTCTTTTGTGTATATTTTCTAAAAATAATCTTTTATAATTAAAAGAATTAATGAATAGATTAAATTATAAATTCACTTCATAGTTTAAAAAAAATTATCTGATAAATTTTAAATCAATGTAAATAAACTTTATTCTGCACACGTTTTTTCAAAGAAGTACCTGAATTGTAAATAAGTCATACATGAATTCTTTTGCATAAATTGTATCGGTTCATATAAAGAAACTTTTTGAAACAATGTTAACTATAGTTTTTTTACATTATTGGATCAGAAATATAAAAATTAAGTTCAACAATGGAAAATAGATAGGCAATAGGGAAGAATAGATTTTCTAAATTTTTGAATAATGAGTTGTTTATTTATTTTTCAGATGGGTAGCTGTGGAACAAGCAAATCTTATAAATATCAGGTATTTATACTACTTATTAATATTAAAATCTTTACTTTTGTAAATTGAAATTTGGTTTTAGTATTTTTATGGTTCAATATATTATTATTTTTGAGAAGACTGTTATATAATTTTTTTATAAGCTCTTGTTACTTTGTTATATCTGGTATTGCAAATAATATGATTATTTAGGTTTCATGTATAAATTTTGCTTTATTTTCTCCTCCATAGGGCTAGAACTTACGAGGAGTTATAAACTATAAGACAAGGCGAGTTAATTGGTTAGTAACTTAAGAAAATGAATCTAAAAAGGAAAAGAGAGTGATTTACCTTGTCACCTGTCTTCTAGCTTGTCATTCTTCGTAAGTTTTTTGGCCTAAAAGATTGGAATATAGAAAGGAAAAACATAGAATGAAAACATTGTAATTTTTAATTTTTTCCTTTTCAAGTCTTAATCCGAACCTGTCATGAATTTGTCAATAAACAGGTGTTTTGTTGTTGTGAATTAAGAAAATGACATTTTAGGTATGAGCAAGGATAGTACCCAGCAGCACCTCTTCCTGCTCTTTATTTACTTTCTTAAACTGGAAGGAGATTTCTCCTCCAGCTCTTTTTCAGTCACCTTCTGATGAGCCTGTCATTTATATGTCTATTGCTGTGTCCATATAGTTTAATGTGAATTTGAGAGCTTACCTACCAGATAGCTGATGTTATTAGTCTTAAAATCTTGGACTAAAAAAAATTGCAGTTTTTGTAAGTTCGTCTTTTTTTCTGAACCATAAATCTGTGAGTCTTATGTTCATATGGGTTTGAGTAGGCATGTGTATTTATTTGTTGTCTGATTTTCAATATTAATTTGAAAAAAATATGAGTATAGTGTGTTCATTCGCTTGTTTAATGTCTTTATTTTCATTTTGATGTATGTGCTTCTATTTTAAATATTTATAAATCTTAAATTATAAATTAAGATTAACTGTAATGAAAATACAATAATTAAACAAAGGTCGATTTTCAGTGATGAATTTAATATTTGACAGAACCCTGAAAAACTATGTCCTTATGACCATGATAGGCCTACTTGCTGGACTAGTTCCACCCACCAATACCAGTACCAGTACGGCCATGGGCTCTCTCCGTAATTCTGTTTTTTTTTTTTTTTTATTGCAATTAGCCATTAAGTAACATTTCATGAAATTAATCCTTTAAGTACTTTGATGAATTTTCTCTCTGTGAAATTAGAACACTGTTGACTTGAATGGGGGTATCGTAATTGGTATTGAATGGGAGTAGAATGTTTCTTATTATTTTTTTGTATGGGATATGACTGAGATACAAAATCCAAGTTTTCGACTTCAGCTTCCCCTTTCCCCTCTCCTCCCGACTCACTTTTGAATAGCCCCAAAACTGCTACATTTTCGCATTTTTTTTTTTTTTTCGGTTTTACCCTTTTTTATCCATGAAGCAGCACGTATTCGACAAATATCATTCTACACATTTTTTAAAAAGATTAAATATGCTACAATTTTAGACCAGAATCGGCTTGCTAAATGAAATATTATACAAGATACAGGTTTTCAAAGTTTGGACAATTTTATTTCCCATTTAAATTATTTTTCATGTTTAATCATATGTAATTGTCTTTTATCTTCAATGACCTATCTTATATGAGTCAGTGAAGTAAATATTCATTCATTTTAATATTTTGAAGGAGGAGTGATGGAGGGGGAGGGGGATGGTTTGGTGGATGGAAGAGCGTAGTCCTTGGGTCAGACCCCCTACCGTGCACGGTGCCTCCAAATCACTATAAATTGCATATCATTGTGTTCCTTGTAACGCTGTATTAAAAAAAAGCCAATATTCTCACAAAAAAATGACCTCACTGTCCCAAAATGGCTTCCAAACATGGCAAATTGACTACTTTTACTTGATTTAGGTTTTCGGTCACTGAGATTCAGCAGTTGGCTGTTGGCGTAAACTTGGAATTTGCATCTCAGTAACATCTCATAGAAGAAAAAAGGAAATCTTCTACCTCCCATTCAGAGCAACCCTCCTTTTCATGACAAGGTTACTTGGCTAACTTTGACATATTAAAGACCTGTTATTGTGTTTTTGCTTTGGTAAATAAGGTCGACATTTATCAAAGAACTTAGTGATTTAATTTCATGAAATGTTTTATGACTTTTTTTGAAGCCAGATTCAGTCAAAATTCAGAAAAATGTTCTTATAAGTTTAGCTCTTATAATAATGCACTACTAGTGTAGGTTTCAGTCAGTGGTTCACCTATTTTAACCGAATTTTTGTTGGTGAATCTTTTTCGAAAAATATTTAACATGTAACGCCACATTCATTCCAAACAAAGACGATATAACGACAAACGAAGACCTCTGAATGGAAAGAGCGGTAGACTGAACAGTTCATCAGAATTTGAGGATAAGTGGTCTAAAGCATAAGTAGAAATCACAGCTTTAATAAGAGAGTTATGAAAAAAGAAAGGCAACAGTTCAGAAAATAAGGATTCGCTTCGCTAAAAGTAATAGAAACATCTTCCTGAATACTGGGATACAGTCATTTTTTCGGAAGAATAAAAATACAACACAACTGATATCCGGGTCCTAACGCTGCCGTATGGGTACTTATTTATTTTTATTTTTTCTTCCTAAGTAATTTTCGTTATATTTAAAAAAAAAAAGCTTTCGGGCTGAAGCCCTCCAAAATGAAATCCTAAATCCGCTAGTGTCTGTATCGTCCTCCAGAAAGGAAAACTAAATATACCACGCAAAATTAAGGCTCCAATCAAAACTATGCATTTTTTTTTCCATATAAACACTACTTAGCACAACTAATGGAATTAAAAAAAAAAGTTTAAAAATAAAACTTTTTTTGTAATGAAATTCTAATCTTCTTGTAAAACTGTTTTTACAAGAAGCCTTAAACTACTTTTTAAATTTCAGTAGCTAAAAAAAAGTTACGTTCAATGAGAAAATAGTTGGTCCCTTCGTCCACCTTGAATGGATTGCCTGATTTTCGTATCTACATTTTGGGTAAATAAATTGGTTTAACAGGAATTTGAATTAAAAACGAAAGTCATGTAAAATCGTTAATTGACGATTTCCATAAGAAAAAGTACTAGTTCCGAAATAAAAAAAAAAAAAAATTAAAAATAGATCTTATCAGAACTGATTAAAAATAAAAGCTAACTTTCATTTTAAGCTCTAGCTTTTAGTAATGGTTATTGAATAAATGTAATCAATTGATTATAAAAACATAATTAATGCAAACAACAATTAGCAACAAAAATTAATATGACATCAATAAATTACCACTTTTTTTAAAATTTAATTAAATAAAAAAAATGTTGAATTTCATTTTTTTACTAAGAAGACGAGAAAATCTCTAGAAATTTTGTTAGGAAGGGTCAAAATTAATGTGGTGTGTAGACAAATAATCTGGTATATCGATAATATTACATTGCATGATTACAATTCGCTATCGATTTGCCCGACAAATGTTGATAATTTTGACGATGAATTTTCAATTAGATTCACGTATTTAGAAAGTAACGTAACTTTTTTATTTATTTTTTTATCATGACTATTTATTTACTATGCGTTTATGTGTATGTATCTCCTTAGCCCACATTTCTGTCTCTCTGTATTATTCTAAAGGGACTCGTTCTAGAATAAATAAAGTATTATTATTGTTTTATTTACATTAGCATCCACACCCCGGTAATCACTCAAGGGAATGTAGATGAACGTGAAAAAATTTACTTATTTAGAAAATTTCTAACAACCCTGCACGTATCTAGCAAGACTGCTTTTTGTGCTGCTCTTTAATGTCCCAAATCAAGTCCAAGGTTCTGTGTACCTTCTACGGTACTTTCCAGTATAAGAACATTTGAAGAGATGATTATTGGGATTATTTTTACGTTTACGAATTGATACAACGTTATTATTATTATTTAGATTAAGTAGCTTCTGTAGACACAACTGTTGTGAATAAAACACTTCTGAAATATATCAGTGGTGTTTAAAATTGTTGTTGATTTGATATCGAAACCCTAAAAAATCTACTAATAGCTTATATTAAGTGTATTTGGAATAGTTTACTAATTGATTTAACAATAATTCTAAGGTTTTATTTAAGAGATGATTTTAATTTCTTACTCTTGTGCTGCTTCGTAAATACGAATCATGTTGTCTTCCTCACAAACTGAAACGCTGGGAAATGAGGTATTTACATGCAAATAGGTCGTTTCTACAACAAAACTGACTGCGTTGTTTTGAAATGCATCCCAAGAAGCCATAATCAACAGTGTTGATCCAATCCATGACAGAATACAAAGTGACATCCATAGGAGCCTATAAGAATAAAAAGAATTGTACAGTAAAATAAAAATGTATTCATACATAAGCATCTGAACAATTTATGAATAGATTATGTATATTTGTCTTAGGTATGTATAAGGCCTTAGGTTCGAATCCCGGCTCATGGCAGAATGATTATTTATTGTGTTTCATCAGCCGTGGGGCGACCCTAGTGCGAGGAGACCCTCCTGGGGCACACCCAGTCTCAATGCAGTGCGTAATTATTAATTAAGGGGAAAATCTGGTGGTTAAGCGTGATCTTAGTCAAATAACCTCCTTGCACAACCGTTGGCTAAGAAACAGTACTTTCTCTAAATAGTACTGAACCCAAGACCCTTCATGGGTTGTAGTGGTACAGGTTTTTTTTTATGTATATCTGAGTGACCAGACAAATTTTGCCATGTTACCTTTTTAAGAAAAAAATTAGCCATGAAATTAAAATATCAATTGAAGACTTTATAGAGTGGAGGCCATTGCACTTTTTAACGCTTAATAATAAATTATCCTTCTCAATACTGCTGGTCATTGTGGAATCTTCGGAAATGAAATGGCAGATTTTCATATGAAACTAGCAGTAAAAGTAGGCCCTTGGAGGTATTATTTTTATAGGAGGTGCCTTGCTAATAAAAATTATTCTTCAATATTATATTAATAAAATAAAATATTGAGACTATTATTAGATCCAACTCATTATTGGTTGAAAATTATATTAGAAATAACACATTTTGTTTAACTGTTGTGATAGTGCCATCAGCAGTGCCCATCCTTCTCTCCTCACCCAAGGTCGATGGCGCATGAACAATCCCTTCCCTCTTCACAGAAATTTTATTGATTTTCCTTTTCTTCCGTGTTTTTCCTTAAGTTCATTGGTTTGAACTTTTGACTCTGATAATCCATAACACCTTCGAAATGTGCCTCCTCAAAAATTTAATCAACACCATTCAACCCTCTTCACCGCACTCCTGGGTAAGAAAACCGTCAAGAACAATGTTGGATAAAATTTGATTCTTTGGAGCAGTGATTTTACAAAACTTTGGAATGGAATTGAGCTTAGGAGGATCACAAAAAATATTATTTGGCATTTGAGGCAATATTTATTGCACTTAACTAATAATAGATGACGATTTTTAAATTTTATTTTGCAACTAACGAATAAGGAATAAAATGTTTATTTTTTATCTCAAATAATAAATAAATTGATGTTGTCTGCAATTTTCGCATTCATTATTCGAGTTTTCCAACTAAAAAATCGAATAAATTAATTGTAAACTATAAAATCTATTACCGAAACATTGGAGCGTTGTTCGTTTGGTCATCTGCCAGAGCAAATCATGTAATATGTATATGTTCATAAGATATAATTCTTTTAGCTCTTTTTAAAAATCTAAATATTACATATAAAAATATATCAACTACCTACTACGAATTATAAACACATTACAAAATTCCTTGCCTCCCCATTATTTAAATGTACCACTCTCTTCATCAACTATAATTAAAATCACTAAATAATCTATTTCTATAATTCCGACCTAATCGACAATAGGCATGCTGAAAGGAAAACTGGTGTAAACAATTTTCGGACCTTTCTTTGACTTTTCTTCATTTATCTCTTCAACGGATGATCAGTATTTCACAAACTATTTTCCGACTATTTAGATTTAGGCTAAAAGAGAAAGGAGTGTGAATATTTTTAAGTTTTTCTTCTCATACTTTAAACTATTTTATAACTGCCAAGAGATAGGGTAAATGGAGGAAAGGGTAATCAGCTTTCATGATTCAACTATTTCTGACTTATGCAGTCTAAAAGGAAAGGCGAATGAAAAAAACCGAGAAAATTGTCACACTTTTTTTCATTTCAGTCTTGTGAATTTAAAGAAAGGATATGAAATTGGGATTGTAAGTTCCATTTATTGTGGCCTTAACCGATTCGAGAACTAAATATCATGGAAAGAAAATCCTGCAAAAAAATCGAATTTCTTAAATCGCCTATTGTACTTCAAAGTCACTTTACCTTTCGCTCCAGTGTCTGCCTTCTTCAGCAATAAACCGCAATCCATGCAACGATCCATTGGCAAAGTAAATCTTTATCGCTCTGAATATGAAAGAACATATCCCCATCCTCAAATTAAAAAAGTAGGACTTAATGACTGCAGAAATAGATATACATACACATTTTTTTTAAAAAGAAAATATTAAAAACGGTTATATGGATTTGTTTACTGTTGAAATAGATACCTGTTTACACAAGGAGGAATACGGCTACTGTGCCTTGACAACTGTCGATACCAAATTATACTGGTGATTCGATTGGGTCATTAAATATTCACTATTTGATGGCTGTTTTGCCGTGACTGAGTTGTTATCTTTCCTGCTTGATGAGCTTTCCCACGTGAACCCCGCTGTTCGGCTGCCATGGCTACCAGAAGGGACCTTATCGATGCTCTCTCTTTGAGGTTAAGTGCATCTCTTATCAGCAGTCTCTCATTTCATTATCGTCCCGCTTGTCTTTTGTAATCGTAGCCGATAATGATTTTCGGTTCCCTCAAAACAAGATAGAGCTTTGGATAATGAAGTAAAAAGGTGGAGAAAAAATCTTTGTTTTAATTTTATAATTTAAAATTTAATTATATCCACTACTTTTACTATATTTATTTACACCTTCCTCTACCTCTCGGTAACACAGATTTTAGATAAAAGTATTGCGATGCTTCTGCCACTTATTAATGGCATTTCTTATTTCTTTCTATTGGAGGAGGTTGAAGTGATTAACCCCCACTAGTTTCTTCCACCCGTACTGGAAAGCTTTGGGTAGAGAGGAAAGAAACGGTCTGTTAACTTGTTCAGGGAAATATTCCTTCATGATGACGTAGAATCCAGTTTTCCTCGGTAGTATGGCCTTTATCGTCTCAACAGTGAAAATCATGACGATCCTCTGCAGTTTTTGAAACACCACATCGGGAAATGAGGACATGAGGATTTTAGAAAAAATAATATTTAATGTAAAAAGTAATTTAAAAAATCGTTAATAATGTCTGCTTTTATATTATTGTTTTTTTAATATTAATTTTTATTTCCTTAAAATTTTTGTTTCAGTTTTCAAAATCAAATGGAAATATATCAAATGACAGTTAAATTATCCTCTAAATGATAAATTTCGATTGTTTTGGTTGATTTTAAGTTTTAGATTAATCGAAAACCAAAAGAAAGGAGATCGGCATTGCATTAGAACATGTTCTACAAGTTTACAATCGACGTTTACAAAGTTTACAAAGTTTACATATCGATTTGCTCCTCTGGACCAAATCAATATTTTTTTCTGGATTCATTGTAACTTTTTTTCCACCTCCTTTTCGTGGAAGTATGTTATATACATAAATTTAATGCGCTTCTAGGAGAACACTTTGTTATGAAAATTTCATTAAAATAGTGACATAGGTTTTTCTGGCGCCATTTTGAAAAGAAAGGGCGGATGGTAACGTCGAGTTCCAAGAATTATCCATAGGTAGGCTATACAACGGATGGCTTTTTTTTCTATTCGAGTTTCGGATTCTATATATTTCGAAACTTTAAAACTCATATTCTATGAGGAGGTTAGTTTTTTTTTTTTATTGGTGGATTACAAAAGTGTATTATTGAAGATAAGAAATCAGAAAGCACTTAAAACAATGAATATTGTATTAAAAAATACTATGGATATCATTATTTATTTATTGACTTTTCTCACCGATTGGGACATTTTATAAATTAATTATTTTGTATAAAAAGTTTATATAATAAAAGGTGTAATATTAGTCTACCAATGTTAATTTTTTACGGATTTGGAAGATATATCTTATAACTCTTAAGGCTCAGGCAGATAGACAGAACGCGATATGGCGATCAGCGCTTTCAGTCTTCAAGTATTCAACGCTGTGGAAGATCGCACTCTATATACTCGCGATAATGGAATATACAGTAATACATCTATATTGCTAGATCGCCGCGAACAGCGATATCATATCGCCGAGACAGATATTATATCGCGTTCTATGAGTACGAGCCTGTAGCATACCTTTGACCTGACAGTTGAAAATATAATACGGGCACAAGGTCTTAGAGGTTGCAGTAAAAGAGGAAGAAAGTCGTTGAAATACCCACATAGCCCCAGATGGCTCGTAACACGTGGCGGATCAGGTAGTCCGGGTATGATTTAGTATGGCACACGTGTGATACACGTGGTAGCCTCACATCTTGACTACCAGTACCTCACCTGAATTTAGTCATACAAGTTTTTGACTAGCATTCAAGTCGTTTATACTATATTATCGCATTATTTAAGAATGAGAATATTTAAGGGATACTTCTTATGTATTTTAGTGATTAGAAAACATCCTATTTTATTTGAAGTGAAATATGTTATGATTAGTTGGCCACAAGTCTTTCGATTATATTATTTAATGATGTCACCTTTGTAAATAACTCATTTTATTATATTTTTAGCGGATTTTGTTAGCACTTTTATTAAATATTTATTATTAATTATATAAATATGACATGAGAATTTTCATTTGCCCAATTTTAGAAAACATTAATAAATTGTTTGTAATAATTTATTGTATTTATTTTTGCTTCATCACTACCAAAGGTAGGTAAGCATTTTATTCGTGCGAGAGGTTAAACAAATTTTTGTGCGAAAATTTTGACTTGCGTTTTACGTTTGACATCAACATTCAAATTTGGTTTTGTGTCTGTCTGTCTGTAGTCAAATCAATGTGATGTACATATCATCTAGTACCCTTCATCCGATGTTCATGAAATTTTAGGGATTATGGGGATTGGTGCTTCCCATTTCAAATTCCATCCAGCACTTCAGCTTACGCACGTGCAAACGTGTTTTTTTAGATATGCCAATATTTCAGAAACGGCTCTTTCGATTTAGTTCTAAGTTGGATAACAGGTCGGTATTAGTGAAAAAATAATGTATCAATTTTATTGAATTCTGTCTACTACTTTCTCTTATATATGCGCAAACGTGTTTTGCTTGATACGTTTATATCTCTTAACCAGCTAGTTCAATTTATCTCAAATCTGGAAGGAATTTAGGGATTGGCTAACTAATAATTAACTAAGTACCAATTTCATTAAAACTCTATCCACTACTCTCAAAAAAGAGAGTTCTGCTTTCGGATCAGTGAACGTATTATTTGACACGCCTATAGTTTGAAAACGGCTTGTTCATTTTGATCCAAATTTGGAGAATAATTCAAACATTGTTTAGTATCAATTTCATTGAATTCTATTTAATCATTAAGATTAATACAAATAATTGCTAACAATATAATGGCTGTGAAATTAGGAAGGCATTGATCATATGAAGTGGGAGTTAGGTTAAGACGATATTTTTATGGGATTATAAAATTTTAGGTTTTATTCAAAAAGTTAATTTATACTTTATTGTTTGATCGCATCCAAACGTTACTGGTATGGCACTTACTGTCGTTACTTAGATTTCGTGTATTTTTCATTAAATTTAAATTAATTTTTACTTTAAGTTGGTAAAAAAAAAAAAACGTCTTATTTGTGATTACGTTTATTTCTATTGAAGTTCAACCAGCTCTTCGTGGTCTCGATTTTCGACTTAAATATAAAAGTTGTATGAACTTCATAAATATTTTTATATTCCAGCTTAATTAGTTTTGTTCCGACTGAAGAAATGTATTAGTATTGTTAACTCCGCACAAACAAAAAGTTGCATTTTTCCTATGGATCTTTTGTTTCATCCATTTTACTTAACATACCTATTATAGAAATATCACTACTGTTGGTGCAAAAGATCGTATATTCAACTTTTATTCTATTTGTGCTAAAGGATGGAAATAGCAGAGTGCAATAAAATATGAAATTACACTAATTAATTGTAAAGAAAAAACTTTTTAAAAATCCTGAATCATCAAATATACAATCTGGAAATGCGGAACTCTTTCACATTTTAGTATTCGCTGATGAACAAAACTCGTGGATATCAAACCTGTATATGTTGATTTATTATTGATTTTCCGAAAACAGCTATTCCTAGAGATTTTATTCTCATACGAAAAATGTTATACTTTGTAATACAGATATTTTTTAGCCGATGAAAACGGTGAGGAAGCTATACTGACTTTTCTTGGCAAACTTTTTTTTTTTTTTGGCAAATACTGGTACTTTGACGAGACAGAATGCCACGTCACGTACTCTTTGACAAAGCTCAACTTAATTTTTATGGACTTAATCTTATAAACAAGGAAGTTTAGCCAGGAAATTTGTAGTCCATTAGGAAACTGATAAAAAAAGATCCGAATAAAACACAGAACTTAGCATACTTTAGTAACTTAAAAGTCCCCTTTAAATTATTTTAAGAAAAACAAACTTTGCTTTCATTTAAAGTAAATTTTGTCTGGTTTACTTGAAATTAATAAACCAATTAATAATTTCTTAAAAAAACACAAAATTTGAATTTTAACTTTTCTGCAAAATATTGGATCATTGTTTATATATATATATATATATATATATATATATATATATATATATATATATATATATATATATATATATATTTTTTTTTTTTTTTTAAGGTCTACTATCTCCCCTTAAAATATTTCCTTTTACTTATGGGGCACACTGTATATATCTACGAGTATATTAGGTATATGTAGAACATTCCTAATGTGAAATGAATGAGTCTTATTATGAATCAGCGGGAATGAATTATTGCTTTATTGAGTCAGGATGTTACCATCGGGAGTATGAGGGCCGTGGGGATCCGTTGACCTGACCATGTAAGTCCTTCTTGAACAAGGTCGTGCCCACGTCTGCTGCCCACGGCGCAAGGTGTCGTACGGTCGCAGTTCTAGGTCTTGTTCCTTCTCAATGTATGCTCTAAAGCCATTATTATTTATATTTATTGCACATTTTTGCCATTTTAAGATATTCCACTTGAGCATAGCCATTGGACAATGGTCATTAGTTGTTTTATGAAAAAATCGCGATGTTGGTTTTAAAGAAAGAGTGATACCGGTGATACTAGAGACCGGATTTTCGTGCAGTATAAATCCAAAATACGTAAAATTGTGTAATTAACACCTTAAAAAGTGTAAAATCATCAATATTGTTTAATTTATAACATTAATTCATCGAAATCTTATCAGATATTGAGTTAACCGAGAGATAAAAATAAAATTGAATCGTAACATTGAAAATAAAATTCCAGATTATAATCAACTATTATAATAACGATTATTATCAAATAATGCAGAACATTAAAGGTTTGAAAGAATATATTAAGACAGGAATTATAGGTGCCTATGTATATATTACATAGATCAGACCAATTTTAGATATATAACTTTTATTAAAAATAATAATGAAATCTTTATTTTTTAATAGAGTTGAAGTTTCCAATATTATAGATTCCCAAACGTTTTTGTTTAAATTTAAAGAATTTTGAAAAAAAAAATTGAAATGGACTGTAATGTTTGAGATTTTCAAGTGTTCAAAAATTAGTTTCTATTCCACTATAAAAAATATTTTTGGGAATTAGGTTCTTTCTAAAAAACATTCAATTCTTTGATAAGAATATATTTTTCTTACTTGTTCCCCAATGAACATCAATCGGTGATTTCCTATTACCTCATTGATTCATAAGGTAATTAATTTCTGAAGGGAGACTGAACTTTACTTTCAGCAATATATTTTTTTTTTATAAGAATGAAATTTCTACAAAGCCAGAATTGATACTGAATGGTTGAACGGTGAGTGAGGATTCAACTTAAAACAGTAACTATAAATGCCTTACTAACAAAGCAGCTGATTCTGGGAAAGTAGCTTTTTATTATCCAATACTTTCGGCAAGTTCTATCCCAAGAATAGATCTCACTTGTGTTTACTTCTTGCTTTTGTATTGAATACGATTTTTGCTTCACACAAAATTATTTGTCTTCCTCATATTTTCTATTTTGAATAATGAATTTAATTTGAACAATAGAGGAAAATAAAAAGTAAAATAAATATCAACACACTCACTTATACTTTTGTATTTATAAATCATCTAATTTAGCACAAAATTGCAAACATGTGCAATTTAATGCACCAAAAATCGAAATCGTGTAATTTAAGCCAAAAAACGGCAAAACATGCAATACAAAATTTTTTTTTTTTTTTTTTTTAACTTTTATTATGATATTTACAACTGTATTAGTATCAATACATCAAGTAAATTTGTACAGAGAAATATTATTACATGAAACACGCTTGTTGAGAAACTACCCACTGGTAGCACTCTACAAAATTTAAATGTGTTATTCTACAGGTTCTGTAACGCATAGATGTTCAGGTCCGGAGTTTTTACACGCAAATGAAAAGTCCAATAACATGGAAATCCGGTCTCTAGTAATAACAAATATTTATTTATAATCCCTTAGTCCGACGTTTCGGGTTTCTGACCCATCTTCGAGGACAATTTGTTCTGATAGTTGCTACCTATAAAATGTATTTTACATTTAAACATAATTTTAAGCAATTGACAAAATGTTTATCATGCATTGTTATAACAATGAGATGGTTCTTAAGAAAGTTTTTCGTTATAGATAGCAATTATCAGAATAAATCGTCCTCGAACATGTGTCAAAAACCCAAAAAATCGGACTGTGCTACTTTGAGTAGATACTAATTACTGCTCAAATAGGGTTAGTTGATATTTAAAACTACTAGTGTTCGCCCAGTGGTCGAAATTCGACCATGACCATTAAAAATTTGAGGAAAACATATAATTAATTAATACATAGAGAGTAAATCACGATTAAAAAATTCTCATTTATTAATAAAAACAAAATTTCAATTTCAATTAAAAATCGAGCTTAAAATACTTAAAATTATTTATAAGTAATACATAATAGACTCATTCAAAAATATTTAATTTCCATTTTATGTGTATTATTATCACAATAAATTAATGTCATGATTAAGAAAGTAAAAAATGAATTTTAATTAGCAATTTCAATTCAGTTTTAATCAATTTTTATGTAGAACTTCTCTGTAAACAATGTTCGTTTTGAATGTTCTGTTATTGTTTAGTACATAGCCTTCCCATTGCCATTGAAAATATAAATTTCAAAATTTTAAATGAACGTGCTCTACTTGCTGTCACATATAATTGTCCATGCGAAATTACTGGACGTCGCAATAATAGATAGATAGATAGAAAGTAAACTTTATTCTAGGACAAGGTCCCTTATGAATAACAGATATGAACAGAAAAATAAAAACTACATCTGGCCAAAAATTACATTAGTCAGTATTAAAGAATATATAGTATCCTCAGTAAAATTGTATTAAACAAGTAAAAATGACACCATTTTGAAAAAAAAACAAAATAAAAAAAAACATTATTTAAATGAAAAGATAACAAAATAAAATAAACATGGGTTGATTTTTACAATTAAAACTCTGTCAATTTTAACAACCATTTACCTCAGTCAAAATCTGTTTCGCAATATTTATTTCATTGTATAACGTCAATTTGGGATGTGAGAAGGAATCGGTAGAGATGATATTTGGATCAGGACAACGAAGAGGCATGGCGGATATCAGATGGCAAGGAATTCCGGAAGGCAGTGGATAGGGCAATAAAGGAATATTCAAATGTCTTAGTTCTATGGGAAGGGATATACAGGTCGGAAACACGGGATCTTGTTTTCTGGGAGTGGACCACAGGTTTAAACTGTAGGAGACTGTAGAAGTAGGAAGGGTGACGGGTGTTGATCGTTTTGAATAGGAAAGATCCGAGGAAATATTGTCTGCTGAAAGAAGGGAAGAGCCATTTTAACTCGTCGTAAAGGTGGGACACATGAGACCGCCTCGATGCACCGAAGACAAATCTTAAGCACGTATTCATGAGTCGCTTCAATCTATCCTCGAGTACCATCGGGATGCCTCCGGACACCACATAGCCGTAGTCAAAGTAGTAATATACAATTTTTTCTAAAACATTGACTCTGCGATATATGGTCATAGCAAATACAGCTATTAATAAAAACGTTGTTCTTTGAAATTCGAATGGAAGTATTCTTCCAGAAAATATTGAATTAGTTCTTGGAATTAAAATTCTTTTATTTAAAGTAGCTCCCATTAGTACTTCACTCTCATTCGTGTTCCATTAACTAATGCTGATGCAGTATTTAAGGTAAGAATGAGATAACAAATAAATATTCAATATTTAAAAAATGTGTACTTTTTGAGTTATTCGCAAATAAAATACTGAATTTGTCATACAACGGGAAAGTATATTTTCGGAAAGTATGTTATATACATAAATTATAAATGTTTCAAGGGAACGACTTTAGCCAAGTTTCATTAAAATCGTTGCATCCGTATTGGCGCTACAATCTAAAGCGAATAACGTTTTTCGGCCGCCATTTATAAAGGAAAAGCCTGATGATAATGAAAGGTGTATAAAACATTTCTAAATATTATTGCGATGTTATGTCAAA
The DNA here is from genome assembly GCA_928085145.1 of Nezara viridula. NCBI lineage: Eukaryota > Metazoa > Arthropoda > Insecta > Hemiptera > Pentatomidae > Nezara > Nezara viridula. Next base: position 89,962,648 of record OV725079.1, on the reverse strand, counting down.
ATTTTAAAGAAATCGGTGAAGAACTTTCGGAGATGAGCTGTTTTGAACAAACTACCGTTTAAATTTTTATTTATCTACACTATTTCATATTTGTATTTATTGATTACATTCAAGCTCATCAATAGCTATTAAACAAAAAAAAAAGAAGGAAGAAAATCGGTTCAATAATAGAATAGAAAAAGGGGCTGAACCGTTTTGTGTTTGCCTATTGATAATCTATAATGATTATCGGCTACTAAGTTAATATGCTAAAGTTATCTAATGTTTTAATCGGACCAAGGATTTTTATGCAGTAAAAACCTACGGAATGTGCCATATAATATGCAATAAAAAACAAACTTTGCTGCAAGAAAATCTCCAAATATGCAATAAAACCGCTAAAATATTCAGATAGATGATGGATCTACAACATTCTGCACAAAAAAAAAAAAAAAAAAAAAAAAAAAAAATTGGGCTCTGGCTATAAACATATTTTTTGCTTTAGATATAGCTTCCGTCAAGTAATATAAAAATAGGAGTTATTAGCTTAGTTTAACGTTACTCTTCACTACCATTTACTTTTATTATATTATATTTATTTTTATATGTAATCCTGAGCTTTCCAACGATATTAACTAACCCTAAAGATATACAGATCCGGAACTAGGATTTTCGCCAGAGTTGCCCAGTTTAATATTAGCCACCTTTTTTTTTTACCTCCTTCCCCTTAAGTAAAATTGCTATCAAAGGCGAGCCCCATCATACCGGTTGACGCTGATGGCGTCAAAATGTCTAATCCTTAACTACCATAATTAATTGAAATTAGCAATTTCCATTCCATTTTTCGCCTAGTTATTTAAATAACCACTCCATTATCCTCAACTGGCTTGCCATAACATTTCCCATACCAGGGTTAATCTTTTCCGCTTTAACGTAGAAAGAAGTCTTTAGTTCAAAATTTGGGACACAGAATTTTTAAAACATCCCCACAAGTATTATTACAGTAAGGCTCGAAATCGGTTTTGTGCCAGATATAAGCTCCTGTCATGCTAAAATAGCATGAATGGGGTACCGTTGAATTCAGAATTTCACGGGGGATTAGCGAATCGTATTCTCCACTTTTATTTTTCTTTTTAAAATAAATAAAGTCGATGTAAACATTTTGCTAGGCTTCAATACTGGAACGGTGGTAGGTCTGTAGATCGATACGGGACAAATTGGACCTCGAAGATTTTGATGCGTACAGCAAGACCCGGATAGTTCCCTCGGAACTATCGGATCCTGTGTTTTTAAGCCTATAAACGTACTATTTTCGAGATAAAACAGGGCATAGGGTTCACATCCACACAACCTTTTGTTAATTATTATTTATACAATTACTGTTATTGAATACATGTCTCATTTCGTTGACTTGAGGCCTCTATGATCGAGAGAGGAGGAATTTTTTATTATTTATTGATGGTGTTTTTGATCGGCAAGCCAGATCATCGTTAATTCTTCACCAAATCTCAAGATTGAGCCACCAATTTCGAAGGCGGGCAAAATAGTCCAATCATCCCGAAAATTCAGGCAAACAAGGTATTAAGAAAACAAGCTTTATTTGCGAATAACTACAAAATGACACAATTTTCCCATGGTTATGCGCATGATTAGATAAAATATTACTAAATTCCCTACACAAGGAAAGAAAAATCATCTAAATCGATTAGAAATGTTTCCAATATTTTTTTTTCCTTTATTATTATTTTTTTTTCATTTTCGATTAATATTCATTAGGAGAGTTCTATTATAGCTCATTTAATTTGAAAATAACTATATATTTGGCACATAGCTATAGTATCAGTACGACATTGAAACGGATTGTACTGACCGAAGGAGGAAAGTGGGTACAAATATTTTTTTTAAGTGAAAACAGAGTTGAGATTTGTATTTCGCACCTCTATAAAGCCTCAAAAACGAATTTTCATAGAAATAAAAAAGAAATTTTTTTTTGCACTAATTCGGAACCAAGCCTCCCCCAAGCCAACCAGCCATATATTGAAATCGGACAATTTTTAGAAAAGATACAGCTTATTGAAATTTATAAACATGTTTGTTCCAAACATTAATGAAGATTTAAATTAATTTTTGTTACCTTTGTAGATTGTATTTATCAATAAAGTAACAATTGATTTCTTCATCTTTTGATACGTTGCATTATTTACTTTTTTTTATTAATTAGGGATTTCACAACAATATGCTGTGCGAATTTTTCCCACGGGCCTACTAGTCATAATAATGTATATTACGAATTTAAAATAGTAACTAAAAAAAAACCCTGGGATTATTGTTTTTAAACATTAATTTTAATTAATTACACTATAGTCTTCAATATTTGTTTGTGCTAACAAATAATTCGTCATCTTCAGTGTCTTATTTCAAAATATATAATGCCAATTTTTCCTTTAAAATATTATTTTTGTTTATAAATTCAAATCTTTTTATTTTATTATTATTAAATCATGGTATTCTTACCTCAATTATGTTTAAAATGAGCAATAATGTAATAATCTGGCGCGGTGCACATACAGCCAGCTTTCAGATACTTACCAATCCGTTGATACAAATGCTAACTATAGATTCTGAAAATCACCACTTTAATATTGTTATAAATTCAGCCCCAACAACGATGATATTTTAATTTCCTCACTAATATGTGCTTTTATGAATATTTGAAGATTCTGTATTCGCTCTTTAAAAATATTTAATTACAATTACAGTAACTAGAGTGCCGGATTGAAAACTACTCATATTTTCATTACCGATTGTTAGCATATAACGAAGAAATTAACTAAATTTCTACTCAAATAACCATAATTAATGTTAAATATCAGTTAAATTATAAATATTTAAATCTATTATCATAGCTAAAGTTATTACCATGTGTTTTATGGACTAGTAAACATTCCTTGAAATATTTTTAGTACGACAAAATAGTTTCTGAAAAACTTTATTACGACAATGCGGTGCATTATATTCTTTTTGTTCTCAAGCTTAAAAATAATTTTAAAATTTTCCATTTAATTTGATAATTTTATGTAGTTTCCGTTAAACAATATTTCTTTTCATTATATATTTCCGTTAATAAATTTCTTGAAATTATTATTCTTAATGTTTTTCTCATCCTCCATTAGCTTCAACAACTTGGCAAGTTAGATTTAATATTTTCTAAAATCATTACCTTTCAGAAATAATATATAAATATTACTACTCTTACTTTCTGAAATTTGTTTCGAACCTGGGTAATTACTTCCATAATTATCAACTACTTCTTAATTCTTGATTTAAACTTTCAAGTTAATTATTTCAAATAAACTTATATTAATGGTACTTCAGAGGATGCCATTTTCAAAATTCAGTATTTTATTCCTGTGAAACTAGATCAATGAGGATAAGACTTCACTTACATTAAAAAACACTTAATTGTGTATAGGGACAATATCCTTAATTAAAATCTATAAAACCTTTTAAGAGAAAATTGTACCAATGTGTAAACTTTATTTTTTATATTTATAGTTTCACTTCCGATAAGCTAATTTTGTGTATGAACTTAAAAAACCATAGAAGAATATAAGAAGAACTATATAATATAAGAAGAAATATTAAAAAAAATTGTCTATAATAATTCAGACACAAACCTACCTTAAAAAAATAATTTCAATTCGCAGGACTTTCGTTTTTAAGCTTGGCAGAGCTGTTCATACACACAGTCTGGCCAGTTTGCAAGACCTGGTGCACAAGAGATCTCAAAATGTGTATTAACGCTGAAAACACGGATTCTAAATTTTTCACGATAGCAATACTTTCTCTTTCTATACATTCCGTATATTGGTAAGTGGTAGTTAAAACGTTGTTTCATGTAACTGAGGTACTTCAATTATTTCAAGATTTAAGCGGAAATGATTCATTCATTGAAGTCTATTCCTTTCAATTAATCAATGATTTAGAATTACTGTACACTCGTATATGCCACTTTTATGAAATAAAATGACGCATCAGGAGATAAATACTTTTACGACTTCTTTCATGAGATCCCAATAAAATCCTACTTATATTTCTTCAAATAAGGAAAGAAAAATGTTCATGTTTTATTAGTTTTTAATATTAAATTTACAATTGCAAACTATTAAAACTTTATTCACCGACAGTACTTTACCTGGTTTGAATCAGTCAAGGAAATACCACTATTTGTCTTATCGTTGGTCAGTGCTGCTTGCCCGTCTTATCACATTTTCGTTCCATTTGATCATTTTAATTATTTTAAATTCAATTATCTATATTTATTGGGCTATGAATTAATAATGTTACCGCATAACATTTCTTATTTTATTCAAATTCTTTTTAGTAATTGAAAAAAGTCACCTCAGTTTATCATCTCGCCAGTTTTTTGTATACTTCTTATTTATTTAATTTTGTTTTTATTTTTTATTTTTTAGTTAGTATATTTTTACTTTTTTTTTGTACTTAACATATAAAACATATATATAAAACAAACAAAAAAATTCTTTATGTTTGTATTACAATGATTTTTATATTACTATTATCTCATATGAACGTTACATCTTTCTTTTTATATTTAGTTTTTCTGAATTTGCTTAATTTTTAGCTCTGATGATGTTTGGGTCGTAACGTGGGCAAACTTAAATAAACAGCATATGTATGTAATATATAGTAAGGGAAAGTAATACGATCGTGTTAATTTAATAGTCTTCTTTAAGATCAGCTAGGTCTTATCCACATTGATGTCACCCTAGGGCTTAAATGCCTATTTTTCAATATGCCTTCCTCTAAAGTACTTCAAATTTGATTTATTTAAAAAAAATGACTGTCCCTCATCATAATGAAAAATAAAAAATGGTTGAATATTACTAATAGAGAAAAAAAAGAAAAAAAATGTGTTTTTAGACGAAAATAACAGACTGAATGTATACGTATAATATATCGTTGGAAACCTGAGAAATTTAGTAAAAACAATATCTAACATATCAAGCCTTAGAAGTTAATGGAGAGTTATAAATAATAATTTCTGGAAACTAATATTATCTAACGGAAACCACATGTTTCCAAGGAAATGAAATGAAATTTCTTAACTAAATGTAAACATTTAAAATTATTTTTAAAGTTCGAAAAAAAAGGCTATAAAATTCACGGAATCGGGACAATGACATTGCTAAAAAAAAAAAATGTTATTGTACTTGTGTGAAAGAAGAAGTGAAATATAAATATATTTCATAGATGGATAAAACATATGTTTATAATCTTGAATACATTTACTGTACTTTAATAACTCTAGATTCAATATTATATTATTTTTTTTTTTTTTTATTTCTTTATGACATTTACAACTGTATTACATAAATACATCAAGTAAATTTGGACATAATTGATATAATGACATGAATACACTTGCTGAGTAACTACCCAATGGTAGCACTCTAATGATATGACTATATTAGGAGATCACGGGGAATATTATATTTAAACAATTAAGTATACATCGTCGCCGCTAGTGCGGATCCAGGATTTAATTTTGGTTAGGGGGCTTCAGCCAGAAAGCTTTTTTTCTCCATATATATAACGATAATTAAGTTGGAGTAAACCTATGACCTCATGTCCCACATTATCCTTTAATAATACCCCACTTATCCCTGTTGAACAAATCCGATACCTTGGACTTCACTTGGACAGACGTCTAACTTGGAATCCTGATACCAGACTGAAACAACAAGAAACCGCTCGACGTTTCCGACTACTCCAACACTTACTAGACAAACGCTCTAAGCTTCCAGTTAATTACAAAAGACTTGTATACATGACTACAATAAGACCTGTTTGGCTTACGGAGTTGAGCTTTATTGCACCACTAAGCCATCGAATTCCTCTCGTATCCAATCCTTACAATACAAAATCCTTCGGAAAATCCTCAATGCTCCTTACTTTGTCACCAATAAAATAATCCATAATGACCTTAATGTTCCTTATGTTTCCGATTTGGCCCAATCCAGATACCAATCCTTCCATAATAAACTTCAGAACCATCCGAATCCTCTCGTCTCTAAGCTTGCTTCCTCTTCTAATCCTGATAACCCTCCGAGGCGTCTGAAAAGAAGTTGACCTCGAGATCTCTTATTGTAAATACATTTTGTTTTTAGAGTGCTACCAGTGGGTAGTTTCTCAAGTGATTTCATGTTATTATTTTCTGTTATCAAATTTACTAAATGTATTTTATTTATTAATACAGTTGTAAATATCATGAATAAATAAAAATTAAAAAAAGTTGAAAAAAAAGAAAGATACTAATTACCTGTATGAAATAGTGTTAAAGTGATTCTTGAAGTCCTATTAAATGTAATTACACGAACAATAATACTTTAAGATATAATTTTTAATGATTTTTTCCATGGTTACATTTTACCATTTTTTGGGAGAAGAGGAGGGCTTCAGCCCGAAAATCTTCCCCTTAGATCCATCCACCAGTGCATCGTCGATTTATTAAAAAAAAAAATTCCTTTTATGAAATCACATTATACAGTTTCGTCTTATCGAAACAATTTTGAATACAGTAACTGAGATTTGATTCCTATAATTTTTATTGTGCAGTATCACTTTACTTATTTATAATTAAATACATGTATTTTCAAATTTCTCTTTGATTATAGAGTTCAGAGATCGGAGTTAAGTTATTCAAATAGTCTGATGCAGTTATAAGGTTTTATATTGCCTACAATTGATATAGTTAATAGGGTTTACGTTATTTTGATGGTCTTAATTGGTTTTTTTTATTTACGAATATGACTGAAATTCAAAAATATATTATTCAAGGTTTAGCTCCGTTAAAAATGCGCTTCAAAAACTCCTTGTCATAGCCAAATTTTACCAGACAATGATTGCTTTTTGAAGAAGAGATGTAATTGAAAGTTGTATGTTGGGGGCAAAGATTTTTTTTTTTTTATTAAAATACAGTATCATTAAAAAAGTTATTTACATATACGCTCCATTGTTTGCTTTGCCATGTAACAGGTGACAATTAATGGGAGTTATGTATTTGTTTAATTAATGTAAAGCGGGTACTGTTAGGCAGGGACTAGCTGTAAAGATAAAATCAGCTGTTGAGGAGAAGCTCGTTAACCCTTGCCCAACTAGTAATCCCAGGCTGGCACTTCTCTCATTTTACAAATTAACTACCGGCTCGAAAGAATGTTAAACCTTTATTTATTTATCATAATAAAAGACAGCTTGGAATGCTTTTAAATGTTGTCAGCAGTGAAACAGTAATATTTATGAAGAATGTTGCCATATTTAATTATTGATATTAAAATCCCGTTGCAGTTGGGTGGGCTACATTAAAGAGTTAGTTAATATGAGGAATTTATTTTATGTTGAATAATTATTTCAGCAAATATTGGAGAAAAAATTAGAGTACAACGGTGTTGTTCGCCAGCTATATATCGATTTTAAAAAGGCTTACGATTCTATTGACCGCAGGAAACTGTATAATATTCTGATTGAGCAGAGGATTCTAAAAATTTAGTAAATCTAGCCAGGATGTGCTTGACAGAAACACTCAATAAAGTTAGAATAATTTATCCGAAAAGTTTGAGGTTCGTTCGGGTTTGAAACAGCGTGATTCCCTTTCGCCTGTCCGAAAAAGGGTTGGATTTGACTGGTACAACACCCGTGCTTGGCTATGCGGATGTCTGGTCCTGTTAAGCGAAGACACAGAAACTATAAAACTAAATACAACATCGTTAATGAAAGCCGGTAAAGAACTAGGGCTCGAAATAAACACGGAAAAAACAAAATATATGGTTAGCTGGTGATATCGATATAGAAGGTAATATGTTTGAACAGGTAGAGAAGTTTAATTATCTAGAGTCTATGATAACTAGAAAACACGAAATTGAGGTAGGTTGACATAGGTTAGTTGACATAGGTTACATGTCATCAGAAAACATTATGATTTTAATGGACCATTTGAAATAAAAGGTGTATAAAAAAGTATGACCATTTTATCAAATTCAAAATTTCGAAGCAGTATAATTATTTTAATCAAATTTAGTACTTACCAATACTTAATAATCTCTTTAGAGCATTTTCTAAGCTTGTTTAATCCCATTCGCAACTTGTGAAATTATATATATGAAGGGGTGTGTGTCCTTGACCAGCACACTGCGCGGCGTTGGTTTGAAAAATTTAGCAATGAAGATAAAACGTTGGAAAGGAAGAAGTGTTCAAGGCGACCATTAATGGATATTGATGAGGTTCTGTAGAAAGCTGTTGAGTCAAATCCATCCACAAGTACTCGCGAACTTGCCATGGAGTCTGGTTGGTTAGAAATTTGAAAATTTGTTGAAAAACTCTTGCCTCCACCTCCAGTCCAGACCTTGCACCATCTGATCACTACTTATTTAGATCCATAGCCCATTTTCTTCAAGGGAAAAAATTTAATATTTTGCGTAAGTTGAAATTGAGGTCCCGGAGTTCTTCGACTAGCATCGCAAAGAATAGTATCTGCGTGGGATCGACCAATTGGCTAGCAGATGGCTTATGACGGTAGATAACAATGGACTATTTTTTTTGTATTAATTATATTTTATATCAAAGAAATAATAATACAAATATTTGGTTGAAAAACGGTTATTTTTTCTGGGAAGTTTATGTTATTCTTTGTTATTTGGCAATGATGACTTCCAATTTACGTTGTTTTTTTTTATTCACCATATTACTTGGATATATCATTAATCATAATCAAAAACAAGGTTACACTTTGGACACATAAATAGTGAAGCTAAGGGCGCATCGTTTTGAGATACGTGGTTTGACCACACAGGTTTTCTACTTATGCCCTCAATTTTCCCCTAACACCATAATTATTTAAGATTACCACTGCGCATCCTATACGTTTCGTATCATAAGTCCTTTCTAAGTCCAAGAGGACAGCTTCATGTTGCAGTAGCACATCTGTTGTGGTGTCTTATCTGCCAAGTTAATTACCCTTTCTCAACTACTTGGTGATCCTTCTCTGAAACCAAATTATTGAGGATTGAATTCTTTATGTCGTATTAAGTACCTTCATGTAGTAAGTTTTTTTATCATTTCTCTATGCCCGGCGCCGATTTACTAAATTTTTACTTTCACTCATCTATATATGAAATATATAGTAAAAGAAAGTATTGCGACCGTGAAAATTTTCGAATCTGTTTTCAACGGAAATACACGTTTTGATGTCCCCTGAGTCCAAGTAACCAAGTTCCGCAAAAAGTTCTGTATATATGTGTGTTAACAGTCTAGCAGCTCAAAAACGAAAAGTCGTACGAAAGTGAAATTGCATATTTAAGGTTTTTATATACTAGGAATGTTACAGCAACTTTTTCGTCAAAATCGGCTCACCGGAAATTGAACTTTATATTACAATGAAATATAAATAAATATAGTGTCTATAATTTTTTTTTTTACTTTCACTTTCCCTTTGTCTAGAAATACTTATTTCTGCTAAGAAGAGGATGGTAAGTGAAAGCTGCGTGATGCGCGCAACGCAGCAGATTTTTTTATTTGATTACTTTTTCTTGAAGAAAGCTAGTCGACTGTTCTACATATCGTGGGTGATAAATAGTCAGGACGCAGTCATTATAAAACATTTTTTATTAGTGCCGACGTTTCAACCCAAACATGTGGGTCATCATCACGGCGTGGTTCGAACACTGAAGGCTTTCAAGTACTGACACCATGGTGTATTTTTATTAATGAATATGACAATCGACTAGTTTATATATTTTATTAATCTGCAAGAGTGCTAATCGAATTGGAAATGAGTCGCCACAATGGAGGGGAACCGACCAGCTCCGTGAGAGGACTGGCCAATTATTTGGAAGCCAGCGGAAGGCGACACGGTTCAAGGCGTTGTGGTAATCAGCGTCCTAACACCCATACATGATCGCCGGGGGGGGGGTGTTTTTCCTTTCAATTAGTTCTGCTCGATCCGGATTTATATAATTATCAACACATTAGAACACAAGAACTGTTATTATCATAAGATTCCAAAACGAAGTTTCGTGTCTTCCAATTACCGTCAACAAGTAACCATTCTATGTTCACTGTTATGTGTGCAATCAAAACTAAAAAAAATAAAATTTCAAACATGAAGCCAGTATATATATTTTTATTGTACGTCCCACAATTTTTATAAACATGATTTCAAATCAGTTACAGTGGCAGGAGTGTCCATCGCCTCCCAAGGTTGATGGCCCATGAACCTCCCTTCCTTGCCAAGGAATTTTATTGATTTCCTTTTCTTAAAAACAGTCCAAGCGAAAGTATAATCAGAATAACTGTAGATCACATACAATTACATTTGCTGTAGTCTGGTTCATGTTTTTTACTTTTACTTACGTATTACTTTCACTTATATATGTAGTATAAGTAAGTATTGCGATCTTGAAAATTTTTGAATCCGAGTTTTCAACGGAAATACACGTTTTGAGGTCCCCTGAGTCCAAATAACCAAGTCCCGCAAAATGGTGTGTGTATGTGTGTGTGTTTGTGTGTGTGTGTGTCTGTGTGTGTGTTAACAGTCTAGCTCAAAAACGAAAAGTCGTACGAAAGTGAAATTACATATTTAAAGTTTTTATATGCTGAAGATGTTACAACAACTTTTCCGTCAAAATCGGCAAACCGAAAGGGACACTTTATATAATGGACTAAACACATTTTTACGATTATCTCAAAAACCGCTCTAACGATTTTGATTAAATTCATCATATCAGTGTAAAATACAATATGGTTATTATTCTGACTGATGTTTTTTAACAGGGTTTAAATGACTAATTTTCAATATAGGTTCCTTTAATTTTTTTTATTTGAAACAATTGACGATTTCACATTAATTCCTATATGAAAAATGGTTAAATGTAAAATATGAAGGAATTTTATAATTAACTAAAGGAGAAAAGAGATCGTAACGGAGAATAATTGTAATTGAGGAACCAAGGAATACGAGCGCACCCGAAAGATTAGAACACGCTTCCATACGTGTCATGAGATTAATACAATACGGACTCCGACAATATTGTATAAATATACATATGTGGCTTTCATAAATGCTATTGTTGGTATTATTTAATAATATATAATTGTATAGATTACAGCGGTATAAATATTAAAATTTGTATTTATGAGGGTATTTATACAAATAAAAATACTCAAAATGAAATATAAATAAATATACAGTCTATAATTTGTACTTTCGCTTCGCTTTGTCTGAAAATACTTATTTCTGCTAAGAACAGGGTGCTAAGTGAAAGTTCTGAGATGCGCGCACCGCACCAAATTTTTTCTCTTGTTCCCTGGTTTGATACTGTTCACTCCGAAAACTCATAACCTCGTCGAAGTGGGCCCCCCTCAAAAATTTCGATGGCACAACTTGCTCCATGAAATCTCCTTCTGGGTACCTCACCCTGTACATGAGCACGTTTCTGCATTAGCCAGCTTTTGCTAGGTCTGCTTATTTATTTTTAGTTAAAATCATGATCATTTCACCAATAATCTTCCTGGTTTGTCATTTTTATTTATCAAAGACAATTGTCATTCTCAGTTATAGAATATTGTTAGATACTATTCCTGTATTTTTGATTGTTTGGTTCTGTTTTAATCTTCAAATACTTTATAAATAACTTTTTTAATTTGTTTTGTTTCTCTGAACCAATGCAAGAAAATATTGCAAATACTTTCATAGGGTTTTAAATTTGGAATATAAAAATTTAAAATTTTTGTTGAAGAGATTATCAAAGTTTGATTATTTTATTAAATATTTTTAACCGAGCTTATTAGTGTTTTCTAAAATTTATATACTTTTTAAAATTAATTATTACTACAATTACTAGCAGTTTTTTTTCAATTGCTCAATGCATCCTGTTATATTATATTAGGTTATCTGAGAAATGATGCAGGATTTCATGTTTTCTTTATAATAACCCTCTGTCTACGAAACTGTTTGTATTTGAGGGGTTATTCATTGAAGTCTCGACTAAAAGTCACGCGAGCCATGGTTTGTGGTGAATAAATGACACTTCAGCCGTGAAATGAGCTAGTTAATAGTTTTAAAATGTTACAATTTTGTTAAAGAAACTTCGCGTGCTGGAACTGAGATGATAGCGGGCCGTAGTAAGGAGATTCCTGGTTTAGAGTGTCATATCTTTCTCCCTATATTTATTTTCTATGGAACCGTTTACTTCTGTTCCATCTGGAGATGAATGAGAAGGAGTAGATAATTCGTCAAAGGGCCAGGAGAGGTTGGTCGTTAGGATTGATGTGAGATAAGGACTGAAGGGTTCAATGAAGGGTCAACTACCGTTCAGTAGGCTGTGGCCGGCCCTACAGCTTTATGAGCTCGAATATCTACTGTCTTATCTCGATTGTTCTTATCTAGCCTTCAGAGGTTTCTCAATTCAGTAGATTCTACTAAAAGGCTGGTTATCGATGGCTAACTTTACAGATGTTCCAAATAATATACAACGAAAGCAGCATATCGACAGCCACACTGCAAAAGCCTGTAAGAACAAAAACTATACATTTTCAGGAGAAGAAAAAAAAACAGTGTAATTTTTGTTCTATGAGCGTTTATTTTTACATCATTTTTTTTTCAGGCCTAAAACAAAGATGTAATGAATGCTCTATGTAACTTTTTTGATCGTATTTCTGCCAAATAATCTTTTAGAGCCATTACAGTTTTAAATTAAAACCTACAGCCTTTTAGCTACTTTGAAAAACAGGTATTAGTTAGGTAGAAACAATCAAATTTATTGTAGTGACACCTATAGCTTTGTTAATAATGATAAAATCATGACTGGAACAAAGTCAATTTCTAAAATGTAGAAAACGATATTTCAAATGAAAATTTGTAAAACATTTGACTGGTAAGCAAGTGTTTGATCACACGGACTATTCACTTTTTTGTTTCCTACTGCAGAGGTGGCACAAACGGAGTGCATGCGCTCCATTTGGAATAGTTTATGAAAGTTTGTTTTTAACGTACTCAACTTCATGGATCGATTTACGAATGATTGGTAAGTCTTAGGTAATCTACTGTTGTAGATCACTTGGTACCTGTGCTTCTTGCAATTTCGAAGATTTATTGGTTTGAAAAGATGAAACTAGAGTTCTTTCATCGTCTCGTGTTAACTTTTCCAATTAATGAAATTGATTCTCTGTCTCTCCCTGGAATTCAGCGGAATCGTAGCTATTTTCCATCCAAGCTCATTTTGCAGTTGACAGGAGGTTTCGATAGTTTTGAAGGCCGTTCAATATTATATTCCCACCTACCACTCTCTTCTTTGCTTCATCTAGTTCGATGGTTAGCAGTGCCGGCAGGGGAACCCTGGGCATTTGCTCAGAAGCGCCGGTATGGAAGTGCCCCCACTTATTAAAAACTTAAATAAATAATTCAAAGCGTATGAGAAAAATTAATTTTAGCCTATCAATAAAGCTAATTGATACTGCAGTCTATGTGCAAAACGCTTTATATATTTTATATTTACATGACCACCTTTCATCGAGCATTTCATTAAGTGTTTTCGGTACGTATCTACGTACAATATCTACAACCTTCACAGTTTTTACCTCACAATTTGCTGGTTTTTAAGTTACGTTAAAATGCCGTAGAGAAGAAATGAAACATCGTAGATTTCATTTTGTAGGATCAGAATATGCGCCAGGACAAGATTGGCCTTAAGGCTTTTGCAGTGTGGCTGTCTATATAAAGCACCTAACAGAATTAATAAATAAGAAATTATTGGATGCGATCAAATATTATTATTATCAAATATTTTTTTATTTAAAACAATAAAATTTGTATTCATTGTTGAAATCTTTCATAAGTTTTTTTAGTTAGTCACGAGCATTTAGTAACATAATAGTCCGCGGCACAAGCTCAGTTTTATCAAATTCTTAACATTCGTCAGAAATGAATGACTTCGTGAATGACTGCATCTTATCGTAAAGTACAATTTTTTTATTTACCAACATTTTCGGAAATGGGGCGTTTTCAATTTGGAAACAGTTAAACTTTGTCTACTCGATGAGGCACTAAAAAATCATTAACATCCATTTGCTTTCCACTCGAATCGTAAATTAGTTTGATCTCAAAATGTCTATCTCCATTTAAGTTGGCCGTTTAGCGTGATCACTTCCCCAAATAACAAGGTTATATGGGCCAAGCGACCCAATATTTTTATTGGCCATATATTTTTATTGTTATCAAATTGTCTTACGAATTCAAGTGAATAGAAAATGTGTATTCATGAGTTTTTAGAACCTCATTGAATTAATTAATTTAATGAAAAAACACACCAATTCTGAGAATTTTCGCAGATAAAAAAGTATTAAGTTATATTATGTTGAAGTGATTCATGAAGTTTTAAATGAATGTTAATAGTTTGATAAAGATGGTTTTCTACCTCGGACTAAAAAAAAAAAAACGTAAACTCCTCTTAATAAGTTTTCCAATCAAGATGGCATGAACTTACTTGAAGGTGCTATTCCTCACATATGCTATTCCTCACAAATAGGTATACAAACTAGTTACCTACTTTTATTTTTTATTTAGTGAATTTTAAGACAATCATTTGTAAGACAAATGACTTGCACGGTCCTGACGGGAACAAATATAAATGAAGCAACAACAAATTGTTTTCATGAACAAATAAACAGACTCACAGAACATCGACGCTGTACAACAAAGTAAAGGTGGATGTTTTTCGGGGCACCTTCCACAGTAACAAAAAAAAATTAATTTCAAGCTTGAAAGAACTTTAATTCCCCTTATGACTATTTTCATTAATTATTAAATCGATTAAAAGATATATAGGGTGTCCCGTAAGTAGAGGGGAATATTTAAAAGGTCATCAAGATCTAAAAAAAAAAAAAATCATATGAACAATTGCCCAATTTACTGCAGAAATGTAGGAAATTTAAGATTTTTTTTTTTAAGCGAGTCATGTTTTCGTTGATAGGAAGCGATAGCTTAAAAAATATTTGATTTAAGTAATTAGCTTGAGGTGAATCTCAAAATTTTTCCAAATAAACCTTTCGCAAAAGTGCTGTAATGGAACTGGAGATAGCCAGATGTTGCTTGGTGTGATAATGAACAGAAAATGAATGTATAAAAAGCATCGTAATTAAATAGATATGAAAATTATTGTATTTTTTGACAACTGGTGCTATATCACAAAATCAAGTAAACATAAGGAAAACCTCAGAGGATGGGAAAATTGTCCCAAAACGTCAGATGTAATAGATGTTATTAAAAAAGAGTAAAGGAAAATGGAAGTATATATGCCTTAACCTTAGAAAAATTAAATAATTAGGTATCAACGGCCATTTATTTCGAAAATCGTCAAGCAAATTTTTAAGAAAATTAAATTAGTGAATAATTTGATGAATTTTCCCTTTGTGATATTCCAGCAGTATCCACTTACAATTAAAGTGACAACATTTGACCTCTCTATGACAGACAATGCAAATCAATTAATTCCATTTTAGAAAACATTGTAATGGAAAATAATACTTTAATGACTAATAGTCTTACAATCCATAATCAACATATTTATCATGGTATTTATGACTTGTTAGCTGAAAGCTTTTAGCTTTAGGTCATTTAAAAACGCAATTCAAAAATTTTATAATAGTACAACATGGCCAGAAAGTAATTTCTATTCAAAGTCGAACGGTAAGTGAAACTTGTGTTGCGCGCACAAGATTTATTTTTTAATCGAAATGTTTTTAATTTAATTAAGTTATTAAGCAGTGCTACCACTTGGTAGTATCTAGACAAGTCTGTTCATGTCATTATTTCTAATTTGTGCATATTTACCGGTTTTATTTATTCAATAGAGTTTTAAATTGTAATAAATAAATTTTAAAAAATAAGTTATTTTAACATTTTTAGATTTTAGAGTATTTTATTTTCATAAAATATGATCACCTAATTTCAAATCAATTAATAATTGAAATACTTAAACCATAATAATTTTTGTTTTTTTAGAATTTTGTGCTAAAATAGTTTAAAAACATTCACGGGATCTCACTGAGTAATTGCAGTCGTCATAGTCCAACCATCTGCTTAAAACATCGGTACATACCTTTTAGCGGATTGATTAAACACACTTTAAACAGAAATTTTTCAGAATTTTGATCTAAAATATTATCAAAACTCTCACAGGATCTTGCCCAGTAATTTTAGGTATCAAACTTACATACCTTTTAAAAAATTGATTTAACACATTTGATTCAATCGCAGGTCAGTTTTTTTTTGCTCAGATTGTTTCCAAACACTACGGAGATCTCACCGAATAATTTGAGCCGTCAAACATAGAAATCGATCCAGCCGTTCACTAAAAAAAATCGTTATATAGCTTTTAGTGGACAACCCAAACTCATTATTATCATTTTAGAAAAAAAAAAAAAAAAAAAAAGGTCAGTCTCGGGGTTACTGTCCTCTCTCACTTTTAGGTGTTTTAAAAGGTATGTTACCATCACAAATATAGCCTGAGTTCCTAAACTCTAAGCTAACACCATGAAATTCGTCCCTATTGAATCCAGCATCGATGAGCAGTAATCTATGCTGAGTTTTAGGGCCGGCCTACTGGGTTCTAGCTAAAGATTATCACTATTGGAACGTTATCAAATACATGAAAATGAAAATAAACAAAAGATACGGAAATACCCACTGAATTGGTTAATTTCAGAACAGAAATAAATATAGATAGAAAGTAAACTGAATATAAACTTGCAAAGTAAATTGAGAAATAGCAACAACGAGGTTATATCCAGGAGATTCATCGAACCATAAACCAATGGAACCACTGAGCCATCGGTGATTCAATCACTTAATAAAGGAACTCATTGAATTCCAACGATGAGTTTAGGAATTGTCTAATTAATTTACGATGCCATCGATAGATTAAGCGATGATTTTAGGAACGATAGTAAGCTAAATACTTAGCCTTTTTTTTCAATTTTATTCCGTATTGAACGTACCGATATTGTATCGATAGCTGGACAAAAGTAATGTTTAATTCTGGTATATTCCGTCATTCCATCTTTTTTACCGGGAGCCCCTGTGACACACTCATATTACATTATGAATAGAATAGTTCTGCTGAAGAAAAGATGACTTGTCTATACACATCACCAAAAGTAGACATCAATATGTCTTCTTGGAATAGATTAGAACATGCTTCATGTTTATTGGATGTTGTTGCTTAAGAGGAATCAATGTGTATACCTTATATGTACATAATCCTTACCAGACACATGCATTTGTTTTACAAATTTCTTGAAGAATATCAAATACTCTTCATAGTATCTTCATATTCTAGACTTACAAATTAAACACAATGAATCATATATTTGTTTTTATGGAATGTATTCTGTAGAAAAAATGTGCACTTGATATGAATGTGGGAACCGGAGATGGCAAATCTTGCTCGGTAAATTTCCTAATCCGTTTCGTGGCGTAGTTTAAGAAAGCAACATGAGACGCCAGATGAATAACAAAACCTTTGCTGAAACCCCGTATGGCAAAAATGCCAGTAAGGGTGATAAAAAAAAAAACCTTAGTGGACAGCAGTGTTTTTCTAGTTTATCAATAATTATCAATTTCATGTTTTCTATTGGATTATCTTGATAGCTGGTGTATGAGTATACAACAAAATATTAAGTAATTTCTATCTGTAGACATTTTCCGTAATTGTGTTCAGGAGTTGATAAGTGTCCACTGCCAGCCAATAAATGACGAACTGACTTATGAATTTAAATTTTGATCTAGACATTTAAGAGATATTTTATAAATGGATTACAAAAAAAAAATGCCAAGTTTAATAATATATTGGTTTTTAATCTGTGTACTTATTTTTTAAATATAAAAAGGTTTAGGGACAAGAAAAGACAATTTTACGTTAAATCTCCGATTCCACATTTATTTGGACACTCATTTACTAGATTTGGTTTTACGAAGATCTTTAAAAAGGTTTGTTATTATATTATGTTATCATTATTATTTATTTCTTAGTTCTCTGTTACTATTATTATTCTACCTACTTTATTTTACTTTAATGTTTAAGTTTTTAGTCTATAGCTTTCACTTTTTTAATTCTTTATTATTCAGTGTTTATAGTTTCTTTTTTTTTTTCTATATGGTTCTTTCTTAGCCCTGAAGAAGGCCTTAACATCTGGCCGAAACGTTGGCGAATGTGAAAATAAATACAATTATTTATTTTTACTATTTTATTTCGACTGTTCACCTCAACCATCCGTCTCTTCAATTATAATATTTATAATTCAATTTTTGCTAGAAACATCCCGAAATTATAGTTAAGATTTTTTTTTAATCATGAAATTTACAACTGTAAAAATAAATAATAGTTTAAATAATCTACCCATTGGTAGTACTCTAATAAAGTATTTAAATCAGGAGATCACGAGCCCATCTTCTTTTCAGACCCCTCGGGGGGTTAGAATCGAGAGGATTAGGATGGTTCTGAAGTTTATTATGGAAGGATAGGTATCTGGATTGGACCAAATCGGAAACATATGGAACATTAATGTGTGTGTTAAAACATAGATGATTTTATTTGTGAAAAGATCATTGAGGAAGTCAAAGAATTGAAAACATAAAATTTCTCGTTGCAAATGGGGACGTTTACAAACTGATATGTACCACATCTTTTATAATAAAATAACCTTGTAGCTATTAAATATATATCCTAATGGTCACAACGATATGAATTTTATTTGTATTTCTGCTGCATAGATTAGGTGTTGATCAATAACTTACCCACCCGCATTTCGTGTTCGTCGGTGGAGAATATTATTTTACCTAAAACAACAAGACTCATTAAATCTTGAACTGATTAACTTCATCTTAAAAAATAAAACGTTTAGTCAACTTTAAACCTTTCGTGTAACTCAATAGCGGATCCAGCATTTTATTTTGTCAGGAATTTTATATTTTTTAAAAACCAATTCAGTAACGGTAATTACAGAAACAATTTATTAGAAAATGCTTAAATTATTTAAATTTTCCCTTGAGACGTGCTTACATATATTAGCTGAAGTATATGCGTTATAATATAAAAATAGAACATTTTGTATTTGTATTTGTTTAGTATTTGTCACAAATACCACTCAAAATACAAAAATAAATATGGACCAATGAAAAAAAAATATTATTTTTATATGTATTTTTTGGAAGGGGAGGGAGGGTAATGAATAGTAAGGCATCTTAGATTTTTATTATTATCATTTGTATATCTTACCTATATGAATATACGATCAGACAAGGTTAAGAACGCCAACCCAAATTTTTGGTTTAGTTTGTAATGTGATTGCAATAGCAATTAATGTTGATTTATCCGATTTTTTTTTAGTTTATATTTTATGTCAGTCATTTATTCAAGTATGCATTAAAAAAATAAATTTAAAAAACTTTGTTATTTTCTCACGACTTCGAAATTTGTTAACGTAACACCTTCATCGAATGATTTGTTCAAATATTTTTATTTAAAAATACAATAATTGTTACACATGATGAAACTAAATATTATATGTATTATTAAGGATATGAATATGTTTTTATGATGAGCAAGCTAGTCTAAGTCAATTAATTAATTAGGAAGCAGTGTGGATCTCAAGCTATAAAGTATGGAGACCTGTGAATTATGAAATAAATTGTATATAAAAAAAAATATACAAGCCCCTCCCCTCCTAATAATTTAAAGTAAAAAAAAAAAGTTAATTCCAAATATTTGCTACCAATTTCTGTATTTTTTTAATTTGATTTCAAGTTACATTTCTTTGGTTTTATAGTTTTTATCTTTGTTATATAGATATATATTTTTATTTTTTATTTATTCATTTTTATTATTTTTTTTTTTTTTGTACTGTATATATGGTATGAATGGGCCTCACTCAGCTTTAGTACTCAGTGCCCTTAAATGTGGCAAAATGTGTTATATCTAAATAAAAAGATTTAAATTAAGAAAAAATTCCAAATAAGCTACATGAATAAATAAAATATTTGATATAAAATCGATTAAGAAAGTAACAAACGTCGACTAAGGTAAGGATTAGAAGTTGGTACACAACTCTTTTATTACGAACTAAATATCTGTATTTGTTTAAATTTTCATTTACATTCAGAAATAGTAATATCGCAACATATCCTAGGATTTTATGATTCATTCACCTTTCATATACAGTCCTCTACTTTCTATGTAATAAATGAATATCCAATTGTTTTGTTTTGTTTTGTGATAATACTTTCAATTAAACCCATATGCACAAAAAAAAAAAAATCTTACAACATCTATACAAATTTATTTTTTTAATATTCAACATTATAATTGTGTTGATTTTTTACATATGATATGAACTCCAGCCATAATTTTTTTTCTCGGTCCATCCTTCCCCCCAATTGAAATGGAAAGTCTGTGTCTAAGATTGGCTCCTAGTTTTCACTGTTTTACTCGATAAATCACAAATCTTTCTTTCCGCTGAGACTTAATTAAAATATTTTGCGTTGTAAATTTTTTAAAAGTAGTTTTTATTATAATTTACTATCTTCCTAAGTACAGTAGCTCTGACATTAAATAATAGTTATTATTAATAATAAAATTTATAATATCGAGGAAAACGTTTGAAGATTTAATGAAAAGTTATTATTAATTTTATCACGAACTTTGTTTTGTTTTTTTATTTTTTTTTTACACGAATTTTTTTTTATTTCAGTATAATCACTGTAAATGTTGTTTTCGTAGTACAGTGTTCACTTTATCCTTTTTTCCGTTTATTAGCTGGATTTGAAATTGATATTTTTTTTTCTTTCAGAAAACCAAAAATAATTATAATATTTGATTTTTAATTTAAAAATCGTGCCTGATTTATAAATAAAAGTTTAAATTGACCTTTATTTATTTAATTAAAAATAATGATCACTCACTGAGTGATACGGTTTTTTATAAATAATAATGATTAAATTGTAATAAAAAAATTTTGATCAGAAAATAAAAATCATCTATTACATCCAAATAAAATAAAATATTAATATGCATGAATACGTTATTAATGTATTTTTTAATATTACATTTTTTTTTATTTTTATGTTTTCACCAATAGTGCGTTTCCTCAACCTCGAGTGCTTCTTTTCAAATGTCTATACGACTTCAGCCGTTTTTCCTCCATCTCTTTCAGAATGGTTCTTTTAGCCTCCATCTTTTCTCTGATGGCCGTATTTCTCACTTTATCCATTCTGGATATTCCCGGCGCTCGTCCCCAGTAGTCCATTTCTGTGGCTAGGTGTTTCTTCCTGAGTTTCCTTTTTAAGGTCCAAGTTTCTGATCTATATGTCATAATCCTCAGTTCTATACCATTTTTAATCTGTTTGGGGTATATTTTTTAATATAATAATTCTGAAATCGCTTTAATTGTGCACGTAGGACCTGCACTATATAATGTATATAATATATGTACACATCTATTTTTTTTTGTTGCTAATGGTTGACAAAATATTCTCCACCTGTTACTCAAGACTCAAAGTACATCATAGATATTACAAACATTTATATTTTTGATTTTAAAAGTATTACTCAAGAATTATTATTATTGTTAATTGTAAAAATTTTGTTCAAAAATAATGATCAGGATATGATTTTTATCACTTATGATCAAAAATATAAATTGCTCTTAGTAAAAATCATCAAATGATTTTTAAAAATTCCAGATTAAAATTTTTATCAAATTTGAGTTTTATGATTATCGATTTCTATCTCTTTTTATAACTACAGTATTTGAATTATTTTTTTTAATAGTAGTTAGTAATAGGAAAAGATATGTCTAGAGATCAAATGAAAAGTAATGTCAGTGAACAAGGTAACAAATATGTATAATAAATGTTAAAATTAATTAAAACAACATAAAATTTAAATTTTTTGTTTTTATTAATGAAATCGGGCCATTACCTATATGAAATTTGTTTTTGTATCTCTGGAGATGTTTATAAATAAATAAACATTTTCATTGATTACGGGACTCTAATTCTATTGTAAAAGAATGATTAACCCAATCGTCACCCTAACCCCTTGACTATAGCTGGTGTCTCCCCCTTTGGGATGCAGTAGAGGGGGACCTAGAACTGCCAGTCCGATACTAACCGTGGACCGGAGATGTCGGTCCTGCCACAGACCACGGGGTTCGCCCTCGTACTCTTCATCGTCGGGGGATCGTCCTTCAACTTGGACACCCAGCTTTACACCAAGTACAGGGGAGACCCGGGATCTATGTTCGGTTTCAGCGTATCCATGCATAGGGAAGCCGGAGTAAGTCGGTGAGTATCCAGTGTATACTTATATTTTTTTAAAATTTATTACAGTCAGTATAGGCTTTGAATTTAAGTTTCGGGACAAATAAAAAAAAAAAAAAAAAAAAAAAAAAACTTAAAGGCAGGGGAGAAATTCCAATTTAATATTCCAGAATAGAACATAATGATGTGCTGTAGTGAAAAAATTAGGTATCTACCTAATTCTGTATATACCAATGTTTTTTGTTTTTTTTTCTAAATGAAAATTTACTTTACTTTCTAATAAATAAAAAACCAAATATTAGTAAGAAAAGAACATTTGCAAGGAATTTTTAAAAACTTAACATTATTAATTTTTATTAACAAAATTAATAATATAAAATAATGAATAAAGTTATTATTTGTAATATCACACATCTAATTCACTGATTTTCATTAATATTTTAGACAGGTCGTTGTATTAAAAGTTGTAATTTAAAAATTATATTATTAAATTATTCAAAACCGTCCAATTTAAAAAAAAAATATTCTTACCTTTCTTTTTTGTATTATCAATTTTCGCAATAATTTATCACCAATCAAAATATATAAATACATATATATGAACCAAAATATAAATTTTAATAATTTTCCATTTGTTAATTCATACTATATTTACGTCTGCTGTGCGTCTACAACCGTTCACAGTGGACGTGCAAATAAAAAGCATTGACCAAAATTCGAAATTCTATAATGATTTTGAAATTTGAACAATCATGTTTTTTGGGCTTTGAAATATATCATAGTCAGTTTTCAAGCAATTCCAAAGGATTTTAATAGTAAAATTTTAGTAAATCTGTTCATAGGCTTGGCGCAAAATTAGATGTTTTTAAACTTTCTTACTACTTGATTATATTGCTATTTTATCTTATATTTTTTAATATTATACATTGAGTACATTGTAGTCAAAAGATTTTTAAAAAAACGAAAGAAATTCGGATAACCAATCTTATTAAGTAATTCATTTTCGGATTTTAATTTATAATATTAATAAATTTTCTGAAATTCAATTATCGAATGTAGTGGTTAAAAAAAAAATCACGTTTCTCCTACCACCGAACTTACTTTGCCCACTCCATTCAGTGAGTATTTATTATAAGAGAATATCTGGGTGAAAAATCCAAGTCCTGGGAATAGACTGTTTCGTCCCACTGTGCGTTCGCTCGGTTCTTTGTGATGTCTTTTATTGTTTTCTTATTCGTTTCTACATCGATCCCCAAATAATTTAAGAAATTTTTTTCGGAACGTAGTAATGTAATGATTTATTTTTAAATGTACTGCTTACTGCAGATTGGAATAACCCGTGTGTCATAAATTACCTTTTTGAAATAATTCGAGTACTATTGAGGAAAAAAGTTGACCCTGATAAACGCTGGCTGTTGTCGAGCGGAAATAATTCACACTGTTGATAACGATTTCACTTACGAAAAAATAAAGAAAAAAGTTGAGATCATTTATCATCAATCTTCGATATTTTGAAAAGAATTATTTTTTATTTTAAAATTACCATTTATAATTTGTTCATAAATACAATTTTTTTTTGGCTTGTTTTAAAGAAAATTATAACAATTTGTATTTCCCTGACTAACCGAAGGCTGGAGGAAGGATCTTCCAAATATAACTCTTGGAACTGATTTAGTCGAATCTGACCATTTTTTTCGCCTACTTAAATACCGATACGCCTGCTTTGACGATGTTATGAAACGGGTGGTGTTCCCACTCACAAATTAGGTATGCATTTTTATTACATAGCCCACACATGTATATATATATATACTTATTCAAGCATACGTCCGTGTACACAAATATATTCTATGTTTATTTCGTTCATGGATACGTAATTATTCACTTATTTTTCTAAGAGAAGACAAGATTGGTTGAGTTAATTAGTCAAAAAAAAAATTAAAAATAAATAAATATACTTATAATAAATATTTCAAATAAATACTTAAAATAAATATACTTATATATATTTTTACATTTGTTTTTACTGATCACTCCAACCAATTTTCTCTTCAATTATTCACAAACATCAATCCACAATTATTTTACTGAGAGAGATTTAGTGACAAGCTTTGAAATTCAGAGCGATCAGCGGATTATTCAATGAAAAGTTTCAATATTTTAATAATATCCATGGCATCGTATCATTAATAAAACATATTAATATCTATAAATATATTTGTAATGAGTTTTCCTTATTGCAGTATTACAATATGTTAAATGATTACTGAATTTTTGAAATCTTGAAACTGTAATTATTTAATATATTGTGAAAATGTGATAGTGAAGTCTTCCTTTAAATATTTTACTCATTAAATAAAATTAAACGGTATATTCAACATTGCTTGTCTTTACCCCATATTCATGAACTAATACATCATACTTTTATCATAATTTAATTTTTTTTTTGTTATAGTATAGTTAATATAATATTCAGTTCAGATAAGTAATTAAATTAATGATGGATGGACCACGAATAAGATAATAGGTATAATTATTATTGTAACTAGTTTTTTAAGTATAACATTTTATTTGTTTTGAAAAATACTTGTATGAATAGAAGAGACTAATAGGAGAAAAAGTTATATGAGTGTATTAATGAAAAAAAAAGTTAAATGACATAAACTGTTGATTTAATTATTTTTTAAAAATAAATATTTTATTAAATACCATATGGGGCAAATGTACCAGTGATGGACATAAGTAAGGAAATTTTTGTATTTTTTGCCTTATGCTGCCGTAATTATTATAATTATAAATTTCTCCGTTGAACATTTAGAATTTCTAGGGTCTCCTTTTTCTTTTTAACACTTTAAAATTGAAAAAAATATTCAGTTATGCTGGTATAATCTCCATTAAAAAAAAACAACACATTTTTGCACTTGTGATGGACACACCGAAATTCAATTGTTCTAGTAATTGACAGGGGATCGGTATCTGTAATAGACATACCTCAGAAAAACTCTAAAATCTTTATTTAACTATAAAGATAACGACAAAGATTTGATAACATAAATGTTTAACTTAATCTCAGCAAAACTGTTAGTAGAAAGGTATGAAGCAAACTGATCTCTTGAGTACAATAGAAACAACAATGATAGGCATTTTAAAATTTTCTTTCGGAAACTTTGTTCATACAGTTGTCAATAGAGGGCAATGTTGTTGAATCTAGAAAAACTGGAATCTTTAAATCAATAAGGAAACCTATTATTTACATTTAAAGTCCAACCTGTCCATAACTGTGCCTCGTGTTCATAACTGGTGCGTTCACCCTAATTATAAAAAATCAGTAAATAATAATGCATTGTGCATTGACATATTAGGCCTGAAGATTAGGCAGGGTCCCCAAAAAGTCGAATATACTAACTAAAATCATCTAATTAATAAAAAGTTTCAAAGAAATTCTACCCATTACTGTCACCTACTCAATATATCGTTATAGTTCACAATCAGTCGCCATTTCACTACAATAATCTCAATT
Organism: Nezara viridula; assembly: GCA_928085145.1. Lineage (NCBI taxonomy): Eukaryota > Metazoa > Arthropoda > Insecta > Hemiptera > Pentatomidae > Nezara > Nezara viridula. The sequence goes on along the minus strand of OV725079.1, from coordinate 89,936,759 downwards.
ATATTTTTCTTTATAATTTTAAAGTATTATTCCTAACAAACGATTTTTCAACGCATACTACAGGCATGAGGAAATGGTTGTGAGTGAGAACATTTTGGGGATAAATGTTTTAGCCTTACAGTATTTAGTTCTTTGTGTATGCAGTACAGGACTTCAGTGGAAGTCTTGCTCCGGTGATGAAGAGAAATAAAAAATTAGTTCTTTGTGGATATTTAATTAGAATTTTTCTGTTTTTTTCAGTATTTCACTTATTTTATTTATATCTTAGTTCTATCTTGCTTTCAAAGACCTAACATCGCTGCTTAAATTTGGTATCTCTATAGATAAGTAAGGATATGGTGTATTGTCCCAAATTATCATGTAACCGAAAATAGTGTGATTTATTGCCTGACACACCAATCCCTATATTTTATTATTATTTGAAAGATAAAATTATTTATTTGATAGTTTCTGTTTAAGGTCATCAATTATAAACTTAAATTATTACATTCCAGAATATTCTTAACTTGGCTATAAATCAGAGATTATTGATATACATAATCTTCATTTTTACATCCATCATTCATTCTTTGCCTCTAATCTTATAATTATTACACATTTATAGTATTGTAAAATGACATAAATAATAGCCTGAATATGATAAAATGATATAAAATAAATAAATAAAAAATAGTTTTGTTACATTGAAGTTTATTATAATATAATGAGATTTTTTTTTCAGTTATTCTTTAACAGCCAATTGTATAATTACTTTCTACTGTATCGACAAGTTTGAAAGCTCATGTTTTAATTTTTATTAACTGTAACTTATAGCAGGATATTGCTAAACCTCAATCAATTTATAGCTTATTTCTTTTCGAATCATAAAACAGTTGTTCCATTTTTAGTACCGGAAAGATTTTTTTTCAGTCAGTTTTACAGTTATTAATAACTGGCTGTCTTAGCATATAGGGAACTTCTTTAAAATACTAGTATTGGTACCGCTGCTATTATTAGCGGGGGGTAAATATATTTAATTACACACTGAGTGTATGAGCCTATTTGTACTTTTTACCCATCTCAAACGAATTCCTGGAGTTGCCGCAATATGTCAATCAGGGATGGGCGCTCTGTGAATATAAATGATTACAGGCGAAAATCGAACCCAAGCCTATCCGAGCCCTCTGGTTGAATAATAAACGCTTCAACGCAATTTACCCGAAATTAATTCTGAAAAAAATACATTCTACCAATAATTTATGTGATTAATATAATTAAAATTTGTATACCTAAATAAAAGCATTACATCAGGAAAAGGTCGTATATGGTTTAATTTTTCAGATTTTTTATTGAGATTTGTATTTTTTTTTTTTATTTCTTAAAGACATTTACAACTGTATTAAATAAATACATCTAGTAAATTAGAACATAATGCACATAATTACATGATAAACACTTGCAGAGTAACTACCCAATGGTAGCACTCTAATGATATGTTTACATTAGGAGATCACGGTGCCATCTTCTTTTCAGACGCCTCGGAGGGTTATCAGGAATTGAAGAGGAAGCAAGGTTAGAAACGAGAGGGTTGGGATGATTCTGAAGTTTATTATGGAAGGATAGGTATCTGGATTGTGCCAGATCTGAAACAAAAGGAACATTAAGGTCATTATGGATGGTTTTATTTGTAACAAAGTAGGGAGCATTGAGGATTTTACGAAGGATTTTGGATTGTAAGGATTGGATGCGAGAGGAATTCGATGGTTTAGTGGAGCGGTTTCTTGTCGTTTCAGTCTGGTATGAGGATTCCAAGTTAGACGTTTGTCCAAGTGAAGTCCAAGGTATCGGATTTGCTCAACGGGGATAAGTGGAGTATTGTTAAAGGAAACTGTAGGACAGGAAGTCGTTGGTTTACGACGAAAGGTAAAGGTAATTTGGTGGGATTTATTGGAGTTTATTTTAATTCTCCAGTTTTGACACCATTCTTCTAGATTTATGATGTGTGATTGAAGCATTTGGGATGCAATTGCTGGGTCATTGTTTACAGATAGGATACATGTGTCATCGGCATATGTGGTGATGACAGTGTTGGGACAGGTAGGGATGTCAGCTGTATAAACTGTATAGAGGATAGGACCTAGGATACTACCTTGAGGAACACCAGCGGAGTGGGAGATTTGTATTTTAAGTTCCAGTTGATTTGTAAAGATCGAAATTTTGAATACATTAACATTTTTGAGTTTATTATTTTATTGAAAAGGCTTGTTAGTGCAAATACATAATTGGCATTGTTCCTGAATCATTATTTAATTTTTCAACACAGAAAATTTTTAAAGTCACAGAATTTTTCAATTCATTATGCAAACTCTGATACTATAATTCATACTTGTTTACTCATTCATTCTATATTTCAATGAAACTTAAATTTCAAAATGGTCGTTCAGTATAAAAAAAGAGAAGCAGGGTGACGAAATAATTACCATCACACGAAACTTGGATTTTATAGCTCTATTAATGGCTTTATATCATTGATTTCCTTTCTTATCTTTAAATGCTGTTGAATCATCTGTTATGAAGAGCTTTCAGGATATAAAATAAACATAAAAAAAAAACCCAACCCGATTGGTATTTCCCCATTAGGAATTGTCGTAATACTGGAACTTAATAGTATTTCGTAAAAGAAAAAAAAATAAATTGAATACAAGTTCGTTGGGCTGTTCGGTCAAAAATACAGAGTAAAAATAAATAAATGATATTTATTTGTATTTTTTCCGACGTTCCGGCCCAAATTTCAGAGCTGATGAGAGCTGATTTCTCAAAAATTTCCCGTAAGATCATAAGATTCCTGTAAGCTGTTCTTATGGAAACCTTTTGTGAAATCAGCTCTCATGAACGCCTGAAATTTGGGCCGGAACGTCGGAAAAAATACAAATAAATGACTTTGTATTTTCGACTGAACACCCAAACCAATTTTTTTTTTTCAATTATTCTCTACTGTCAACCATTAACCCACCATTATGATAAACATTTGAGGTTTTCAACCAATTTTCAAATCTGTATTAAATTAACCTAATTAATCGGTAGACCTTCACAAACTTTATAATAGAAATAATTATGATAACAAAAAAATCTGAAAATACATTTCTTAATTTTAAATGTAGCTAATGAAAATTATGAACAAAATCTTCAATGTAATATCTTGTGTGTCCAGTCACATAGCTTTCTTACCTATTTCAGAGAAATTTAAACCACAATATAAAATTTAACTGATAAGGTCGCAATAATATTAGTAATAAGCATAAATAATGATAACACTTTATTTAAAATGACCTTTGTCACCTACTCAATATATCGTTATAGTTCACAATCAGTCGCCATTTCACTAAAATAATCTCAATTATATTTTTCTTTATAATTTTAAAGTATTATTGCTATTATTAGTGATGATATTTTTATTAAAAATTTCTATTTTTAAATTTTTTACTGTATTCAATTTAACAACAGTAGAAAAAAAATGAACAATCGCAACATAGCTTTCCAATCTTTTTGAATTGGAAATTCAAAGTTCTATAAATCTGAAATTAAGAGGGTACAATGCTGTCATGCTGACCCATAATATGGGTTTTCTTTTTATAAAATTATTTTCATTGATAACATTTTATTATGAAGTAAAAATTACTAGGATTAAAAAAATATATATGTATATATATATATGTTTTATATGTTTTTTTTTTATCACAAATAAGTTAAACATCATTCAGGAGCCTGAGAATAATATTGAAGAATAATAATGAGAATAATAAAAACTGAAGGATGATATTGGAAAAAATCTGTTATATATATATTTATAAAACTCCGAAATTTCTAATTGAAACTCAAAATAATCCTAGTAATTTTTACGTTATAGTAAACTGTTATCACAAAGAAAATAATTTTATAAAAAGAAAATTAAGTCGAAATTTTTCATACTTATGGTGGAGGAAGGGAAGAGAAGGATTGTTAAATATATATATAATATGTTTTATATTATAAATAAATATATATAAGTTTAGCTTGTTAATTCAATAGTAAATCAAATAAGTTCATATAATTTACTTTTTCTTTTTATTGTGCAGTGATTATATCTACATCTATGGTATTATTATTTATGTCCAATTATTTAACCTAACAGATTTTTTTCAATATCATCCTTCAGTTTTTATATTGTTCTGAGGCTCCTGAATGGTGTTTAACTTATTTGTACAGAAGAAATTTGTTGATTTATTTAATTACAGGACGTTGACTATCAGCCAAAAGTAAGGAGATATGTACTGTTCATTAATACATTGTATAATATAATTAAATAAGACATGGAATTGGTTATGGCTGAGGTCAGTATTAGGAACAGGTTTAGTCATGTGTGGGCGGTGGCTTTGCGAAGGTGAATTTCCAGGGAGCGCCGTTTGGGGTATATTTAGCGCTATTGACTCAAGACTACTTCAATTCCTATTAGTATAATCTTATAATAAGGCCTTGCTATTTATTAAGCACAAGAATCTATTTAATTCTTTCCATGATCTGTAGCTTACAATTCTTTTCTGTTTTCTCAGTATGAATTTATATATATTGATATTTCCCAATATAATTTAATTTAAAGGACTACCCTAGTGGATCCACGGGAAGAGATGGAGAGGGGAGATGTTTCGGAATGAAGTCCTATCCTACAAAAATAGATTTTTTTTTCATTGTTGTTTTCTTTTTCTATAAGCCAAATACTTAAACTATCACAATACGTTCTCTTTTTGTATTGTACTTCTGCTAATGTAAACTACAACAACTAAATGTAAGTGCTCGTCAAGGAGAATATAAAAACTGTATCACTAAAACCACTAGCGGATCCAGAATTTAATTTTGGGGGGGCTTCAGCCCGGAAGCTTTTTTTTTTTCTCATAAAAATAACGATATTTACTTTGGAAAAACAGAAAGAAACTAACTACCTATATGAAATGGTGTTTAAGTGATTCCTTAAGACCTTTTAAATGTAATTACACCAACAATAATACTTTAAGAGGTATTTTTTAATTTTTTTTTTCCATAAAACGTGGTTATGTTTTACCATTTTGGGGGGCTTCAGCCCGAAAGCCCCCCCGTAGATCCGCCTGTGACTAAAACTGTCTTCTGTATGTGCTGTTATTAAAAAAAAAGAGTTAAGCCTCCTTCCTCCAAAAAAAAATAAATAGAAAAACTAGTCCTATTAAATTCGAAAAAATCTTTAGGAGTTACGAGTGCTTTTTTAGTTAACAACCGAAAAAAAATCAAACCCTAAAATTCATAATTATTTATTTCTATGAAAATATAAATTTAGATTTTTCAACGTTTTTGTTTTATAAGAAAAAATTAACTTGCTCCTCTTTACAGCAAGTTATTTTTTTTTTTTTTATACATTTATTCCTTACTATAAAAAATTATCGTAACTTTGAAACTCGTACAGAACAAAGGAAGAAAAAAAAATATGAACAAATGTTGAACATAAATACATTTTTTTTTTCGCTTCTAAGACGCATTGACAAGAAACCTCGGACGTTTTTCTAATATATTTTGAACTTGTATCACCAGAAAAAGTTTCAATGAATTCGGTTATCCCAAGCCAGTTATTTCGCTTTGTTAAACAGTTCAATTTATAGTTAAATATTTGAATAAATTTAACAAGATACCAGTACTTTATTTTAAACTACTATTAAAACTACAATGCATGCATAATTTTATGAATGAATTACTCAAAAAAAAAAAGTACGAAATTACGTCATAAAAAAGAAAAAAAAAATCATCTAAATCCGACTACTTATTGCAAGGATATGATAGAACAATTTAAATCTACGGAAGTACTCGAGATTATGATTTGAAGAGTGATGAAATCGTCTTTATATATATATATATGTTTAACAAGACAGGAATAAAAAATCTTAAGGAAACAGTTTTATGATTAATTTTTCTCAGAAGTGGTAAAGAAGTAGTGTGATCCCCCAGATTTATTTGATATACTGGGTTGGCAAATAAGTCCTTTCGGTTTTTCTGTTTATTTCTATATCATTATGAATTATTCCCTAAGATGGATTGTTTATCCTGTTTGTAATATATCAACAACTTTATCTGTTAGCTCTTGTTGAAACTAGCTTAGTATTGTGCTTGCTGTTGCACTATGAATATAGAAGAAAATATCATTCATTATCGGCAGAAAAAAAGATAAGCCTGCTGCGGAAGCTCAGAATAAATTGCAGTATTTATGGGGATGTGCCATAACCGAACGCACCTGTCAAAATTAGTTTGCCAAATTTCATTTAGGAAATTTTGACATCTATGATGCTCAACGGTCTGGTCGCCCAAATGAAATTGAAACGAGGAATGTTAAGGGCCAATGTTGATCAAAATCCGACCCAATCAGTGAGAGAGATTGCTATGGCCCTAAATCTGTAGCACACAAGCGTAGAAAACCATTTGCACAAGCTCGGCTATGTTTTCAGGCCTAATGTTCTTTCGAAAATCACAAAAACTTTAATACGACTTTATCTCGCTAGCAGAAATTTAGGGCCACATAAACTATACAAAATGAAATCAACAGATCCTACGTAAACAAACTAAAATGGAGATAAATATAATATTTTCCAATAAAGAATTTATTGATTAATAAAAAAATTATTTAACAGACAAAATAATTGAATTATCATCATATTTTATATAATTTACCGAAATTTATTACTAAATTTCTTCTTTATCCGTCTCAATAATTTATCAAAATTACTTAGATCTAATTTTATAAAGATATATCACTGCCTCACAGAAGAGGAATGACTGCGCTGTCCGGTTCAGACGAGAATTGAAATGCTTTATTGAAGGGGATGTTGGATAAAAAAAAACTGACAATGGGAAGGGAAAAAGTGGCCGGATAAATCTATTCATAAATAGAATGTTGACTTGATTAGAGAAGGCTCTGATGATGACAGTCATGCCGACGTTGAAACGTTGGTAATTGCCTGGCAAGTCCCATTCCTCGACCGGTCTGGAGTCGTTAGCTCTGGAGTGGTCACTGGAAAATGGGGCGTTCCTTACGGTACACTACCGTACCCGCAGCTCAATCCGAATAGTATGATTTGTCCTCATCGCTTGATTTTCTGACATCAATTGTTTTTATTTTTATTTATGAAACCTTCATTTGCTCCTCGTACCAAAGACATGATAATTGAGATAGCTTTCTTCCTTCCTTTTACAAAGGATTTCAATTAACACTTTCAGAATATATTTTCACCTGGTCTTTATAAGAAATGTTCTTTTTGTTCAGACATATATTTCTTTTGATTGGTCTTACAACAAGAGACTCAGGACCTCCACATTGGGAATGGGGAGGGCTTGCACAGGACCCATGGTACTTGGGCCCACAGGTCCGGTAAGTGTAGTACTAGTACGGTTTCATAATCAAAGTTTTAGGGGTAGTTTAAAAAAAATAAGAATAACAAAACAAAATGGTTCTTAAACATTTTAATATAATATATCATTACATGTATTATATAATATATTTACTGTAATGGTATATATCCTCACAGACAGAATATATATATATATATATATATATATATATTTATATAAGAATATATATATATTCTGTCTGTGAGGATATATACCATTATAGTAAATATTTTATATAATACACGTAATGATATACTATATTAAAATGTTTAAGAACCATTTTGTTTTGTTTTTCTTACTTTTTTTTTTTATACTACCCGTAAAACTTTGATTATAAAACCGTACTAGTACCTTACGTACTTACCGGACCTTCGGGCCCAATTAACATGGGTCCTGTGCAAGCCCTCCCCATTCCCAATGTGGAGGTCCTGAGTCTCTTGTTGTAAGACCAATCAAAAGAAATATATGTCTGAACAAAAAGAACATCTCTTAATATATATATATATATATAAGAGAATGAAAAATAACTTCAATGTCGAATATAATAATAATGTCTATTATGTATATATATATAGAAATAGAAATAGAAAATAAACTTTATTCTGAGACGAGGTCCAATCAAAATAACAATAATGAACATTTACAAAAGAAAAAATAAATATCTGGCCAAAAACTAACTTAATAAAGATTCAAACAATATATACACCAACTTAAATAATAGTACGTTAATTACTAAAAAATAAAATAAAATAAAATCTTCTCAACTATACTTATAATTTTACTGGAAAAAATGACAAAAGGAAAAAAAAAATAAATAAAAAAAGAATTACATGTATAGAAAGAAAAAGCAAACCCTCCAGAAAAGAAAAATGATCAAAATTACGTAAATACAAAAGTTGACTTATGTTAAATACAAACAGCTAAAGCATAGAAAATATATACATATATATATTAATGACAGAAGATGAGTAATGGGATCACAATATTGCATTATCCCAGTATAAAAGATAGAAAATAAGAATAAATAGATAAATACAATTAGGAAGGAGCATTAAATTAATTTTATGAGAAAACAATGGCGACAAAAAAAAAAGAACTGATTTAAAGAAAATAAATTATTTTATATATATATATATATATATATATATATATATATATATATATATTCAGAGCTCTATGTGAACTATATTCTACTATCCAGATTCTTTAAAATAATATATCTGAACTACCTTGTAAAGAAGTTGCAGATATTGAATCATAATCTATTGCTGGAGTCCTCAGTCATCATTAATTATCCCCTCTAACGTTTGCTATTATCACATTGAGCATATATCACATAAAATATTATTTATTTCATATTATTTTTAAATTTCTTTCTCAATCCCCTTATTAAATTTCCTTATAGTTATGTGTTGCTTAAGGCGAAACGGCTAGGAGGGTTATGAGTTTTGTTTAACTGCTTGGAGATATGTAACTAGTTTTAGAACGAACATCTGAACGAATTTTAATGTTTCATGGCTGAAATTATTCATCGAAACCCTGTTAGACTACTGACAATTTAGACTAAAAACACTGATAAATTATTATATAAATGTGTTCAGTCTATCCGGTAAAAGTTGGATGGTTTAAATTACTCAAGGAGATCCCGTGAATGTTTTGACACAAAACGAGCTCAAAATATTAATTTTATTACATTTTAAGTTGTTTTTTTAAATTATGACATTTAAGTTCGTGATGATATAACACATTAATTTTCAATTGTTGAAAAACTAAAATATAAATTATTTTTAAAAAATAAAGAAATTACTCAATCTATCCTAAGGAAATATTCACTTAAACAACTTAGTAAATTATTAGGAAAATTGGAGCCAATGGATATTTGAACCTGGTGTAGTTTTCCACTGAACATTACGACTACTGCCCAGTAGATTTCGTCCCATGCACTGACCCATGTCAAGATCCCCAGATCAGGAAGGTACCCAATTACTAAACCAAGTATAAATATCCGTAGACCTCAATTTCCTTAATGATCTAACAAGGTGTTCAAGTAGATATGGAACCTAAAACCCCTTAGGATGAAAAAGATTATTGTTGTAGTCTTTTTTTTAAAATTAAAATCCTCTTTAGTTATTTAATGTTACATTTAATTTCTTTGCGTTTTGTTATGGTCTATTACTTCGGTTCAAGTTATAGGAGTACTATTTATTATGTGCAATTTTAACTTGGCGAATGTTTACATTTAACCGGACCGCTATCAACCTGCCTTATATGACCGAGGTACATAGTTCTTAGAAGCCTTTATTATCAACAAGACGACCCGACAGTAACCCATAAAATGTAGTCGTTGACTCAGCTATTACTGAAATGTGAATCATTCGGTCTTGGCCCCCAATCCTATTGGCTCCCAGCCTATTCACGTATCATTTCTAGGAAACGTTTCCGACTTGGAAAACGTTAATTACTGCAGCTGCACTTGTTACATCTATTAAATTAACTGTACCGTTTTTTATTGATACATTTCGAAAGCGGAATGATACGAAACTTTGTTAGGTTCTGTAACTTGGTAAAAATTAAAGCTATCTGGGACAAATTCATCTTCAGGAAGAAATAGCTATTTTTGTGTGAAAGATTTATTTTTTATTGAAGTTTACAAGTTCTAGTTCATACCGAACTATTTCTTAATTTATTTATGGTTATTATCTTTTGATTGATATAACGGGCTTCACCTTTCCGCCCTTGGACTTGAAGCGAGGTCGAACGGAACCCTGCCATCCTGGATGTTGCGTTGCTAAGATAAAGCCGAGACAGAGACTTAGAAATATGGCCCACGGTGCGTGTGGCCTAATCAAGACAGACACGCGAGTGCGGTATTGAAATCAGCTCATTTCTTATTCAGCTGTGGAATCACGACCTCCGGGGTTCTGTCCCCTGGCTCTTGCACAACACGTTCTGCCGAGGGGCGGTGATCCTTACTCTCGGGAAATACTGGATCAGAGGAATTTCTCATACTTTTTACTGCGGTTTCTCTGAACGTAATTTTGAAATTATAGATAGATGCCCCAGTAATTTCATGAAGTGTTTAGTCTTTCTGTTGGAAATTTTCTTGGTTGTCAATTTTCATCAAATGTTTTCTATTAAACCTCTTGAGAACCCATCCGATGTTCAACAGAACAAATCTCGACCTTCTTTCTTCCTTCTTGAATAGGATGGTATTACCCGTGTTTCTTATACTACTTTGAAAATGAAAGGACATTAAACCCCAAATGAACAAACCTTGATATCGGTATAGTTGGCAAATTGGTATAACTCACTTATGATTATATATCTATACATTAATGACCAAACCCTGGATGGTGATTCTGCACAAAATTTACAACAAAAAAGCTCATCTGATGCATGGGTCGATTCCGAACAGGAATGGAGGTACCTAAAAGTTTGTGTTTTTTTAAAAAGATGATCACAGTTTTTATTATATAAGAAGGAATTGCATAATAGAGATGCAAAAACAGTAAACAATTTCGTAATAGTTAGCTGAGTAACTGTCGATGCCAAAATGGGATCTACTATTAGTGAATAAAACAGAGATTTTCATTCATTAATTTTATTATTAATAAGTCATTCTTTTTTTTTCTTTTTTTAAGTGAAAACTTAGTTAGGCCCGTTTTGTACTTTTTTTTTGTGAGTGAATTAGATTGAACCATAAGATTTCCGATGTGTAACAATCGGGCAAAGTCAGCTGGAGTAGGCTAATTGAAGTGTTTTTGAATATGGATTAAAATATTCCAGAAATTAAAAATCGGACCTGCATACTGTAAGCGAAGTAATTGTTCAGCATTTCATCGTTTCTGTAATGGACTACAATTCAAGACGGTATCTTAACGCGACGCCGTATCAGAGTGGCGAATAGGAGAAAATAGTGTCGAAAACCAAATGATAACGAGTTTTATTTAGTAGTAGTAGTTATGGTGTGGTCTAAAGCACCGTTAGTTTTCTTTTAACTTTTATTAATTCTTTAGAGCCAATTATTTAAACTACTAATCATAAATGTAACATTAGTGTAACTTTCTTGTACAGTTTGAAAAGACCATTGTAAATAGTTTCCCTTCAAGTTGTTAGCCGATAGAATAGAGCAGACTTTGAATATGATTCATAATGCCCATCCCCTCATTGTCCTCTAGATATCGCGGTCCTTCTCAGAGATATTGTATCTTCAATGTTAACTTATCTAAAAAGAGTCGGAAACACTATTAACTTTGTCTAGGAAATAAACAAATATTTAGATATGAATAAAAAATGTTACGTTGATCACTATGTTCATGAATATCCAAATATCATGTATGTTTATATTTTAGATGAAATTTTATTTTACTATATTAATAAAGGATGTATTTTTACCAGATTTTTTTTTTTATTCCTCCTTCAGAGTGGCTAAGTTTCGGCTATGATGCCATTTTCAAGCCATCTATAAAATCCATATACAATCAGTTCATAAAAAAACATTTAACATAATATAATAGTGATGTTAGTCACCTTTTAAAAAACAATATTACATAAATTATAACCTTAATAAGATTAAAACATTAAGTCAATTTATAATTAGATTAATTAAAACAAAACATAATACAAGAATATTCCATAAATGAATTACTTATATTAATGTAAGGTAAATCAGATATTGATTCCTAGTAGTGTTTAGTGTTGCCCGAATGCGAGACCGATACGAGTCTTTGTCTAGCAAACTCAGTTTTGGTCGTGGTCTTAGTCTTGCGCAAGAGTCTCGCAACAATCTTGCAGTTACTTATTAGCTTATTACTGTAGAGATATTACTGTATTTTTTTTAGATAGGAGAAACCTAACTAAGCCCGAATGAAAAATGAGAGGAGTTAAATGCAAAAGTATATTGGTTATACCAATTATTTACATATAGTAACTAAGACTGTCAAGTATTAGTAACTATTTTACCTTAATTTTTATTCAAAAAATCGATTTTTTTTACCAGTCCTGGTCTTGGTCTTGCAGCAGTTAGGCGGCCTTGGTCAGACCAAGACCGATTTTTGGCAACACTAATTCCCAGTGAATTTTAATATTCCTACCTAATTAATACTGCTCATTCAATTTGTCCATAATTGGATTATAATCTCTGTGGGATTGTTTAGTTGGAAGGTTAGATGGTTAATGTATTGTTATTTTACTATTTCTTACTACCAGAATTACTAAAGATATTACTTAATTAAAATTTGGTGATAATATTTGCATATTTATTTATATATTGCATATGTACTTCACTGTGGAGGAGAAATAAAAATAAATGTGGTGAAATCTACAGCCTTTATTTATATAGTCCATTAGAAATTCCTTACTTTAAAATAATCTTATAATTCACAACTACTTTTTTTAATGATCTTGTTATTATGTATTAAGATATTTTTTATAGGTAATATGTCTATTTTTCATTGCACGATAATTTGTAAGATACAGTATTTTTTATAATTAAATTGAAAATACCATATTTAATTATTTTAAAATATAATTTGGATTTGTAAGTACCAAAAATTTTCGACAGTCGAAAATTACTATCTGGTATTGGGTCTACGAACGCCAGCGCTTAGAAAGCTGTTTGACACACTTGGCAAATACTGCATTTAGAACAGTGGCCGTATGCTAACTAAGGCGATTTAAATATGTCAGTATAAATAAAAGAACAGGACGTGTTATTTTATCTGCTAAATATATTTTTCATTAATCGATTGCATGCAAGTATCCTATGCTTGGTACTTGAAGATCTTTCACATTCAGGAGGAACATCAAAATCTTTATTCTCAGGTGTACTATAATTGTGAAGAAGATTTGGAGAAAATGGAAGTTTAATATTTCTGGTTTTTCAAAATCGATGCCTGTAACATGAAGCTCATTTATCATAGTTTTAAAAATTTATTTTAATTTTTTTTTTGTTTTTAGTCGATTGATCCTTGAATTTTATTGGTCACGTTATTTTAATTCAGTACTAAATTTATCGTATCTAAAAGTATTCTTCTTAAGCATTAAGGACCATGTAGACTAAAAACGTCATTATATTTGTGGATTTACAAGCACCAAAATAGGCCGAAACCAGTAAAAAACATTACTCAACTTAAGCTATACTAGCATGCCGACGATTTCTGAATCTCCAATGGTATGAATTCCAATGAAGGATATGCATATCACTACTTGATGGATACCCAGTCATTGTGGTATTGCTGGAAACGATGCAGCTGACGATTCAGCAAAGGAAGATTCCATTTTGCCCCAGCCAGACCCACCTGTCCCTTACACATCTGCGCAACTTATGATAAAGATTGTCCTTAAAGCTAAGGTACAGGAAAAACTAAACTCTAAGATAGCCGAATAAAAATAAGAATTTTTCATAGAAAATAAACTCCGGTAAGACCTACCAAGAAATGGATTTGATTCAGTACCCTTACATGCCGTGACTATTTGCAAGTCAATTTAAATGAAATAGAGGTAAAGAGTGGAGAAACGTGTCCACTCTGCATCGATGGTGAGATGGATGATGATGACCTGGAACACGTCCCTTTACTTGGAAGGCATAAAGAGGAAAATAATGAATGACAATACTTATAGAAGAAGGTCTAAACTTTATCGGGCTGCTGGATAGTGGCTAATAAGTCTCCATGACTTGGCATAAAAAAAAAAAAAAAAGTGTTCCATAGTCGGTTACCATATTTAAAAATACTTAGATTCCTTTATATAAAGTGTAGAGCATCAATTGTATAATATATTCATCTTATATTTTTGGAGTTAACCAAAACGATTTGATATTTTGTATTGAACTCTTTGAACCAGTTTTAGGTTAGAGAAGCTTGGAGAAGGAACGTGTAGATGTGCAGGTGGAGCGTGAGTCTGCGCTGTACAGATCTGACATGAACGAACACGGTTCGAGTATAAGCTTGGCACCCTAAATATTCTCTGGAATGAAAATTAATAAGAACCATTGATTTTATCCGACTCCTGGATTAGCTCAACCTTTAAATTGGCATCTAATATTATTCCCAGGATGATTCAGTTAGTTGGAGCCCATTTCTGATCACACTATCTCTCGAAAATATAAGGAAGTCGTCGTATCTAGTACCTGAATCATAAGACTTCGTGTAGCTTTATGTAACTGATTCATTTTTTTACGGCTTCAATTTCATACTCTCCTATGGCAAGAGTAAAAAAAAAGAACAAAGAAAATCCCCTTTAAAGCTTTAAGGTGATCGAGTAGCTCAGCATTATACAGAATTTCCTTGGACTAAATAAGACCTATTAACTAGAAGAGGGTGAGTTTACTAAATGAGAAATGTTTTAATTGCTAGTTACTTCATGATGGCACTGACCGCCAAGATAATAGATTGATTACTTTTTATTGCTATGTCGGGCGACCAAGGATAAGAAATGAAATACAAATATCGTAAACTCAGGTTTTATAGTTATCTTAGGAAGTCGTGATCTTAGTTGTTATCAATATTACGTGGATGAGAATCATTAATTTTTTTCGTATATTCGTCGAGGAATATGTTTCGATAAAATTTAAAACTTCACGTAGGTGAGCACATTTTTAATCATATGTTTACAATTTCATTTCTTCGTATTCAATATTCTATTATTAAAGGATACTTCATTTTTGTTGGAAAAGCCGAATATTCACTGTTTGCTTACGAATTTTTAATTTTTAAAATCAAATAATTTGTGTTTTTATTTATGGTCAGCTGTTTTTTGCACCAAACTGTATTGGTATGTTTTGAACTTGATTTAAAAGTGATGTTGGTTAACAATGTTGAGTATACAGAGTGCCCCGTAAGTAGAAGGAAATATTTTAAAGGTTGATAGTAGAGATCAAGATATACAAAAAAATTCATATAAACAATTGACCAATTTCCAGCAGAAAAGTAGGAAATTTAAGATTTGTGTTTTTTTAAGGAAGTCACGTTTTTTATTGAATTGGAAGCGATGACCTAAAAAAAACATTGCTCTATGGTAAACTAAAAACATTTCTTTTAAACGGAAGTAGAGTTTGTTATTGTTAAAACTAATTAAAGAGGACTATTGGGCGGAAACAAAGGAGTCTTTGTTTATTTATCCCTTATGTAGGCATTAAATAAAAAAAACATTCATACGGCTTTAAAGATCAATAATTCAGTTTTCCAACGGATATAGTAACATCGAATTTGGAGAACATCCTAAAGAGTTATGAATGATCGGAAGAGTGTTGTGTTCCACCAAGACAACCCCAGGCTCCACACCTCATTGGTCACTCGCCTCATTGAGCCTTGGTTGGGACCTTTTGCCCCACCCTCCCTATTCACCAAACCTAGCTCCAAGTGACTACCACTTATTTCGGTCTCCGCAGAACTCCATGAACGGAAAGAAATTTCAAAGGAAGAGGAGATAAAAAAACACTCGAATCAGTTTTTTAACATTAAACTCCAGACATTCTATGAACATAGCATTATGCAGTTAGTGGAAAGATGGAAAAAAAGTCATATTAAATAACGGTCAATATATTATAGTTAAATTAAAATAAATTTTGTTTCTATAATACATTGAGTTTTATTTCATCCTGAAAAACGGAAAGGACTTATTTACCAACCCAATACTTTAAACAATGACAATCTCTAGTTTCGTTTAAAATGAATTTTTCTAGTTTATTATGGAGTAATGTTTATTTACTTGAAACTAATATTTTTTATGTTATCGGTTCCAATTCAACAAAAATCTGAAATTGCCTGATTTTCTGCTAGAAATTGGGCAACGGTTTATATGAATTATTTTGTAGATCTTGATGTCTATTAGCAAACTTTTAAATATTTCCCTCTACTATATATATATATTTTTTTTTTTTTTTTGCCATTACAGACCATGCAGAACTTTATATACTTCATTTGAAATTTCTTAATATTTTTCGGGATTTTAATACCTCTGAAAGCGAAGAGGAGAAAGCTCAGTTGTTGGTCCTTTTCATTAAGTTGGTCATTCATTGAAGTTATTGTTGAGCCGAGGTATTTGAAATTGTCCAATCTTGGGAAAGACTTCCCATCTAGGTAGATCCTGTTTTTATGGTGTAGTTTTCGGCTAGTCATCATGTATTTATTTAATATCCTATATCAAATATCGATCTAGAGATAGTTGACCGCGATATAATATGAGAAGGAGTTGATCGGAGGGTGCGGTCAAATAAATACTACATTATAGAAATGGTATTCTTTAATTTTTTTGCCGACGTTTCCACACACTTTGCAGGTCTTCATCAGGTCTACAAAAGATATAAAATATAAAAGGTACATGGTGAAAATAAAATAAATGAATATAAGTAGATATAAAATAAGAAGAAGTTGTTAGGTATAGAAATAAAACGATGATATCAGAGATATAGTGGGTAACAATTAGTCAAAATATCTTCTATATTACATATATAGAAGATACAAACAATTTGTTTTCTATTTTTATTCATACTTATTTTCTATTTTTGTTTGTATCTTCTATATATATATATATATATATATATATATATATATATATATAATACTTGATATTTTAACTACATTGTTACCCACTATATATCTGATATCATCTTTTTATTTCTTTATTAGACAACTTCTTCTTATTTTATATCTACTTATATTCATTTATTTTATTTTCAATATGTACCTTTTATATTTTGTATCTTTTGTAGCCCTGATGAAGACCTGCAAAGTGGGTCGAAATGTTGGCAAAAAAATTAAATAATAGTATTTATATAATTTAGTATTTATTTGACCACACCCCCCGATCAACTCCTTCTCATATATTAAGTATCGTATACAAAATAGACGTAGTCTCTAGTTATTGTTAAATACTATTATTTTCAAACAGAACTCTTTAAAGAAGTGTTTGATTTTAATGCCCAAACGACTCTTGGCCAAGGGCAGTCGAAGCCTAATAAGTAAATAGCCATAAAGTGAGAACTAATAAACAGTTAATGGTACATGTAATGGCCCATGGCGTTAATGAAACCTGGTGTCAGTTTATTGTTCTCAGGGCCGCCATGCTTCGTATTATTTCGTCTTGTTTCTATTCACGGTTCAGTTTCCAAAGGTCAGCTGTATAAAATGCAGCTCAAGTATCTGTGAGATGCTTCGAGGGTTTAGGTTCTCTGTCTTGCTCTCTCCAGGTTTTAACCGACTTGGGTAGACTTGGCGAGGTTCGAAAAGCTTTGACTTTGCCGAACGAGAATTGTATAATGAAGCGCTCTTGAAGCCGAGAACAGACCGGATTGGCCTACTGCCATTTAAAAAGAATCAATTGAGTGAGGGTAATCGGGGAAAGCATTAGCCGCTCTTCGCCCGCTTGATGGCTTTATCCTTTTCGGTTCATTACCTTTTCTTAAGCTGCATAAATTAAGAAAATGTCTCATTATTATTTGTTCCAGTAGTTCATTTATATTACGATGGCCATTATAAATTTGCTTCCTCACTACTAATTTAATTCCATATCTTTCTATGGTAAAATCTGTTTACTTTCGGGTACCCTTGCGTAAATGTTTTTTTTTTTAGATACGCCAATATTTAATCCAAGCTACAAGAAATTTGAGGGGTAGTGTACAAATGGTCTTGTAAAATTTTATGTAACAGTTATTTTAATTAATGTATTTTCCTCGACATCTTAAGAACAGCACGTTCGATTTCATTCGATTCCAAAGTTGATGAGAAGTTAATGATTGATGACAGAGTTTTTCAGCGAATTTCATCAATTTATCTCCACCACTTCCGCTTTCGAATCTCCAATGTACTTTTTTTGACATGCCCATAGTGTGAAAAGGATTCGTTCGATTTAAAACAAAGTGGGAAGAAATTTAGAGAATACTGCACACATTTTCTAGTACCAATTTCATTTAATAATTAAAATACAAATAAATAAATTATAAGCATATATTGATTATGAAATGTGGTAAACAGTGGAGATATGAGAAGTAATGCCATATTTATACTGCATAGCTATACGCATTTTTAAGATTTTGAAAATTTAATTTAAACTGTTGAATTCACATGAAGATAATAACCCTTAGGCACAGACTTTGGGAGGCGAAGCGGACGATTCCCCTCATTAAAATTTTTTAGGAAATAAGAATATTGTTTGCCCTCCTCAAAATAATTTGAAGTAAAAAAAATAAATAAAGTTGATAACAAATAAGCTACATGAATGAATAAAATTTAAAAACTAAAATCGATTAAGAAAATAAAAATCGACCAGTTCGCTAAGCTAAGGCCTATAAGTAGGCACGTAGTTATTTTATCACGACTTAAATATTCGTATTAAATTTTTATTCATATTCAGCGATAGTAATATAGAAACATATTCCTGGATTTTATGATTCATTCACGTGGACACCTCCATTTTCACATGATTTTCTTCTACATTTTTTTGCAATAATCTTGGAAAAATATATTTAATATGTACAACTGTCCTTGGAAACAGATTGTAGTATTTCTCAATAAACGAGTTCTATAAAAAAAGAAAAAAAAAAAGAAATTACAAGTATAAATATATTTTATTGAGAATGTTTTTATAAATATTTTACGTAACTTGTCAGACTGTGAACAAATTTTATTTTGATTTAGAGGCTGTATAAACTAAGAAACCAAGGATACTTTTCAGTTTTGAACAATATTAATTTTTGGTTGTTCTAGAAATGTACTAATGTAATAGAGGCTGTACCGCTCCAACGTTTAATGTGTACGCATTGTAATCTATCCAATTGTTTTGTTCAGTTATCTTCAAATATATCTACAAACACATTAAAAAACAACAACCTACAACTGTCTAAACATATATATATATATATAAAAATTTAATAATTTTATATATATATATATATATATATATATATATATCCCCTCTCTCCCAATCAAAATAAAATTTTGCTCGAATGATATAAGCCCTATTGCCGTTAGTTATATATAATGAAATTTTCAGGGATTGTGAGGTTTGGTACTTGGTCCAATATTCCGTTCACTTAGGTTTGCGTTTTCCTTTTGTAGAATTTATTTCCAAACTTCTTTTCATAGACGTTGAAATACAGGTAATGATGTAACCTACAGAATTGGCGAGGAAGCTATATTGGTGATTCGTGGTTGTCTTGAGGTCCTGTGTTCGATTGTACTTTCTAGTAGTGGCTAGCTACTTAAGCCGCTAAGGTTGATTGATTGAGCTATGCACGCAACCTTGAACTCATTTGTGCACAATTGGGTTGGGCGACATCCTGCCCGTCTCTCGACTGTAGACAATGCCTTTGCATTATATCCGAGGGTTCACATCCATGACAAAAGTATATATAAATAACCTTATTTTTTCGAGCTATGTTCTGAATATTACTAAGCTCTAATAAATAAATATGACGCGTGTACAAAGATTAGATAAATGCTTTGGCCTTCCTTGCGCTATATTTTCACATCGTACTTTGTTAAAGGCTGAAATTTAATCCAACAACCAATCATCCTGAAATAAATAAAATAAAAAATGGACCACTCAGTTTTCATGCTGTTATATACCTAAATCTGCAACCGATAATATTATTTTATTTTTCTAATTTTTTTTATTGATTCAACAATTATAGCCTTACCTTTGTTAATTTCATATTGAAATGATGATTTCCTATGGTTATCGAATCCAAAGAAAGTTAATCAGAAATCTTTTAAGGTGTAAAACAAAAATTATTGTTATATTATTGGTAAATGTATAGCAGTTTCACGTCGGGTACGCCAAGATTTCATGATCCAAATGGTAAGCGGGATTTCGAAACTAGCCGAGTGTATCCAAAAACATAATGAGATGATCGATTTTAAAACCTTCCTATTAATAATAAATTCTTAGGTTATATTAGACGTCGAATGTCGAAATAAACACAAATCTTTTTTTCCAAACGAAGAATCAAGACTTATTGTAATTTTTCGGATTATGTTTAAAAATCTGAATAACAGTAATTATGTATTAAGGTGTAAGGTGCGCATGTCCTTTACCAAGTAAGGCACAATTGACATATTGTCAACCTATTCACTATCTGAAGGTCTCAGCGATTTATGATCTGGATACGTCTCGAAATAAGAGTAAAAATGTTGACGGCCAATAGTATGCAAGTTTTCAAGTTTGATATTTTATTTCAAAGTTTTTATTGGAAATCAAAATGATTTTTTCTGATATTGGAAGAAACCTCTAGTAAATGAACTAATTTGAATAGGATTAGTCAAATGTTTGTTATTTTACAAAGATTTTTCTATTTTAAAAATATTTTTAAGGCTCGTGGCATGACTAATTTTAAACGCCCCGTGTCTAATCCATAACATCACTCTTCGACAGAACCCGGCTGTTGGTAGTTTCTAACATTGTTTCGGTTTGTCTGTCGGTTTTTCGGTGATTCTTTGTTGTTTGGTTTTATTTTTTTTTTTCAGTGTTCTTTCCCGACCCGAAGATAATTGACTAATAAATGTCGGCTCTTTTTATGTGTTTCTGTGGCAGATGCGGTGCTGTTTTATTATTTCAGGGTATTTGCCGTCTGCTGTTGCTTAATATTTTAACTCTTCAAATAATAAAATCTTCGTGTGAATTAGTATAATTCAACTAACAATTTATAATTATTCAGAATGTTACTGTTCATTATTTTTATGTATATTAATATCTTTACTCTCTTGCCATGTTTCTGCTTCCTTAGATCAGCAATTAGTTTAATATCTTACATTACACATTCATTGTCGATCTTTGACTTTTGGCGCTGTGGTTAATCATGACTTCTCTCCACAATAAATATTATATCTTAATCTGTTTTATTAAATTAATATGCTTATAATTTTTTCATTATTAACTAAAATTAATTTATCTCGTACTCTTCATAATTCCCTATAATTCAATTATTAGCGGACTTACATCCTTTTTTATCAATGTTTATAATTTATAATGTTATTAATGTTTATAATTACTTATTTATTTAATGTCGAGATCAATAAGTTTTCTCAATAATATGCATTACTTTAACTGAAGTTTTATCGTTTCGATCAAATTCAAAGTTTCCGAAATAGGTAAAATTTCATTTATATAAAGAAATATGAAAATCGTTTTATTTTTTTTTTTTTTTTCATACCTCTTCCCTTTCATACCCCTGTATAATAAATTTACGACAATTTAGTAATTTTTTATTTATTTCTCTTTTAGTTGAAAACAAATTTTCTAGGGATTCTTAAGACCGGAAAAATAACTTTACCACTTCAAAACTTTTTATTTTCTACAATTTTCGGCTGTCAGGCCGTCATCAGTTGGTTCTGGAATGGACTCAACAAAATTAATAGTAGATAGTCCGTGGTACAGACCCCTTTTTATCAAATTATTAACTTCGGGCTGAAACTTCGTAAATAGCTTCATCTAATCGTAACCTACAGATATTTTATTTACGATAATTCTCGGAATTGGGGCGATTTCAATTTGGAGGTCCCCAAACTTTGCTTATTTAATTAATTACTAAAAACTCATAAATATGCATTTGCTTTCCACTTGAATCGTAAGATAACTTGAGTACAAAATAGATAAAAAAAGGTGGCCTACAAAAATATTGGACAGTTTGACCTATATTACCTCGTTATTTTGACAATTTGGGGGTGTAGGTCACGCCAAATGGCTCAATATTTTTGATGGCCACTTTTTTTCTCGTTTTTGTACCCAAGTCGCATTACAATTCTAGTGGAAAGTAAATGGGTATTTTTAAGTTTTAAGTTCCTGATTAAATAGACAAAGTTTGCTGACCTCCAGATTGAAAACGTCCCAATTCCGAGAATTTTCGTAAATAAAATATTTGTAGGTTGCGATTAGATGAAGTTATTTACGAAGTTTCAGCGAAGTTATTTAATAATTTCATAAAAATGGGCCTGTACCACGGACTAAGGGTGAAATAATATAAAATTAATTATCTAATGATATCACAAAATTAGTTATCATATGGAATTAAATTAGTGAAATTACAAAAATTGCTATAAATTACAAATTGCAATCCAATGAAAATAATTATCAATTAAATACAATCGATGTCATTGTATGTTTTAAATTGATTAAATCGTTTATTGTATTGATTATTATCGATGTTATAAATTACATTAAATTAATCAATTAGGTTACTAAATTACAGTATTATTAAAATCTAACTTAAGAAAATGTTTGTACTCAGTGTTTGCATCTTTTTGAGTGCATGTTGGATGAACTGTAATGTGCTCGAGTAAAGAGTGCTTGGATTCTAGCTTCGGAGGAATAAATCATTATCACGGGATATCTGACAAAAAACCAACTAGAATAGGTTGTCAACTGGTGACTATTTTTCCCGCTTTAAGAACATTAAACTCAATAAACAACTCACGATTAATTTATTTAGTGAATGCACTCACTTGTATGTTTAGGTCATATGTGTTACATTTCTAGAAATAAATTAGAAATTTCAGATATTATTTGAAGGTAGTTCGAGTATTTAATCTTCATACACACGCCGTTTAATAGATTCGACTAATGCATAATATATGAAAATCTGATATTTATTTATATTGATAAACCTCGTTATTAGAATAATTAATTGTTTATTATCTTATCCGTAGGGCATTTAAGGCCATAAAGATATAGTGTTAGATTTATAGGAGATTTATTTAGATGCGAGGTTTGCCAAAAGTGACATCACTTGGACCTCTACCAACACTGATTTCCTGTCCAAATAAACGCCCATCGACTCGATTCATTTTTAAAATAGGCTCACGTAAATCCGTAAAGTTAAATAAATAATATAATGTTGTAGTATTTTATTTCAAATATAGTAATAATTATTGTTCTTTTATTTTAAAGAAATTTCCCAATTATGAATTATGATATATTTTATTTTGGTTTAATATTGAGCCTTAACATATAAATGATAAGAAGCTGCCATTCAATGATAGGAATTATAAAATGTTAAAAAAAAAAAAAATATATATATATGTTTTTTTCTTTTTAATAATTTATTTGATGAAAAATTAACTAAAAATTTAATTTTTTGCCTACTCACCAAACCAGACCTCTGAAGATAAATTTTTAAAAATTATATTTTTGAATGGTAATTTGAGAAACAATTTAAAATTTCAAAGTAAAGAAACAGTTGAATATTAACTCTCCAGCAAGTTAACCTACGATGCATAAGCACTAATAGTATATCAACATTATGTAATATAATAATACTATATATCGGTAATATCATAACCTAAAGTCCAGATATGATCTACATCAACATATACATATACATCAACCACATCGACCAAAGCTTACATATGATCTAGCATGAAAGGTAATGGTGCTGAAACGTTTATTTCTTTATAATCAATTAATACTTTAAGTAAGCATTTTTATTTTCGTTTTATAAAGAGTAGACATCGTGTCAAAACATATTTTTGTTATTTTCTAATCTCGTCTACCTCATCTTTTCGGCTGTTTGTTTTTCGCAGGTCAGGTGGGAGGAAGGGGGAATAATGCCAGAGTTGAATACACCAAGACTCGAAATCTTCGAGATATCACGTTGCCGAGTAACGCGGGTATTTCATACTCGTTAGCCCGTTGGACATCCCACCTCACACTCATGAACACTTCTTTAAAAAAATAATAAAAAAAGACCATCAAAGTTATGCATAAAGCTATTTTTTTTCTAAAGATGTCAACACATTAAAAAAATAGACTTTCAAGTCCTTCTTAATTATCCCATAAATTTATTCCAAGAATGTATTATTGATCTCCCTTCCTTCTTTCAAATGATTTTTACTCTAATTTTATATGAACCTTTGACCATTTATTTAAACTATATAAGTGATGACAATGGGTTATTTGCACCTTGCTCACTAAGCGTGAACTTGAAGACATTGACCCTGCTAACTTGGAGTCCATCGACTTCTGTATCACGCTATACGAAAGAAAGAAATCCCGCGGCAGAAAATAAATGCAAGGTCATATGAAAGCTGCGTACAATGGCCACTTCCGCTGAGGAAGTCGGGAGACGAAAATTGGCCCACGTATCCAGCCAGTCGGCTTATCTCACGCTTTTGTATTTATTTTACTTCTAATGGTGCATATGAAATAGCTAAGAGGAGCTTAATTTTATATTCTAAACGAATAGGTCCACGATCTCTGTAAAAGAATATATAGCAGTTTTGTTTTCGAAAATTATTTATTCTTAAAGTAAATGTACTAAAATTTCACTGATTTCCGTTTTTGTTACAGAGGTTACTGTTATTTAGATATATATTATTTTTTTAAATTTTCTTTTCATAGTTGTTAATTGCTATTTAGATTGGGAAATGATAATTTTGTGATTATTATTAATAATAATGTATTATTTTCGTTAATATTACATAAAAAAAGATCTATGAGCTTTCACTAGAATTTGCAATATATATATATATATATATATATATATATATATATATATATATATATATATATATATATATATATATATATATTTTTATTATTTCTTAATGATATTTACAAATGTGTTAAATAAATACATTTAGTAAATTTGAACATATGGATATTATGACATGAAAATACTTGCTGAGTAACTACCCAATGGTAGCACTCTAATGATATGTCTACATTAGGAGATTATGGGGCCATCTTCTTTTCAGACGCCTTGGGGGTTATCAGGAATTGAAGAGGAAGGAAGGTTAGAAACGAGATGGTTGGGATGATTCTGAAGTTTATTATGGAAGGATAGGTATCTGGATTGGGCCAGATCTTAAACATAAGAAACATTAAGGTCATTATGGATGATTTTATTTGTAACAAAGTAAGGAGCGTTGAGGATTTTACGAAGGATTTTGGATTATAAGGATTGGACACGAGAAGAATCCGATGGTTTAGTGGAGCCCCATAGCTCAACTTCGTAAGTTCAAATAGGTCTTATTATAGTCATGTATATGAGTCTTTTGTAATTAATTGGAAGTTCCCAGTTTAGTTGGATCACCCAGAAACATGATTAAAAGATATATTAGTGTATTGATAACTTAAAAAATATTTTGTCAGTCAGAATCCTTAAAATAATAATAGTAATTCCATAGTTTTTAAATTTTGACCATTATATTTTGATTTCTATTAACACTTTAGTGTATGCCTTAAAGATCAGTATAATAAAAATAAAAATTAACTTTTGATAATTATTTATTGGACATTTCGGGGAATCTATGTTCCCCTCTTCAGCAATAAAATTGGTGAAGTCAATATGATACAAAAAGCTTAGTAAAATGTTGAAAATCAGACATTCTACCAAGATTATTAAATTTTATTTTTAATATACTGGCCTTTGAGGCATACACTTAAGTCTGTATAGACATAAAAGTAATTGCTAATGTTAACAGGTAGATATTTTTTTTCAATAATGCTATGAAATCGACTATTTGTTGTTTATTATGAATAATAAATAAATAGTCGTCTTAAAAACCAATACTTGAAGTTATATGTGATGATCAGCAATAATAATTAACAGGAAAGTATCATTTTTTAAAGGATACAATATTATCGTTTAAATCTAACTGCGTTCTCTTTTCTATTTTATTAAAAGACGATACAAATCTAATTTTTTTTGCCTGGTTGTTATTTTTTCGTTTTTAAAGTTACTTCCTCTTGTTAGGTTAAAGAAAACTTATAAAGTCAAACTGGCCACAACTCGTTCTTTAATTAGTGTCCAAATTCAATTTTTGGACATACATCCAAGTGTGGTCTCTCCATTAAGCTCTCAAAGCTTATCTTCCCATCACCGATAAACATTTTCGCTAGCCATTATTAAATCCAACTGTTCGTTTTTTTCTTATCAATATATTTTTATTGGATACAGATGTTTGTGGAGTCTGTGTCTCCATGTGCTCATTATCTCTATTCCTTTTCGGTTCAAATTTTTTTTTCAGATTATTTTCAATGGAGAATTTCTAACCGTTAAGCAACTGGATGTTGAGACTCGGGGAGCTGGGGCCAGGCCATGGAAGCGCTGTCGCTAAAGTATACACAAGGCTGACATTGTGCAGTGCCTCTCCTGCTGCTGAGATCATTATCTTAAAGGCATTGGCTAAGACCTACAGGGAAATACCTTCTTCTCGCAATCCCGATCAAATCTAAGGAATCCAGGTCCCTCCCGATTTGTGGGCCTGCTTCCTATTTCTAGAAAAAGAGAAATATTTTTTTATTGATCGAACATCATAATCAACTGCTCTTACTATGTATATATCTTTGTTATTACTTGTTTCAAACATTAAAAAAAAAAATGGTATGAATTTTGAATTTGACACCTACCCTTTATGTTAAATTTTGGAACTTCGTTAAGAATATCTCATTTTCAGAGGGATTGTGTTATGTGATTTGATAAATATTCTTATATTTATTTTTGATTAAATAATTCCATTAATAAAGCAACACATAAAATCAACGAAAGATATGCTTTTATTTATTGGTAATACTTTTACCAATAACTTCCAACAACGGTTTGATATCACATTGAATAATTCTGAAATCAATGGAAGAGAGGAATGGTTGGGGTGATCAGTCAAAAAAAGAAAACTATATTTATTTTTTATTCTAATAATAAGTATATTTATTTTAATTTTTGCCGATGTTTCGACCCAAAGTCCAGGCCTTCATCAGGACTGGTCGAAAGAAAGGATTCCGCAAGCCAACTTTAGTTCGACCAGCCCTGATGAAGGCGTGAACTTTGGTCCAAAACGTCGTAAAAATAAAAATAAATATACTTGTGTCTTTTTACTGATCACCTCAACCATTCTTCTCTTCAATTATTCACTACAGTCCACAATTCCAAAATCAATCAATCAGTAATATTATCTTCTTCCGCCAACAACATTTCTTCCGATCCTTGTAATAACTAAGTACACCACCTATATCTACAGCCTTCCATAATTCAAACCTTCATCCACTCTCAGAAAACAAGATCTGGTATTTTTAGACTTCTATAGTCCTTTCCAGAGAACAAAACCGTCGAACGTTCCTTTCCTTCCGCATCACTGCTTTCTAGATTTTGCTTCCATCTAATATCCACCGTGCTGTTTTCCTTTTCCCATTCAAATTCCTTCTTTTCGATTCCCTTCTCACATTCCAAAAAGACAAAATCGACATTTTAATTTAAGAATTAATTGTTGATTTTAAGAGAATAGTAGTTTTTTTAAAATAATAATTTTAATTCTGGGATCATTGCAGTTTTTTTTTGTTACTTTTTCTTTTGATTTTTTTCAAGACAATTATTTGTATCGTGATGAGATTTTTTTAATTTGTTGAGTATATATTTTTTATGTTGAGAATGCATAAACTGTATCAACATTATTAATATTTTGGCCAATAATATATTATATTTATTTGTACATATTTCTTATTCTTGAGTGAATAAAGTTTGTTTTGAGTTCTATTATAATATCAGAATATAAGCATCGATGTGCATAGGTGCATAGTATCATTTGACAAAGACATTGGATTGAATCTTGTGGTTTAATGAAAGTATTAGACGATCTGATATGCAATAATTGGAAAAACATTCACCGTTATTCAAAGTATTATTTGATATCGAATAATTGATCCTATTCCTTCGAAAGTAAAAAAAAAAAATTATAATTTATTTTTTTTATACAAGAAATATTTGTTGATTAAATATAAAACTATTATATTATATTAATCAATAAAATTAATGTTTTTCAAATCAAAGAAAAAGATGTGTTAACAAAGATGTGTTCTATATGTCACAATCATCAGCTTTTTAAGGTTTAAAGTTATTCAAATATGTTTTAAAATTTATTTGATAATTAAATAGTTCCTATAATAGCTTTACACTTTTTTTTACGTATTTACCTGATCATATTCGTTCTTTTTCCTGTATGTACAATTGATTTATGTAGAATAGTAATTAAGCTGATAAGGTTTTTAAACTGTTTTAAGTGCATTTTGAGTTCATCATTATAGCAGTAATTATGTATTACTGCCAGCTATATCTTAATCAAAATCTGAATTTTAAGAAATCCAAACAGACATCAAAATTTGGCTGTGAAGTGCTTACAAAATCGAATTTGGACACTCCTTCTAGTTTTTATGGTTTGCAGTTTTAGATTATTTTGTTGTTTTCCAAATTAATTGATATTTTTAGCATGATATAAAGTATTCTTATTATTTACTTCTCACTTCAGGTTTATCAATTGAAATAAATATCCAATCTATAAGTTATAAATTTTAGTACAAGTTACTCACACTCATCGATAATCAGCGAGCGTTTAATTATTTTTATTATTAATTAGTTGAATTAATCGAAGAAAGTTTTATGAATGCCTTAGTCATTTGCATAAGCCTTTTTTAATCTACTTTATCTATTATTGTCAATATTGAACAATACTTTCATTGATTTTAGCACTAGCGTGCGAATATATAATTACAACTTGATTCTAATATGTCTCCCCCCTTAAGGATGTAGTCATATTTAATCGATCTCTGCATTCATGATATTATTTATAACAAACCATAATTATTTATTAAAGCCTCCAGTACATGGCGCCAAAATAGGACAAAAATGAAATTAATAATGAGCAATCGAAACGGATAGAAAATCTTGAAGCAATGCATGTATTATTTGTCTGATACTATTGTCTTTCCAGAGCGGTTGTCGCTGCAATATCCGGAAGGATGTTGATACTGATAGAGACTATCTTTGGCATTCGTTGTTGACCGTTTTTAAAAAATACTTTTACTATGAAGCTATTTATTTTGGACCTGTTCTAAATAGAACAAAATAAATAGCTTTATAGCAAAAGTATTACTTATTTCAATAGATAAGTATAGTTTAAATGAATCCTTTGAATCTTAATAATTTATAAATGTCAATTTACTGTTACACAGAGTCGAAGGTTAGAAGGTCTATTAAAAAGTATATATCTTCGGTATATTTCCTTTTGAATCTATTTTATTTCTAATTTTTGTGATATATTTTTTATATTATATATTTATCCTTACCGAAAGCCTCTTAGGTTCTTGGGATACTTCTCACACAGTTTTTTTTTTTTTGAACTTTTAAAATTTATTCATGATATTTACAACTACATTAGAATATAAATACATCTAGTAAATTAGTACACAGGAATATAATTACATGGAAACGCTTGTTGGGAAACTACCCATTGGTAGCACTCTAGTAATATTTCTAAATAAGGAGATTATGAGGCCATCTTCTTTTCAAACGGGTTATCAGAGATTGAAGAGGAAGCGAGTTTAGAAACGAGAGGGTTCGGATGGTTCTGAAGTTTTTTTTGGAAGGATAGGTATCTGGATTGGGGCAAATCTGAAACATATTAAAGTCATTATGGATGATTTTATTTGTGACAAAGTAAGGAGCATTGAGGGTTTTATGAAGGATTTCGGATTGTAAGGATTGGATACGAGAGAAATTCGATGGTTACTGAAACCCCAAAGCTCAAATTCGTTGATCCGAATAGGCCTTACATATGCGTTTTAATGAGTTTTTTGTATTTAACTGATTGCTAAGAGCGTTTGTCTAGTAAGTGCTGGGAGTAGTGGGAAACGTCTAGCGGTTTCAAGTCGTTTCAGTCTTGAATGAGCATTCCAAATGAGACGCTTGTTCGGCCAAGGTATCGGATTTGTTCGACAGGGATAAATGGGATATTGTTAAAGGATACTGTAGGATAGGAAGTTATAGGTTTACGACGAGGGATAAAGGTAATTTGATGGGATTTATTAGAATTTATTTTAATCCTCCATTTTTCCATTGGCAGTATTCTTGAAGGTTCGATTTATTGAGTTTGGGAGATTGAATTTGATAGATCATTATTAACTGATAGGACGCATGTGCTATACGTGGTGATGACATTCAGGCGTGCCCATTTCCCCCAATATATTTTATTCATCTCTTCTTCTAAAAATCTGTGCAAACGAAAGTAGAATTTGAATATTCGTAGATTATATACCATTACACATCCTATGGTTTGTTCCATAATTCGACTTGTATTTTAATTTGAAAGTTTTCAATTTGAAAATTCATAACCCCTTGAAATATGCCCCCATCAAAAATTGAAAACCCCTTCAGAAAGTAGCTCTCTCGTCAATGGGTTTTGATGGCGCAACTTGCGCCTTTCTGGGTACTCCTGATGACAGTGTTAGGATGGGTTCGAATATCAACTGTATAAACTGTCTCACACAGGTTTTAAAAAATAAAAGTACTGTTATTTATGATAGTCTTCAAGAAACTAGAAAAATATTGGAAAGATAAATGAAGGAGAATAGCTCTACTATATTGAGCACTTCGGATAATATAGAAATATTTCAATATTTTTAATAAATAAAAAAAATATCAAGGTATGTTCCATATTCTATAGTCTCAGTAATGGACGTCTACACTCTTAGTAAGTATGAGAACTATTAATTGAACTTAGACTCTTCTGCGCCAGACATGTAGGTCTTGTGCGTGTACAACATTGGATTAGTACAAGTTAAGGGTTTAATGGTTGCTTTACTTTAATGAGCTTTACCAACTGTTTGTATTTAACAGACTATTTTGATAATATTATATGTTCGAATAAACATGTTTTGTTGATATTGTTCATACGCGGAATGCATTAGGAGAAGGATACAACGCGAGAGTTCTCACTCATTCTTGTTATTTTTATTATCATTAGTTATTCTTAATCATTATTTATTATTCAATTATACCTCTTTAGAGATCACTATTGAGAAGGGACGGAAAAATAATTATCTGTACAAATTTTTTAACTTTCATTTTTCCACAAATTTTTAAAATTAAAATTTTTTCTCGCTGTCCTCAAGGCGATTCTGTATTAAGATTAGATATTTGCCATGGACAAACACGAGGGAGCCCGTGAGTATCCTCATCGTGGCTTTCATTATTGCCTTGGTGAATATAAATGGAGTTGTATGTATCGGTCGGGACACTGCCGCTGTTTGAGGTAGCGGTTGCGGGGATGGCTCTGATGGGTTTTATTAGCTGGAAGACAAGGGAAAGACTGAGTCAGCTATTGTTTGTTCAGGAGTCATGCAGATGCGGTTTGATGGAACTGCCTCTACATCTCCTCTGACTTTCTTAAATCGTCTCCACCTGGGGAGCGGTGTCGTTTAAAAACCTCACGAACAAGAAGAATCCAAACCATTGTTCCCAGTGGTAAAAGGGTCAATCCATTTCAAATCAACCAAGCCACATTGCTCGACATTTTAATATTACCAGTTTTATTCTGTTTAATGGAGAGTTAAAAAATGTTTAAGGCGACAAACCTTTTTCTTCGCGACCATTTCGAATGTGTTTTAGACTGAAAACATGATGATGGGAATTTTTTTCTACGTTTTTTTCCACCTATATAGCATCTTAGAAGGAAGGAAAGTAGTTTAAAAAAATCATAAAAATTTAAATAAAATGTTTTTTAGTATTTTAAAACAATGAAAATAGATTCACTTTTAATGTTATTTTTCTATAAATTTATGCCAGAGAAAGTCGCCAAGACTCAACTGGTTCTATTGGTACGAATATTGCTGCCTTGTGAGGGTCGGTGTCAGCACCTCCTGTCTAACTAAAAAGAAAATTGATGATATTTTGTTCTCAAGATATTAAAAAAAAAAAATTCTCAAAATTATTTCAGTTTTATATCCAGAAATTTACCAGAGTTGGAGACATTTCCCTAAAAGGTGTGTTCGATCGAAAAGCATACTTAAAATGGCCACCAAGAAAAAAGTAAGCTATAAATAATTTTTAACATAAACTACCTTAGCAATAACTGGTAAAAAAACAAACAAACACAGTTGATTCAAATTATGTCATTTTATATGGATCAAACCAAAATCTAAAGATTTTTAAAAGCGCAAACACTCGTAGTAAATGACTGTAATTTATGCTAATTAGGATAGTTACCTTATCTCGTAATTGACCGGAATAGATCTCGTTGCAATGGCTGAGCTATATCACTGCTATTATTTTTTCCTCAACAGATGTGTTGTACAATACTTATGTTTTATTTTTAGCATATGTAACTTTATTAATTTAACATTAACAAGAGTATATATTTTTTTCTCTTCAAATGTGTTGTGATAAAATAAGGATCGGCATTATAGACGTCGGGAAGGATAGCACCGAGCAGCTCCCCTTCCTGATCATTATTTACATTGTTGATTTAGGTAAGGAGATCTCTCATCCAGCTCATTTTTAGTCTCCTCCTGATGGGTATGTCAGTCGTTGACATGTCGTTTGTAAGTTCATTTGTATGTCCGTGTAGTTTGAGATGAAAACGAGAGTAGAGAGTACGTATGTGTTGGTCTATAGTTGGTTGTCGTAAGTCGTTATGTAAAGTTCTGTTATTGACGTACCAGGGAACGAAATAGGGTATATTAATTTATTATTTAATTTCTTTTTTTAATAAATATTTCATTATCAATGTTTTTGCTACTATTATTCTTTCCGAGTGTAGGCTTGCCATTCGTCAATATTTTTGACTGGCGTGGTTGAAGAAGTGAAGTTAAAACATATGTTTCAAGATTTTTAATACTCGTTATTACAAAAAATAAAAATTGTAACATCTCTATTAATATTTGAAAATAATACTGATATATCTATAATTTTAAAACTGATAACTTGATGTAAAATAATTAAATGTTTTCAATTGTTGGCAACTGTATACTTAAAATGTAATATTGTTGAAGAGAAGTAGGGTGGGGATTGCAATCATTGGAAGTACAAAATAAATTATATTTATTTATATTTTATTTGTGACGACGTTTCGGCATATGTTTTAGGCTTTTATCAGGGCTTAGCAAAGACAAGATAACAAATATTGAAAAATTAGCATAAAATAAAATATGATTTATATCCTATTCCACATATCTATTAATGTAAAATATAACTACCTACATATTATTTTACTATACTATTTTGTCTACATATTATTATTGTTATTACTGTCCACCATTTTCTGAATATTTATTTGTTATCTCATTTTTGCTTCACCCTGATGAAAGCCTGAAACTCAGGCCGAAACGTCGGATTACGGCGTAATAATCCTGCAATTTACCGGCCTACAACCTTTACTCTACCCTACCCAACCAAATTCTATTGTTGAAGCAATATCTGCCTGAAATCAACAATTATCTACTATCATAAATTCTAACATATATGTGAGGAATTACAAATCGATGGGAGAAAAATATGAGAAACATTCAGGGCCAGTTGCACCATTATCCATGATTAAAGTTAACGTTATATGTTTAATAACTCCATCGGAACTAAATTTTCGGTCCAGCCGCTGAAAGTATTTTTTAACCTTACTTAGTTAACTACGATTACAATATGTTGTAATTTTAATTGTGATTTATTCATAGAAATTGCTTGGAAACTCTCGCTACCATAATACCTCCAAGAAATGAAGCCATACTTCTATCGGTGTGGAATGCCAAATTATCAATATCAATCATGTATATCGAGTATAGTGTAAAATCGAGGCTGATTCTTTTGTACATTTATAACTCAATTTAAATTCGGATTCGAAAATCGACTTGAACCAATTCAAGGTACGAAACCTTGCCAAGAGCCGTCCTGTGGGGTGCCTTTCTACACGAGTATCACAACAAATATAAAAAATATAAATATAAATCCATCTATTTTGGTGTTTATATAAAGTAGATATGCCAGTTATTAAGTGGATATCCCTGTAAACTCTTTTTATTTTATTTTTTATTGAATTTCACAACTGTATACATACATACAACAAGTAAATGTGCATATATAACAGGAATAAATAACATGATAAGTATTTGTGAAGTAGATACCTTTTAGTAACACTTCAATGATTAGATTAATTTAGAAGGTCCCTTAGCCATATTTTCCTGATAACCCTCGGTGGGTTATCAGGAATAGTATTGGATGAAAGGTTATAAACGAGAGGATTGAGGTGACCAAAGAGGTTGGAATTAAAAGAGGAATATCTAGTTAGGACCAAGTCTTCAACAAGAGGAATATTGAGGTCTTCATAGATAATTTTATTTGTGATATAATAAGGAGCATTTGGATTGTAATGATTGGATACGGGAAGAATTTAATGGTTTTGTGGAGCCCCGAAGCTCCATTCCCTAATGGGTCTGATGATGGCAGTGTAAATGAGTTTTGTTTGTAGGAAATTGGAAGTTTAGAGCGTTTGTCAAGTAAGTGTTGAAATAGTCAGAATATGTTGGCAGTTTCTTGTCTTTTAAGTCTTGTATGAAGATTCCTAGTAAGGCGTTTGTCAAAGAGTCGTAGGTAACGGATCTGTTCGATATGGATCAGTGGAATATCTCTGTAATCTGGAATTGGATATTTAAATTTTTTTTTTACTTTTATTCGAGTTATTATTTTG
The DNA here is from genome assembly GCA_928085145.1 of Nezara viridula. NCBI lineage: Eukaryota > Metazoa > Arthropoda > Insecta > Hemiptera > Pentatomidae > Nezara > Nezara viridula. The sequence continues at coordinate 89,901,903 of OV725079.1, read as the reverse complement.
TGATAAATTAATTATGGAATGTTGGAATGCAAATTTGTACTTTTCTTAGTATGAATGTTTTATCTGTGTTATCGACACCGCTATCAGGCAGGACATGGTATAGATGTTTCCTGTAATCAATGTCGGGAATTTCACACCAAATATAAATTCCGTCTTTCCTCCTTCATGATAAATGTCTGATATGCAAACAGGCAGTATACTTTCCACTCTTCAGAAAAGTTTAGTGTTCATTTTGAAAAGAGAAGAAAAACAAAACTGTGTTCCTAAAGTGTCAGCAACTTGTCAACAGATAAGACACGTGACTATGAATAAATTAACATAGTCATAACATACAAATTTTTCGAGTCAAAACATTTATCTCACCGGCGAAATTTCTATTAAGATCGGAAACTCTGATATTCTTTTCACGAGTCGATCGAAAATTAAGGCCTCCCATCCGGATAACAAAATGTTTTCTCTTCTACTCTAAGCTGGGGTATCGTATATTAGACTAATCGCTTGATAACTTATAAAAGAAATGCCCACGTGGTTCACACAAATCCACAAACATAACGACCGTTTAGCCAAGCTAAGGTGAGAAAATGTGTTTGGAAACCGGTTGGATTAGGGACAAGATTTCCATTAAGACACCTTTGTCAGGTCTACTGGAATATATACATGTTTACTGTAGTAAAGCATCATCCTCTTTAGTGTGAGAATATTTTCTTTCTTTTCCAGTGTATTGTATTACCTCAATGAAATCCGAGACATATGGTCTCCGTTCGTTACACAGCGAAAGGCAACACTCTGTGAAGTTAGTCAGCCCTGAATATTCATCCGATTAAAATATATTATATACTTTTTTTATTATTATTCTTATTTGTTCCTATTGAAATTTATTATTAACTAGTAGGCCCGTGCGAAAAATTCGCACAGCATGTTGTTATCAAATGCCAGATTAATAAGAAAATAAAAAAATGCAACCTATCAAAAGATAAAGAAATCAGATGTTACTTTATCGATAAATATAATCGACAAAGATAACAAAAATTAATTTAAATCTTCATTTTTGTTTGGGACCAACATGTTTACAGATTTTAGTAAGCTGTATCTTTGCTAAAAATTGTCCGATTTCAATGATTTTTTTCATTTTGTAGGGAATTTAGTAATCTTTTATATAATCATGGGCATAACCAAGGGAAAAGTGTGTAATTTTTCAGTTATTCGCAAATAAAGTTTGTTTTCTTTCATAACTTTTTTACCTGAATTTTCGGGATGATTGGACTATTTTGTCCGCCTAAGGAGAAGGAAGCCTTCGAAATTGGTGGCTCAATCTTGAGATTTGGTGAAAAATTGACGATGACATGGCTTGCCGATCAAAAACACCATCGATAAATAATATAAACTCCTCTTGTCTCGATCATAGAAACCTCAAGTCGACGAAATGAGACATGTATTCAATGACAGTAGTACAATTAATTTAAGGTTGTGTGGATGCGAACCCTATGCCTTAAAATAGTACGTTTTGGGGCTTAAAAACGCAGGATCCGATAGTTCCGGAGGAACTATCTGGGTCTTGCTGTACGCATCAAAATCTTCAAGGTCCAATTTGTCCCGCATCGATCTAAAGACCTACCACCGTCCCAGTATTGAAGCCTAGCAAAATGTTTGTATCGACTTTATTTATTTTAGAAAGAAAAACAAAAGTGGAGAATACGATTCGCTAACCCACCGTGAAATTCTGAATCCAACGGTACTCCATTCATGGTATTTGAGCATGACAGGAGCTTATATTTGGTACAAAATCGATTCCAAGCCTTACTATAATAATATATTTACGGATAGTTCATGGTACAGATCCTCTTTTTATCAAATTATTAACATCCAACTGAAACTTCGTAAATAGCTTTATCTCATCGTAACCTACAACTATTTTATTTACGAAAATTCTTGGAATTGGGGCGTTTTCAATATAGAGATGAATATACTAAAAACGCGTAAATACCCATTTGTTTTCCACTTCAATCATAAGATAATTTGAGCACAAAATCAATAAAAAAGGTGGTCTTAAAAAATCTTTAACCGTTCGACGTGACCTACACCGCCAAAATGTCAAAATAAAGAGGTTATATGGCCAAACAGTCCTATATATTTGCAGGATACCTTTTTTTTTTCGATTTTGCGATCAAATTATCTTACGTTCCAAGTGGAAAGCAAATGGGCATTTACGAATTCTTAGTACCTAATGAAATGGACAAACTTTGCCAATCTGCAGATTGAAAACACCTGTAGTAGATAGCCCCCTGTATTTACTGCTTTTTGTGACATTGTGTGAGGAAACGAGAAGGAGCATATAGGAATGTGAGGTTGCACTGTGATTTGTACTCAATTGTGAAGTGCACAAATTTTTCCTTGAAAAGTCTCATATCGATAAAGAATCGAAGAAGAAAGACGCTGAAAAAAGGACGGAGCAGATAGCAACAGCAGGAGAAGGACGCTGGAGAAGAGAGGAGAACTCACTTGAGGCTGGGACACGAGGAAGGAGGTTGAGAAATCTACTACACTGAAGATTAAGAAGATTAAGCCTATTGTTATAACACTTTAATAGAGTCAATTTATTAGAGTTTTATTAGAGTATTTTGTTATACAGGAGTGAAAAGTCATTTATTTATTTAGTTGTACTACATGCCTCACAATTGAAGAATAACAAACCAGATGAGTCAATTCATTCAAAGTGTGTTTACTAAGTCCCACATTTCAGATATATATATTCTTATTGTTTCTTGCCACTCAGTGTCACAAAATTATTAGGTTCCCGAATTCCCAACGACAGTTAAACACCCTCAAAAAGTCTGTATCCAGTACCCGGGTTTTGTTTTAATGTTAACGAGTGTAAATAACCTAGTCTTCCGACGAAGCGGAAGGCTATTTACAATTCCCACCAAAAAGAAATATTTACAATTAACTTTTACTAGGTTATTTACACAACTCAATTCCAAGAGTTTTCATAAATAAAATAGTTGTAAGTTACGATGAAATGAAGTTATTCACTGTGCCACTGAGTATAATTCTATATGATACATATCTGTTGTAACAGTTTAAGCAGCGGATTAATTATTTGTTACAATTTTGTCTCTCTTTCTCGCTTCTACCCTAAAGAGTCATTGACGTTTTACTATTAAATTATATTTGTATTACTGGGCAAACTTAAAATAATTGAACCCAGTAGAGACTTTTTATTCTTAATTTTTTTGATAGGCCTAAATTAATTTTTGTCATGTTTAAATTAGGGCCATTCTTTCAGGAGGTGCTTCATTGCTTGAGATATATCGTAGCATTTTTCACACGTGGGCTTTTCGAAACCTCTTTGAAGGTAGACATGTTTTAACTGACGGTGCCCAATCCTAATAAATAGCCACAGCATAACTTTTCTCCTAGAACTTCCGAATCTAGTGAGCCGTTTACCACAATTAGATGTTACTTGTGTCAGTTTATGCTCTTTTCTATTCTTTCCCCAATTCAGCTGATTGTGTTTTATTCGTTTGGTGTTCGCAGTCTTTCATGGTATTAACGTTCAATCTTCTTTTTCACTTCTTCCTAAACAAGCGGCATGGTCAGTCTTTTAATTTCTCGAAATACTTCAGGTTACTGACATACCTTTATTTTTCGCCTCCGGTTTGTTACAATTTATTGTTTGTTATTTGGTGGATCGAGTTGAAAAAGATAAGTAACATTTTTTTGAGATCGTCTACAAAGCAGAATTCACTTCTGTTAACTCAGTTAAGAACCAAATGTTGAATTTATGTGACGAAAAATTAAGAATATATCATCACTTAATTCTTTTAACTCTAGCACAATTCAATTTTTACCATTACTTTACTTATTATTTTTATCCATTTGGCCCTTGAATTTTATAAAAGTTACATTAGATTATTTAAAATTAATACATATATTTGTTTTTTTTTCAGGTGAGTGTTTATGATGTTATTGGATTTCGTTTTACTGTGAGTACTTTTAAGGTTTTTCTCTTGTAAATGTTTATAGTGATTTTATAAATACTGATTTAACATAATAGACCAAAATATTTGTACCAATTTGCTTTGCTAGGACCTATTTTTAAACGCTGACTGGGAAGATATTAAAGGTAATAAACACAAAATAAAGCCTTGGTCATGGGATTTTATAAATTATTAAAAAAAATAAAATTTGAGAACGAACAAATGCCTTTAAGAAATATTAAAGTTAACATTTCAACCAGGAAAAAAAAAAGTGTTGTAGAATAGTAAATGCAATATCTTTAAAGAGGAAGAAATTATTAAGTATACCAAAACTGATGGACTGTATCTTTGTTAATAATTGTCCGTTTTTTTTTTTTGTTTTGTGGGTAGTTTAGTAATCTTTCTAATTATCATTGGTACTATCCCGAAAAAATGCATACTTTTTGAATTATTTCCAAATAAAGTATCTTTTTCTTCATAACTTTCTTCCCAGATATTTCGTGTGAATAGGACTATTTTTCGCATGTATAGGAGGAGAAAACCTCCAAATTAGTGGTCAATCATTGGATTTGATGCCGAATTGACGAAGTTATGGCCTACCGACAAAAAAACACCTTTTAGATATAATATATAGGATAATGATGGTTATTCAGCACTTGTCGCGAAAAAAAAAATATCACTAAAATTATTATTATTCCCATAACTACAGTTATATATATATATATATATATATATATATATATATATATAATTTTTTTTTAGACATCTTTAAGAACCACATAAACATTATTTTATATAGTTGGTTTATAAAACCGGTAATGTAAAACAATCTGCTATTGTTTTGCAATCGTTCGCACTACGATTATTATGATTTGGTTTCTATGAATTTTTTTTTTAATTAGAAAGAAATTTGAAATAAAGATTGTCTTCAATTAACAAAAAGTAATAGAATTTCTCAAAATAACAATTATATTTGGAATTCAATTCGGACCGAGTAGTTTTCGTTTAGGAACTAAGATCTCTGCTGAAATTCTTATTAAAAAAAGTTATCATGGACTATCTAAGTGAAGGATGATTAGTCAATCTTAGAGATTTAGACTTTTTATTTTTTCAAAGCCTGCTTTTTAACACCTATCCTCTAAAAGCGTACGGCCTATAATCATGTAAACTATAATTATAATGAAGGATTAAAAATTATAAGGCAGGAGGCTACAAGTAGGGCTGCCTTTCACACAGTTTATAAAAATTTGCATATTTGCTTTAGAAAAACGGATTTGTCGCTAATAATAACACCCAAAAGTTCTTTTAATCTTAGGGATGCCGAAGACATAATAACGATTTATTTTTCTTAACAACCTGTGTTATAATGAAGAAGGCAATAGTTCTATGGGGACATTTCGAGCTCTCCTTCAATTTACACTTTTAAATTAAACACAGTCCTATAAAATTATTTTTTTTAAAATCCCTGTCTCGTCTCATCGTCATTGGACACTGCTTCCGACCACCTTTAAAACGTTTTTAATAAAAGTTATGAGAATTTCTTCAATAGTCCTAAGGGAGATAATTATTTTCTGAGGTATATAAGTAAGATTTGTTAACAGTATTTATTCTTCCAAAATAATTATTCTTTATTATATTATGATGTTTCGGTATCTACTTTCATATCCCATATTCAGACTAGAAATTAGAATATTTTCGTTATTTATATTTTTATACAATCAATATAATATTTTTTATATAACTTTAGACGACAATAACAAAATTTTGCCAATCTTACCAGTATCTACATCCTATATCCTCTTATTTTTTATAAGATTTGTCATAATTATTTATTTTATTATTGCTATTTTATATATTTAACTGGTTTCAATATTGAATTTATGACCTTGAAATTGTAATGTTGTCTCCTCTGGGGAGAGCCTAATCAGATACTGAACCGAACCTTGAGCAAAGGGTCAAATTCGAAAGCTTTTATTTATTTTTATATATCTAATTTGTTAATTATGAATTGTTATTTATGAGAATATTTGCGGTTTTATGAAAATTCAGGACAAAAAATCGGCAAAAAAGTAGAGATCTATATCGGTTTATTGAAAAAAGTCACCAAGTACATTTTAGATGGAATTAAAAATTTTAAACAGGTTTTTAAGAATTTCGACCTTCGAAGTAAAAAAAATGCACCGTAAGTGCATCGAAATTACAATGATTTAGTTTTTAGAAGTGTTTTTTGGGAGTACTTTTTTTATATTATATTTAAAACTGTAATATTATTTATCATTTAAGATATGGAACTGATTTTTTTAATATAAGGATATTAACATAATAATATAGAAACTTTTTTTTTTGTTTTTTTATTTTTTTTTTTATAATCCAAACATGTCACTCGCCCTGCGTCAATTATTTGATATTATAAGAAAAAATTGACATGTCAGGGAACGTCTTATCCTAAATAATCGAAAATGTTATATAAATATGATTTATATTCATGGCATTTTTAATTTAATTTAATAACGAAAATTTGTCAAGATACACAACCAGCAATTTTTATAAATTTGTTTCACCTGTTTCATTCATTTTACCTTCCTTTAATTTTTCCCTTTTTTTATCTTTGTACTAATATACACTCCTAGTATAATTCTGGCTATTATTTATCTTTGTCATTGGTTTTTAATTTTTTATAAATAAAATGCTCATCGAACCCTTTTTTTCCCCTTTTTATGTATCTATATTAATTTTTGAATTATTATTGGTTTCATGTTGATTTTTTTCCTATTATTATGTCTATATTTCTCTTATTAATGGCGTAGTCTTGAAGCTGGTTTACAATAATCAAAACGACGGTTTAAAATAAATATAATTTTTTTTTTGTCCCTTTGACCAATAACATGATAAATATATTATCCTTGAAAATGCAATATATACCAACAATTTTGCAACAAAAAATTTAAAAAGATATTTTTCTCTGAATGAACGATTTTGACAGAATTTATTGACTTTTTTTGAAATATTATATAAATAATTATAAATAACAGTAGTAGGAAGTAAAAATTTAGTTAAAGAATTATGTACGTATTTTGGATATTATGAACAATCGGGTTTTTAATTTAAAATTTATACTTGTCACAACAAAAAAATATAATTTAATCAAAATATATTCATATAAGCATTTTACACAGTGATATATCATAAATTTTAAAATAGATTCATTCACCATGAGTGTGAAATATAAATAAATATAATTTTTTTTTTTAATTTCCTTTCAACACTTATGATATATTTACGATCACAAAAACTCCATAGGACCTTTTAAATCGTAGTGATATTAATGAAGCGTGCTCTAAAATTCTGCTTTGATATCAGTTTGGCTCAGATCTGTTCCACTTCGGCCGAAAGAACAGATTGTAAAATATCGCCCCGCCTTGTTACAGTTTCCCGTCGGCCATTCCGCTCACAAATTTAACGTCACCTCACTGATTATCCAAACATGAGCTAAATGAATTCCGAGTTATAGACGTGTTTTTACCATAAATTTGAGACGGAGAATTTATTTTATATGCATATGTGCCTAGGCAGAATGGATGGTAGAGAATTCTGACTAGCGTGGAGATGCTTGGAACCTTACCGACCCGAGATAAAAAAAAAATATGGTTGAATTCTTAATTCCTTACTATTTATTATTTTCTAAAACAGACGCGTATAAGTCGGAGGGGTTTCGGTTATTAACTCGGCTGCCTCCGCTAGGAACTAAGTTTTATAATCTCCCTTGGTATCTCAGGCCCGCCTGGGCCCGTGCATTATTAATGTGGAATTTGCTTTATTCTAGCTCATTCGATGGAGGCAATTAAATACCTTCTCTGTGAACCGGTGGCTACTCCCTATTAAAAAAACACCTCACTTTATTTTTTATTTTATTTGATAAATTGTTTAACTATTTATTTTTTATGGTTTGGGTAATTATCATTTCGCTCAGTACTTACAATGTATGAAAACGAAAATATCATTATTAAAACAATCTTGTTTCTCGATTTTTTTAATCATATTCCAGAACTGGAACAAACGAGGGGAAAAGGGGGGGTGGAGAGAAACTTGCCTGGTAGTCCGGAAGCCCGTGGCAAAAAAAAGGTGTCTTTTTCATACTATGGTTTGTTTTATGAATTGACCTTGTTCACAGGTCTGATGAGAAAAATTCACGTCTGCCAGCATATAGCCGCTAGAATACAAAATGGCGGCCAGACAAAGATAGGCAGAGACTCCATTGAGCTATATAGAGAGTAGTGTTGCCCAAATACGAGACCAAAAAGAGTCTTGATCTTGCGTATTCAGTCTTTATCTTGCTCTTGGTCTTGAGCAAGAGTCTCGCAACAGTCTTGCAGTTTCCTATTAGCCGTTACTGCAATTTTTTAGATACAGGAAACCTAAGGCCCGAATAAAAAATTGTAAGAGTTAAATGAAAAAGTATATTGGTTATACCAATTATTTACATATAGTAACTAAAATTGTCAAGTATTAGTGCAAAGTGCAAAGTGCAAAGTGCAAGACCAAAACCGATTTTGGACAACACTAATAGAGAGAGAATCTATTGATATAGAAAACTATCAACTCTTTGAATTTATATTATGTACTGTCTTAAGACATAAACTAATAGTCAGTTACCCCATACCTGTGGATTTCAAACCGAAAATTTGAATTTATGGTTCAGAAAGTTCATTTCTTCGGTTTTTCGCTTATATCACTGAAGCTATGCGTTCTAGCGGTGGTAATGTTCTATGTAAAATTAAAGCTAACAAAATTTGCAACAGAAATGTTTATGTTTATTTTTTCGCTATTTTCCATAGTTTCCGAGATATTCATACACGTAAATCACTAACTGTTTTTGCTTTGCACTTTTAACATTATTTGACTAGCTAACACTTTATCTTTTCATTTTAGAAAAAGTCATAATGGAGAAAGTTGTTTAACATTAAACTTCTCTTGTTATCTTCAAAAACTAGAGCAAATATAACTGTATGTTTAAATTTCGAAACTATGCAGAAAACTTACTTTTTGTAATATTCGTTATTATACATATAAACCTTGGGCGCGGATTCGAGAAATAAATTTTTTCTTATAGATATCTTATTATGTCCATAATTAATTAATTTTTTATCATTGTTAATTCATCCCTCCATAGTTTTTCATTTATTCATTTTCCTTCTTTTTTTTTTCTTTTTTTTTTAAACTTATTTATTGAAAAATGTTATAATATGTCTCAAGGACATTTATAATAGTGTTCACAGGTCACATTTACATTCTTTTAATATTTTTAAGCATTCTGCAATCAATAGAATATTATAGTCAAATAAAGGTTCCTGAAATGAACCAATATGGATTTCGCCTGGGGTTCATTAGGATGTGTTGTAAAACAGAGGGAGTATTCTATAAATAAACTTCGCTTTCGTTGCTGGGTGGAATCTACAGAGATTGCGTCACTGCCCTGTTCCAGTTCCTTTCCGGGAAGTATCCAAGATACCAGTGGAACTGTGTTGGAGCTAGGCGATATGACGCAAGAGGTGTATAGGAGTATCGCTTTCTGGGTACCAGTTGTAGGTGTGTCTTTTACGGAGGCGTAGTTAAGAACGATTTATGGTTTAATAAAAAGAAAAAAAAAAAAAAGAAAAAGAAATTGAGGATTGAGACATCTATAAGCTATAAAAGTTAAGAGTTGATTCCATGTAAAGTATATTTCAAGGAAAACTGGTAACTGATCCATGTTTGAAAGATGCATTAAATCTGTTACAACTGTTATACTTGATAACATATATATATATATATATATATATATATATATATATACCTTCACAAATCAATCAGGCGTTGGCTAATTATTATTACCTAACAAGATGTTTTTTCTTTATACCTATTCTTTTAATTTAATCGACTGTTTTTTGTCTTTTGTAGATTTTATTATTTATTTTTTAATATGATAAATGAATTGTTTTTTTGCAGTGTAAATTTTAAGACTTTTAAAAGTTAAATTTCATTTTTACTATTCTCAAATACACTCCTCCACCATATTATTAAGTTTTTAGGAGTAAATTAATGATTGGACAAGTTTCACATTTCTGGTGTGTCCAGCATCGATTGTGTTTTTAGACCTATTCTTCCTGGAGTTGAATATATTGAAATATATGAAAAAGATTTAGTGATAATCTTGCTAATAAATAAGAAAGTCATTCTCAATCACAGCGAGGTCAGTTTAATTGTAGACGATTTATGTTTTCAATATTTCGAGACACCGTCAAGCCATTACTTGTAATAAGAGATGTTGAAAAAATATCGATATCATCCCCGATATCATTTATATATCGATATAGAATTTTGTCTATCGAAAACTTTATCTTTTATGGAAGTGATAGAAAAAAAAAAAAAAAAACGGGTTAAGCAACCAGATAACGAAAACAAATTTTTACTAGCGGTTTGGTGTGTCCATAGTGACTGTAATGAAGTCAAACGCCGTTCATTTCTTGTATTTGTTCAGAAACGTATTGTTGTATATAGTAATATCCATCAAAGAAATGATCTTGGTAATTTATGCTGTAAAACGTATGAAAAGAGTGGGATTACCACAAATCTATCAGTATTGGTTTTATTCCATCAATATTAACTTATAGCACTAGTTTATTTATTGATGAATCAGTTAATTGATATTTTTTTTTTAAAGTGAAAACTTCTTTCGGGGAGTTTTGCACTTTTTTGTGAAGAGTGAATTAGATTGACCCATCAGATTTCTGAAGTGTTAACGCTCAGGTAAAGTCAGCAAGAGTCGACTAATTGAAATGTTTTTACATATGGATTAAAAGATCTCAGAAACTAAAAATAGAGCCTGCATACTGTAAACGAAGAAATTCTTCAGCATTTCATTTTCTCTGTAATCGGCTATAATTCAAAATCTTATCTTAACGCGAAGCTGCGTTAGGGCGGCGAAAAGGAAAAACACCGTCGAAAACCAAATTATAAAGAGTTTTATTGAAGATATGGATTAAAATATTTCAGATACTAAAAATCTGACCTGTGTACTGCAAGCGAGGGAAATATTCAACATTTAATCTTCTTTGTAATGAGCTATTATTCAAAATTATTTCTAACCCAACATCGTGTTGAAGAGTAAGAGAGGGAAAAAATATAGTGTCCAAAACCAAACGATAACGAGTTTTATTGAAGGTGTGGATTAAAATATCTAAGAAAATAAAAATCGGACCTGCATATTGTCAGCGAGGAAAATGTTCATTATATACAATGAGGAATTATTTATAATTTATTTTTCATATTATTAACCACGCCTTGTTGATATGTTTTCACTTCTATCGTGTGTTATAAAGCACTCACCTTTGTTTTCTTTTTTTTCAATAAGCAATATATTAATATTTAGTCGTTGCTGTTATAGCTAGTAAAAATCTAATACTCCAATGTTAACCCTCTCCCCTTACGATATTTGAGTTTTTACATCCCTATCCTTTAAAGATTAAAAACATTGAGGCCGGATAAATCGAATTACCATTTCGATGTATGAATTAAATATTGACACGATATTTATAGATTTTTTTTCTCGATATTTACATCCCAACTTGAAACGAGTCATGCATTCAGAAGGACATTATTTAGTTAAAGTTTTCTAATGATTTTTCTTTGTATCAAATAAGTGACTTTTGAAGAGGATAGAGTGGCAACAAAAGACAATCCATTGGCTCACCATGCTCCCAGTAGACGAGGAGTGAGTCAAGAGGATGTATCCCAAGAAGAGGTGCCAAAGAGGAGTCTACTTTTAGACTTTCCCTCTCTGGGATCTCCCGTATTTTTACCCCTACGCTTCTCCCTATCACGTTCTATCTGTCTTTGTCCGTCCTTCGCTCTTAGCGCTCTCCACTTCTCAAGGGGATTTCTCAATCGCTAATGAGTAACGGTGGTGTGCTGAATGATTCACTTGTTTGGAATCGTATATTTTTATTTTGTCCAGGTTTCGCTGTAAACACTTTCCAACGAGTAATACAAAGATCGAATATGTATATTATTTTTACAAACAACACGTGTATTTTTTACTTTCACTCACCTCATCATTACAATGTTAAAATTATATTCCGTTGAAAAAATACAAAGAACAAATATCATAACATTTTTTGTACCTAAAAAAAGTTAAAAACGATAAAGAAAATTTTTTTTTAGAAAAAAATCATGCATGCATCTATGCTTTTAAATAATTGTTTTTAACGGATTTGTCGTGTCTCGTTCAATTCCTTATTTAATTTTCAAGATACATTTTTCTTAATCCTTCTTTTTAAATTATTCTTTATAATAATCAAATATTATGGGGAAAATAAAATAAAATTTCCTTAGATTATTCTGGGGGAGTGGGGTAGCTCAGTGGTAGGGTACTGAGCTTCCAATGCTAAAGGTCCCAGATTCGAATTCCGGCTAATGGCAGAATAATTATTTATTCTGATTCATTAGGCGTGAGGCGAACCTGGAGGGGTAGATCCTCCTTGGGCATGCCCAGTCTCTATAAAGTGGGTATCCTTAATTAAAATAATTGATTAAGGGAAAAAACCTGCCGATTGAGCGTGATCTCGGTTAAATCACCTTCTTACACAACTATACCAAGAAACAGTGCTTTCCTCAAATAGTACTGAACCCAAGACCCTTCATGAGTTGTAGTGATACAGGTTTTTATTATGATTTTTAATTGGAGTTAGTCATTCCGTCAATTGAAAGGCTCAAATAATGATATTAGTTTATTAAAATTTTCATTATTAAACAATTCCGATTTACGAAAATAGTAAAATCCCTCGAAGACCTCTCTTAAAATTTCTCTGGGTGTGCTATTCTACGAAGATAAGAAAATAATGGCAACACACGCGATACACGATTCGTAGTAAACGCCACCCACATATGTAAACCAGAAGCTACGTCCCCTTTCAAGTTATGAAGGCCAATTATTATCAGCTGTTCCTAATTGCAAACCGCTGCCATGTATATATCGCCCTATTTCCTCTTTTCTTGATAATTGTTTCACGGGTAAGGGTACGAACAACTGCAATAATCAATGGCTGAACATACTCGCAGGAGCTTTAACATTAACAGTTTTTCATATTGTTAAGTGCCGCAAAATTATCTATGAAAATTAGAAGAAATGCTGTTGCTTAAATATAATTTACTGGTCATTTATTCCGATATCAAGTTGGCCAATTTTCCTTTTGGGTCTAATAGTTTCGGTGGAACCTTTATTAAAATAATAATATGTGGTGTGTGACACTAATCACCGCTGAAGTTGTCCTCATCTACCTCAGTGCCGGCCTTAGACATTCGGCGCCATCAGGCAATGACGTCATCTCTCTCCCTCCTAAAAAAATTAATTTATTTATTAAGTTTTTCAATTTATTTAATATTTCAACATTTATCTAATTCAGTTGCTTTATTGATAAAATTAATGGATAAAATTAATTGAGAAGGAATTAGTCGAGGGTGCGGTCAAAAAAATAAAAAAAATTAAAATATATAAATAATTTTAATTTTTGCCGACGTTTCGACCCACTTTGCAGGTCGTCTTCAGGGCTGTGTTGAAGATGTAACCTCCAGCATCTAATTATTAGATTAGATAGCATTTAGATGCTGGAGGTTACATCTTCAACACAGCCCTGAAGACGACCTGCAAAGTGGGTCGAAACGTCGGCAAAAATTAAAATTATTTATATATTTTAATTTTTTTTATTTTTTTGACCGCACCCTCGACTAATTCCTTCTCATATCATATCAACGGTCAACCAACTCTACATCATGATAAAATTAATTATTTTAATACCTTATTTTTTTTTTAATTAATAAAAAATGCCCCTGAAGATCGGCACTGCCTATCTCAAAGAGTACATTGATGGAATATCACCAAAATACACTAACAAGGGAAGGTCCACAGTCCGATACTTTCAGAAGTGAAATTTTTTTTATAAAATACTACTAACGAAACCTATTACTGTCCTAGCGTTCTTTCCAACGAGATCCGATAGTCAAGAAAAAAATGATTTTACATTATTTCGAAAAAAAATCATATTATTTTTTTTTGTCCTTTTCTTTGCATGGATTTATTGGTTATTATATATCAATCGATTTTATTTTTGTAAAGAAAAAATATTGCCGACATTATTAAATAAATTCAAAACTAACAGAAATTACAAAAACAAAAATATGTTTTTACAGTAAACTAGGTCAAGTATATTTTTGTTATGAAGAAACAAATTAGATATGTTTTTAGCCTTCATTAAAAATCACAAATGCGAATTTTTATAAAATATAATAATATAATTTTAGGACTTGATTTTCTTGGAGGATTTATTATGTCCCGCTCACTAATGCATTAATTACTTTTCTTGGATCGTAAGACCTATTGAAACTAATGGTAGGACATGTTTCTAATAGTTTTTGGTGTAGAATCACAAAAAAAAACAACAATATGTGATAGTAATCGGTAACCCACATTTTTACATAGTCCACTTTTTAAAATTTTGATTTCGGTATTTATCGATGCAAAACCTCATCAACCTTTCAAAAATAGTTTCTCGTTAACTGAACAATATTGTGAAAATTTATGAAACTACTTGGTAATATAATTTTTAAAAAATCTCTCTCTTTCTCTCTCTCTCTCTCTCTCTCTATATATATATATATATATATATTTTATATATATATATATATATATATATATATTTATATATATATATATATATATATATATATATATATATATATATATATATATACACACACATATATATATAATGACGCTGCATATAACACTCATGATAGACTTAATTCCATTATCAGTCCATTCCGACTGCTACGTGACTAGTTTTTTTTTATACATTATAAAATATTAATAAAACAAAAAAGAACCTGAACTAAGATAGTGTTGTTCACATTTTAAAGTCGTCTTGTCATCGGGTTTGGATAGGTAATTTGTTTTCACGAGGCAACGAGCCAGTCACCAAATTACTTATTTAGATTACCGAGATTGAAGTTGAATTAAAAAGTTAACAAATGATTTTAGACTCAGAGGAATGTAGGAGAACATTAATTCACTACAACCTTTCAAAGATTCCCGACGAACCATTAAACAGGTAATACAACTTTCTTAGGCTTGAATTCTCGAACTAGAAAAGGAATAAGTGTTGAAGAAAGTTTAATGACTATGAAATAAATTTAAATTAAACAAACCTATTTTTATTATAAAATAAAATAATAGTAAAACTATATATTTTATGGAAATATCTCGGACCGTCTCAGCGAGCATCCAGGATTATGCCGACAATCCGTAAAGATACTGCAATGCGGTGCCAACTTAAGCCATCAGAATGTCTTGAAAAGGTCATTACTGCCTAAAACACTATACATGTCTAAACTAATCCCAAACCAAAAAGAACAGTATTCCATATATATATATATATATATATATTATGGCTTTCAATCTAGAGTTGTGGAAATCAAAATAGAGAAGAAAACAGCAAATTGAACTTGCATAATGTTAATACGCAGCATTGTTCTCTTACATGGCAATAAATCACCAGCTCAACTGCATCATGTTGCTATTATCTTGTGAACTTGCAACCAAACAAGGTCAAAGCAAACAGACTCTCTTCAGTCTCCTTGGAATTTTAAACTTGTTTTCCTTTTCCTATTTGCATTAATAACAGAAAGGAAAAAGTTTAAAAATCAACTTGTGTTTCATCCAGTAACAATGTATCAGACACACTTGTTGTTTTCTTTGATTGAAAATAACTGTTATTTCAATTTTTTATTTATAGGAAAGAAAGTTATTGGAAGGGGAATGATTAGTACTTTGTATCTTAAGTTTCGATGCTTTGTTTCCCTCGCGTTTATGGATTATTTGTTAGCTATTATAATTTTTTTATTAATAATTGTTAAAATAACGAGTTTATATAGGCCAAACGGTCCAATATTTTTGTAGGCCACCTTTCGATTTTGTCACAAAATCATCTTACCATCCAAGTGGAAAGCAAAAGGTTATTTAAGATTTTTTAGTATCTAATTAAAAATAGAAAGTTTGCCGACCTCCAGATTGAAAACTAATTGAAAACGATGAAAACGAGAGTTTTCATAAATAAAATAGTTGTAAGTTATGATGAGATGAAGCTATTTAAAGTTTCAGGCGGATGTTAATAATTTAATAAAAAGAGGTCTATACCACGGACTATATTATATGTCCAAATTTTTAGCGCCAGTTGTGTAATTTACTGTTATTGTCTGTTGATGTGTATGGCCCTATATGACCATATGTGTGGCCAGTGATTTTTTATTTTTTTTTTGTTCATTGTCTATTATTTGTGAATTTTAAAAGTTGAAGATGTCTCGCATTTGTAAACTGTGTTGTACAAGTGAGGTGGTACCTGCATTTCTTATGTTTTTGCAGTTTGAGATATCAAATCTTCCCCATGGGACCAAAAAATGAAAGAGGTGATTAAGTATTATCTGCAAAGGGGGCAGGCAACCTACTGAGACTCGAGGCTTTTCCTTATCGTTTCATGTTATATAATGTAACAAACATTTTTTGTTATTCTTCTTGTTTTGGTTTCACCTTCATCCCTTGAAAAGAGTATAGACGAACAAAATAAATAGAAGATGGCTTAAAACATGTATCCTGGGTAACAAGGGACCCCCTTTAACAAAGTGCCAGTTGACAGTTGCTTTTGAAGTCGATCTAAAGATCCTAGCTGGGGTCTATTCAATGGGGCTCCGTCCTATGTTACTCGTAATCTCTTCGGCAGCTGCCTGATTTTTTTTATTTTATTTTATTGTATGACCGTACGTTAAAGAAAACAACAAATAAATAGATTATATCTAGGGTGGGCAATATTTTGGGAAGAAGGGATCTCGGGGTAAGTTCTAGTATGACAAAAATTAATTTCCATTATTGATCTTCTATAAGAATTATCTAGAAGGGAGAGAATAATTAATCCATTATTTGCTTTAATCTGATTTTCATACGTGAACATTTATTTAAAGTTACATATTTAATTTATTAATTGTACAAATTTTTTTATTAAATTTTCTGTTGTCATCTCACAGCTAATACAAGGAAAAAAAAAAACGTCTGCCAAGGAAGGTCATTATAGCTTCCTCACCGTTGGCATTGGCTAAAAAATATCTATATGACAAGTTCTAAAATTTTTATGTATGAGAATACATATACGGCTTTGATTTCCACTTGAGTTTTGTTCATCAGCGAATACTAAAATGCGAAAGAAATCCGCATATGTAGGTAATAAGATTATTCATTTTTACAAACTCAGAGTAAAAATTAATTTATATTTATTAAAAATTACACGAAATCTAAGTAACGGCAGTAAGTGAATTAAAGTAAATTTGGAATCGACGAATAAATTAACTCTTTGAATAAAAACTAAAATTTTATAACCCCATAAAAATATCTTCTTAACCTAACTTCATATGATCAATGCCTTTCACATTCCACCGCCATTGTATTGTTAACAATTATTTACATTAATTTTAATTATTAAGTAGAATTCAATGAAATTCATACTAGGTAATTTCTATACTATTCTCCAAAATTCCTCCAAGTTTGGGTCAAATTGAACACGCAGTTTTCAAACTATAGGCTTTTCAAATAATACGTTTACTGATCCGAAAAAAAGTATTTTTTTTTTTGAGTAGTGGATAGAATTTGATAAAATTCATACCTGATTGATTATCTGCTTACCAAACCCTAACATCCCTCCAAATTTGAGCCAACTTGTACATGCGGTTTTAGAGATATAGACGTATCAAGGAAAACATGTTTGCGCATATATAAGAGATTGTTAAGTAATTAGTTAACAAGTTGGGGATCAGGTGCTATTGATATTTCATTATTTTTTTGTATTTCCAGCACAGTTGCTGATTGTCAAAAAAAAGTTGAGATGTGTAAATAAATTTTCATCATCACCATCATTATCATCATAATCATTCCCTCTTCTGCCACCGTTCTGTGTGACGGTCCTGCTTATGGAGTCAGGCCCAGCTGTCTTCTGCAGCAACTTTATTCTCCTGCTCCAATCCATTCCGCGCGTCCTGAATGCCTCCTTTACATTGTCCTCCCAGGAGATGCGAGGCCTACCTCTGGGTCTTTTCCCTTCTGTGTGGTTCTCGAAAGTCTTCCTGGCGCTTCTATCTGGATCCATCCTAAGAAGATGTCCACACCATCTTGGTTTGTGCTCCTCCAGAATGGTCTCCTTTTCAAGGTGGTCCTTGTTTTTCGTTCGATTTTACGCAATAGCTTGTATATAGCTTTTGTGTTTTGTGGTGAGGGTCCACGATTCTGAAGAGTACGACAGGATAGGGACGAATGTCGATTTATAGACGGCTAGTTTGGTCCGCTTTGACACCTCTCTTCTTTCCAGGAAACCTCTTCTTATCATACTGAACATCCTCCTTGCCGCTGCAATTCTCTGGGCCACTTCTTCGTCTATCTAATCTCTGTCCTCCAACCCTTAGTACCCTCATTATACTTCGGGGTTTCTTTCCAATTCTCATGAATTTAGTCTTCCCCGGACTAATCTAATAAACCGCAAATAAATATTATTGAAAAATTAAAGTTTTTAAAATTAAGAATTTATAAAATTGCTGTACAAAAGATGTTCAGAACCTCACATTCTTTTCAATATATTTATTCAATTTCATCTTCTCCTTTAGATTAGAGGAGGATGGCAGAGGAAGAATGAAGTATTTATCATATTTAATTGTTTTTTTCTTTCTTCACTAGCGCTATTAAGAAATATTGCAATTGGGACAAATTTTCTATGCACAGTTTTCAACGGATCTTAATGTTTCTGAGCCCTCTGAGTAAATATGTAACGGTGCCCTGTCGTCGCTTTCAGAGATATACCACACTAGACTTGCTCAATATTGCACTCTTCCAATAATATTATAGCCAAAGCTATTCTTACTTGTACTAACGGTGATGGTAAACCCTTGCACGTCCACCTGACTCATATAGTATATAGTGAATAACGTGACTCATCTGAAGAGAATACAACACTCGCATTAGTCTCCATACCACGTCATGTGCTCTCCAACGAACTTTATACGATTTACGTTTGTTCTCTTGTCACATAAGCTCAGCTTTTGTAACTTTTCTTAGTACAGTTCCATGAACCGAACTAATTACAATGCTATGAGCCATATGTAGTGTTTTCTTAGATAAAGTGGAAAAAACATTTCGAAAAGCATGTATTAAAACAATGTGATTCATGAAATATGCACTCAGTGAGGACGTGCAATACGGTCAAATCACACTTACAGTATTGGGTCTTCATTTTTCATTTCCATGGCTGCGTCGAATATGGTCTATCTTGACGAGTAAGAACTGTGGATATTAAAAATGTTCGTGTTAGTTTCAAATTTCATTATTATCATTCAATGCACCATTTGAAGTTATTATATGTAATGAACTGCTAAAACTTGATTAAAGTAAACATTTTTTAGCAATCAAGTCATAAGTCTCCTAGTTACAGCTTGTGGTAGCCTCTCATTGGTACACTAGAGTGTCATGAATTGCTTCACGTATTGTGGTTAGAGGTAACTGACTAGGTAAGGTCTAACGCGTTGACAATAAAGTCATTTGGTTTCTGGCAGCCCAATGCAGTTTTGCCAAGATGAAACATTCCAATGTGATGTTTCCATTGATAGCAGCTGTATCCGACACATCAGGAATGTTATTACTAAGATCTTCAGACAAAGCTAGGCACACTGAGAGGTTCTGGTCGTAGAGCCCATCCTCTTGGCACTGAGAGCATATAGGGCTTTCTATGACTGCGATCCTATGCAAAAGTCTTTGGAGGTAATCATGTCCCGTCATCATGCGGAAACATGCCACCGAGACTATCCTATATTGAATTTGTACAATCAGATCCTTTGTTAAACTTTCCTATATTTTTCCAGCTGCCTGCTGCTCTTGCCAGTATCTAATCCTTTCCTTGTAAAAGGGTTTTAAAATCCTTTCAGCAGAGTTATAGCATAGTGGAGGATTGCGAGCTCATCAGCTTGTTCGTTTCCTGGAAGACCGCAATGGCTTGGAATCCATTGGAAAGGTCATTAGTGTTACTTAAAATACTTAGATTATCTGGTTACAAAATTCAGACGACCTTTTTAAGTCTGTTAGAAACTTATTAACGGATCTAAAGCTGTTAATATATAGGAGGAAGTTTGTCGACTGTTCTACATATCATGGGTGATAAATGTTCAGAACGCAGTTATTATAAAGTTTTTATTAGTGCCAACGTTTCAACTCAAACATGTGGGTCATCATCAGGACGTGTTTTGAGCACTTGCATACCTTAAGTGCTCAAAACACGTCCTGATGATGACCCACATGTTTGGGTTGAAACTTCGGCACTATAATGACTGCGTCCTGAATGTTTATCATCCATGATTTTTAAAATATAGATAATTTTTTTTAAAACATGAAAGATCCTACAAGATAGTCATGAATCTTACATGAATTTACTATTTTTTTCTCATATATTTCTTAAATTTTAATATTTAAGTTTCATACCTTTGGTAAAACAATACCTTTTTTATGGAAATTTGTTTTGAGGTTATGCGTATTCTTCTAAGGGTCGTCGTATTTCCGAACCCGCGTCTAACCGGCTATCCGTCAATGTTTTCTTTTTTCATTCATGTTAATTTTATGCACAACAAGAGCCATATTCGACGAGATAGTGGGATTTTATTAGGGGTATTATATAATGCTTGATGTTTGTGGAATGAATGACTAACTGGGGAGGTATAAGGGAGATGAAGAGATAACTCTCGGGTGAGTTAGGGAGGTGGGCCGCGGGACCCCTTACAAGATTGAGCCTCAGATAGCCTTTCTATCCTAGGGACATGTTTATCGCTCCAGCGCTGGTTCATATGTCTCTCTTATAAGGTAAAAGGAGAGTTTTGAATGGACGTCAATAAAACATATTAACTCCTTAAGAAAACCCCAATAAGGAAGTGGGGGATATTGTTTCCCGGCTATCGAGGGGCTCTCTAGTGAAAGAGCCAGAATTCATCTCTTCTTGTGTTTCAAGCAACAACTGTTCTCCGTTGCAGTTATGTTCAGAAATGCTCTAACCGAAGCAGATGTTATATATGTTGATTTATAACATGTTTAACGGCTAAATATAAAAAAAAAAAAAAACCTAACATAATCTTAGAAGTTCTTTAATTACGAGAAAGTTTTAGTACGTTTCATACTCAATGCGCTTCATTCCATTAAGAGTTCATACGAACACCTTCATGATGAAATATAAAATATTACCCTTTATATTTGATTTGAACCGTTAGTTACTCTGATCATGGAATATTTGTTTATAGTAATTTGGGCATAGTTTTCATGTTATAAAAACTAAAAATATCTTAAGAGAGATAGCTTATCTCAGAATGTCACAATCTGCCCTCTCTGTGTCACGGTTTTAAATCAGCTTACAGTTAATTGTTTCAATTTTGAATCTTCAAGTTCATTTTACCACGTATGTCAGGTACTAGTTTTTGTCCTCACTCTTATCAATAAAATATCACGTTTTTTATTTGTCAAATTTTTATATGATTTTAGGTTTTTTTGGTTGATTTTCAAGTGAAAATGTCTGAACTGATTTCGACGAAACTATTTTATTTATCCATGATATTTGCAACTATTAAAATAAAAATACATTTAGCATGTGTGGAAAACAAAATATAAGGAAAAAAAAAAACTTATTGAGATAATTTCCACTGGTAGCACTCTAATAATATATTTACATAAGAAGACCCCACAAGGTCATTATCTTTTCAGACGCCTCAGATGTTATCAGGTAACGAAAAGGAACCAATGTTTGAAACTAATGGATTCGGATGGTTCGAGATTTTTTCATGGAAGGATAGGTGTCTGGATTTGGCCAAATCGGAAACATATGGTGCATTAAACGCGTTATGGATAATTTTATTTGAGGCAAAGTGAGGAACATTGAGGATTTTGGTTTGTAAGGATTGGATACGAAGGCAATTCGATATTTTTTGTTAAAATAACTTATTGTTGTTATTTAGAGACGTCATGAGGTTTTAAGAAATATTAGACTGTTGCACAAGATCTTGGAACAAAATTTTTTATATAGTATTTTATAACCATATCTTTAAAATATTTCATTTTTATGTAACAATAAATCAGATAAATAGGTTCAATATCTATTGAGAATTCTGTTAATTAGTTATTAACTTTTTAAGCCTCCATCATCGGATCCACAAAGGTAGTCCATTGTAGATGAAAATTGAGTCCATAAAACAGATTTTGCACTTGAAATTCTAAACAGTGCCATAGGATGAAGAATTTGGCGGGGCTGTCGAACTAGACGGTACGAATCCATCGCTTGATAGGCATCATAATAAAGTATAAAACGTGTGAGATAAATTATATAAAAGGAACTGAATTATAAAGATGGAAGATAATGGAATAGAATTCAGAAAAAAAGTGTTACATAATTACTAGAGATCGTCGAGCATAGATAATAGTTTTTCTTCATTCGGCCCTGATTCATTTGGTCGGAGTATATACAAAAGGTTATCTATATATTTATAAAGGATATTCCAGGTTCAGGGGATCCAAAAGTTCCTCTATGCACCTGAGGAATAGATATCCTTCATAGTTTCTTTGGAAAGTCTCAGGTAAAATCAAAGTTAAAAACAATGTCCTCATGACATTGTAAATACGTTATAAAAATAACGCAATCATAATTATAAATGATTAACGTTCATGTAATTGATAAAAACCCTAGCGTTTCTTGAGCAAGGCCAAGAGTAGTCTCAATATGGAATCATTCCTCTAGGTGCAATAAACGTATAACCAGCTAGTCATACGTATATATATATATTTATATATATGTATATATATATATATATATATATATATATATATATATATATATATATATATATATATAAGTAAATAATATAGTTTTTAAAATGAATAAAAATTGAGGAAGGAGGAGATTTTTATTTTATTTCTATTTTCATTTAATCTAAATCTTTCAGAACTACTTTTAGTAGTATAAATTTGGATATAAATGATCCACCTTCCTTGTATGTGCTCTCTGTGGTGATAAAAATCCTCATTACGAATACCGTACAAGTAAAACTTCCACACATGGAATGACGTAAATCAATCAGTCATATGTGCGTCAAACTAAACAACGGGACGAGGTCTATGATGCAGCTCATGAGATAAAAAATACATCGTTACAGTTATTGTTGAAATATGTATACAATTAAAAAAAATTACGTATCTTTTGATATATGTTGGAGAAGAGGAAATAATAATTTATTACATTTATATTATTATATTACCTACAGTTAATGTTTTCTTTTATTCATTTGTATGATCTTTAATAATTATTATAATTAAAGGACTAGATGTAAAAACCTAGTAAGTCCAGAAATGCAGACACTTGGAGAGCCATATGAATTTAAAGGTGACAACTGGTTATTCAGCAGTTAAGTCTTGAATAAATTTGCAACTATCTCGGTTTTTGCTTCAAAGTTAGTACCTATACATTCATTATCAATAGTGCCAAAAGCAAGGCAAGATAAGATGTCAGTATACAGCTAGTTTTGGCATTAGGAAATCATTATTGCTATTAAGCGATAATAGAGTTTTTCCCACATTATTTATCGGATAGGAGAATACTGCTGTTACATTTCTCAGGTTTTAAATGTCTATTTTTACTATACACATGTCCTGGTTTGTCGGATATACGAACACCGAATTTATTAAAATCATTTACTGGGCTGCTAGAAGACTTGACAGAAGCAGAAAATCAAAACTCAGAAAAAAACAAAAACAAATTGTGGCCGGTCCTTCCACCAATCTAACATTGTCCGCAAACAAAAATGCATTGAGAGAGAAAATGAAGTGCAAGTTCTTGCATCAAGTCCTTAAACTATCTTTTTATATTTTACTGTAACAGCATGTTAACTCGTACTATCAACAATCTTCGGTTTAAACACACCTTAAGTTTATCAAAGTTTTTCTGAAAACATTTGTTAAGAATTGGTGGAGTAGTAGGAGGAGGAAGGGAGATTAGGAGAATACAGACGTTCTGAGGACTTCTAACGGTTTTAGGATTTCCTATATAATAAGTAATAAGTATATATAAGTAATAAGTAATAAGAGAGTCATGATATTGATCGTTGTTCAAATGTTAGATCAATTGTACTACATAATATCTATTATTGAAATAGTCACATTTTTAAGTTTTGCTAGAATTGGGGGACAATGCTTTCTTATTTCTCTATGCTTCAACCACTTATGGATGCAGTATAAAGTGGTTGAAGTACGTAATGTAAACTCGTCTATTCGTGCTAAATATATACTTTCTTATTTACTTGTTATTTTATTTGAGACATAAATTTTAATGGTCAATAAGCTTTTATTTTGAAATAATCTAACGAAGTTGCTAGCATTAATATTATTTCTAATGCTTCATAAAGAACCAAGGCGTAATAAACAATGTAACTCAGTAGGTTATAAAAGCCATTAAAATTAATTGGATGATACTTGCAGCTTGTAATTGTAACATTAGCAGGTAATAGTATCGATAGCAGTACTAAACTCAAAGGGTGGTAAAGAATACTGAGCATCAGGAATTATCTTATCCACTAAATTACTTGGCGCTATGCGGGTCACTATCTATACCTTCTGCATCTGGCGTATCATGGGGGTTATCTTCCGCTTTATGAGGATTAATGCTTATTGATTTTACTTACAATTTATTAATTTTGGATATTATTAAGTTATAGTAACTTTGTAAAGTTTTTCCTATTTTAAAAAGTCAATTTTTTTTTAGGTATTGATACAAAAATAAAATTCGCACGTTAGCTTAAATATAAATGATTATTCAACTATATAGACAATAACACCATTTTTTTCTAAAAAACTGTTTAGAACAGATATATCGATCCGTCCAAAATAGGTACGTTATGAGTACAATATTGAAATAAAGTGTCAAACAAAGCAATATGGAGATAAATATTTTCTTAGAGAGTAATAAAGTTGAAATTTGTTTTTTGCATCCTATTAATGGGATTTTTTTAGTGATTGAAAAATAAAAATGTTTTACTATTTATTCTCGTACAGGTTTCTTCAGACTTTCCTCTTTCTCTCTCTCTCTCTTTTTTTCTCCAAAATTACGATCATAATGAAAATTTCAAGATGATCCTAGTCCGTGGTACAGACACCCTTTTATCGAATTATTAACTTCAGAAATAGTTTCATCTCATCGTAATCTAGAAATATTCTATTTGCTAAAACTCTTGGAATTGGTGCTTTTTCAATCTGAAGGGGGCAAACTTTGTCTATTTAATTAGGTACTAAAAACTCGTAAATACACATTTGCTTACAATTTGGATCGTAAGATAATTTGATCACAAAATCGAGAAAAAATGTGGCCTTCAAAAATATTGAGCCGTTTGGCGTGACCTACACCCCCACATTTTTCAAAATAACGAGGTTATATAGACCAAACGGCTCAGTATTTTTGTAGACCACCTTTTTTTTCGTTTTTGTGATCAAATTATCTTACTATCCAAGTAGAAAGCAAATGTGTATTTACGAGTTTTTAGTATCTAATTAAATAGACAAAGTTTGCGCCCCTCCAAAGTGAAAACATCCCAATTCCAAGAGTTTTCTTAAATAAAATAGTTGTAGGTTACGATACGATGAAACTATTTACGAAGTTTCAGGCGGATGTTAATAATTCCACAAAAAGGGGTCTGTACCACGGACTATCCATTAATCTATTCAATGATATTACGAACCGCCTATAGACTGACTGCATGAATAGCACAAACCCGACCTAGTTCCTTACCTTGTTCCCGACTTAGTAAATTAGAATCCAAGATAAAATATAACAATTATTTGTAAGTTTTTAGTTATTTCTAATTTTTTTTTATATGGGTTAAAAGAGAAGTAATTTACGTTTCAAATGATTCTAACAACGTCGAATTCGGAGAAACCCCCGGATAGTTATGAATGTTTAGATAACGGGCAGGAAAAAATTGCGTTGAAAAATTAAAACATCTTAATTTACCAAAAAAAAAAAAAAATAGAAATATATTTGTATATAATAAACTTACCATCCAAACCATAGGAAAAAAATACTATACTTATTTAAAAATAAAATAAAATAATTGTGAAAGGAATTCCCTAACATGTGCCCAATATTTTCCAGTGTCGCATTACCAAAAACGATTGGTTGAACTCACTGACTGTCACCTTTGCTTGTAGTTTTAGTGTATTTTGAAAAAAAAAAATGTTATGTACTAATCCACATAAAGAATCAACAATCGGAAAGGATATGTTATGCAACTCGGAATTGTTGATGTTATAAATAATTAAAGGAGGCATCCTGGTAGACCTCGGATTGGAGACAGTAAGTCGGAACAGACTTGATGAAAAGCGATTACTTGGAATGGCTACCTTGATCTCAGTCTAGTCCAGGACGATGCGAGGCGCCGAGGGAAGTAAATGAAGAAATAAATTAATTTATAATACGGCAACAGTATCGAACCTAAAAGTATCAATTATTTATTCACATACATCTTAGGAAAAGCTGTCTCTTATGTATTTCCATGAGATATTGTTAGGTGTAAAGAGAATCTAAGCAATATTAATTATTTAATACTAATATTATATTATCATACCAACTGTCTATCTGCCTATCTCCCTGTCTTTCTGTGCCAAAATTTCCTCGGGAAATAGTGGACCGATTTTGGTGTTTCTTTTTTTATTTTGTAGGGTTTTGACTACTCATGCCTGTGACACAAATTGAGTGCTCCATGCGCAATAGCTGCTGCGCAATAAAAGAAAAACCTGTTTTTATCTAGACTGTTGCGCGAAAACGGCTCTAACGATTTTGATGAAACTTTCATATGATGTTCTAATAATTGTCCTTTCAATTTACATAAATGGACTTAATTCTCGAGAAAATTCAGGAAAAAAATGTATAAAGAAAAAGCTGTCTCTTATGTATTTCCATGAGATATTGTTAGGTGTAAAGAGAATCTAAGCAATATTATTAATTTAATACTAATATTATATTATCATACCAACTGTCTATCTGCCTATCTCCCTGTCTTTCTGTGCCAAAATTTCCTCGGGAAATAGTGGACCGATTTTGGTGTTTCTTTTTTTATTTTGTAGGGTTTTGACTACTCATGCCTGTGACACAAATTGAGTGCTCCATGCGCAATAGCTGCTGCGCAATAAAAGAAAAACATCTTTTTCTATAAACTGTAGCGCGAAAACGGCTCTAACGATTTTGATGAAACTTTCATGTGATGTTCTAATAATTGTCCTTTCAATTTACATAAATGGACTTATTCTCGAGAAAATTCAGGAAAAAAATGTATAAAGAAAAAGCTGTCTCTTATGTATTTCCATGAGATATTGTTAGGTGTAAAGAGAATCTAAACAATATTATTAATTTAATACTAATATTATATTATCATACCAACTGTCTATCTGCCTATCTCCCTGTCTTTCTGTGCCAAAATTTCCTCGGGAACAAGTGGACCGATTTTAGTGTTTCTTTTTTCATTTTGTAGGGTTTTGACTACTGATGCCTGTTACACAAATGAGTGCTCCATACACAAACAGCTGCTGCGCAATAAATGAAAAATATGTTTTTCTATGGACTGTAGCGCGAAAACGGCTCTAACGATTTTGATGAAACTTTCCTATAATCTTCTAATAATTGTCCTTTCAATTTTCATAAATGGACTTAATTCCCGAGAAAATTCAGGAAAAAAATGTATAAAGAAAAGAAGAATGTTTTGGTGTCTAACTCGATAAGAATATATTCTGTGGTAAAATTTATAAAAAAAACTTTTGAAGGATAATTAAATTACCAACAAACAAAAAAAAAAAATCATCGGAGTCGAACCAGTATTAGCGATGATACAGCTTATTATATTTTCAACACATGTCTTAATTTATTAGTTTTCTACCTGTACTAGGTAAGGAAAGTATTGCGATCGGTCAAATTTCGGATTTGCGGTTTTCGACGGATCTATACGTTTCAGAGTCCCTTGAGTCCGAAAAACTAGCTGCGGTGCAATAAATGAAAAACTATAGACTGCAGCGGTCCATTTCGGACAACTATTAACGAAGTTACAGCTATTCAATTTCCGATGTAAGATCACTGGTTCATATCCTGGTGTCAGAAAGGGATGAATAAGAGAAAAAAGATAACTAAGTGAAAGTAAGAAAATCTATTACGTGCATCACACAAGCTTCACTATTTTCTTCACTTTTAACAGAAATTTTTGTTTGATAAAATTAGGCTATGGTAAAAAGTTTTTGATCAGCAATATTAGAGGATATTGAATTTTTTACACTGATCTACCTTAAGGCTGTTTATATTGCTTTATTTTATCAAATAAATCTTACTCAAATCTTTTCTTTGATCAATTTTCAGGAAAATAAATCTAATAAATTGTTTTTTGTTTCTTGATGGACATATGTAAAGATATAAAAATCTTTCTGAAATAAGTAGGAAAATCGTGTGAGCGGACACACAATTTTTTAAAAATATTTTATTATTAAAATTAATAAATTTTCCATGTTAATACAGTACAGCTAGATACCCTACCATGATATCTCATCGTATATCTCTTCCCGATTATTATTTCTCCCATGTTCTTCTCCCTTTTACAGAGGCAGGTAAAACCAAATATTTTAATAATTAAAAATTTAGTTTATTCACATTCGATCTGAAAACTCAGTCACTGATAACTGCGTAAACAATAACTGTTACATTTTTGTAATTCTTTCTGTTAAAGTATAATAATTAACAATGCTTTCTAACTAAGAGGGCAATGGTCTTACTTCCGGTGAGGACTAATTCGCACTGAGGGTATGTGATCGGGATTTTATCCTTTGATCTCTGTATTAGTACTCCTAGCGCTCCAGCTACTCAATTATGTTCCTCAACATTTAATATCACATATATATATAATAGTTATTTAGATTGAATATAACTAACATATGCGTGTAATATATATAATTTAGCATTCATTACGGCGGTTCATGCACTATGAATAATTATAAATTGGATACACCACCTGGAATAGTATGTTCTATTTTAGAACAACTTATACTTGTTCTGAGGTAGATGAGAGAGGATGGGTTAAACAAGTTTATAACATACCTAATATGTTAATGGTAAATAACCTTATTTTGATTTTTGATATTTTAGTGGGTTATTGATATAATTATTATATTCAATCAATCGACGATTCCTGATTTACAAAAATACTACATTACGCCATTTTATTAATAAAAAATCTTTATAACAGGAAGTTTTATTTCCTCTATATTATAACGTTTTGGCCTTAATGTCAATATAAAATATTAAAGAAAACATAAAAACAACAGTTATAACAAGTGATTAATTTTTTTTTTAGTATATTACTCTATGGTAGTAATTGATAAAGTAATAGTATCATAAATTCTGTTGTTTCTAATTCTTTCTTTTTCATAATTTTTTTTCTCATTTTGTTAAAAACAGTTCTCTAAAAATATAAAAAATTAACTTTACTTTCACAATTTAACAATAGGTTTTATATAAAATTGTTTATTTATAGAAATTATAATTTTAAAAAAATCTTTTTTGGGGCAAATTTATTTCTTAAAAGAGCACTACCCACCCTCCCTTCGAAAAAAAAAACAAAAACAACTTTACCTTATTATTATTTTCTTTGATAATAATCAGGCACTGTTTAATTATTCTTCCGTAAATTAGAATTTTATAACTTTCATGTAGCTCTATATAAAAGAGGAAAGTATTTTTCTATTTTTTGTTTGTTAAGGTTTATTTAGGTAAAAATAATTTTTTTCTATTCAGTTTTTATTATTTTATTAGAAAAATATATAAAATGATACAAATTTACTTTCCTCTTGTTTTTATTATTTAGTACAATCCTTAATTATTTATTGATTAGAAATGTTAAAATACCTTTCAATTTATCATGGTTTATAGAGTTCCGATATATGGTTTAAATAAATTGATGGAGCACAAAATTTTCTTGCATACAGCTGATGTAAATATTTGAAAAAACTTTGTACTGAGGAGAAATGTGCTTTGGTTCTCTTTAATATGAGACATAATTATTAGTAATGCGATTTTCTATACTTTCATTGTCACCTGTATGTTTTTAATGCTCTTGTAGCTTTAATTACTGCATTATTCATTTGAATACTTTGGCTATTTATTTAATTTTGTATTTTATCCAGCCTCGTAAATTATTTTTACTAATATGATTACGCAAGAGTAATTTGTGTTTTGTGGGTTTTTGGGCAAACTCTGTTTGAAAATGCTCTCTATCTTAAGGAACGGTGGCGGAAGCATTTCTTTTGATCCTATACGGAGAAACCTATTTTCAGAGCATAATATATGCAAACAACTGGATACACGTGGAATGCGATTGCTTCAGGATTCTTCCAAGTTTTCGGTTGTCGAATTGGATCTTACCACGATTTAATGTTAGTTTTAGAATAGATGAAATTTTTCGTGTCTTATCTTGTCGAACATATTTCAAAGTACTTTATATTGGATCGACACTACCTGACAAATTTTCTATTTTTCAATACATTTTAAATTTAAAAAAATCAATACATTCTTTTTTACTTTCCTACCTATACTAGGTAAGGAAAGTATTGCGATCAGGTCAAATTTCCTACATGGGGTATTCGACGGATTTATATGTTTGAGAGCCCCTTGAGTCCGAAAAACACATCTTCAGCCATTGGTCAGTCTGTGCCACGGTTATCTCGAGAACTACTGAACCGATTTTGTTGCTCCTTTTTTTATTTTGACTACTGATGCATGTGACAGAAATCCATGCTCAAAGCTGCTGCGCAATAATTGAAAAACATGTTTTTCCATTAACTGCAGCGCAAAAACGGCTTTAGCGATTTTGATAAAACTTTCCTATAATTTTCTAATTAATGTCCTTTCAATTTTTGTACCCGTACTAAATTATTGAGAAAATACAGCAAAAAAGATATTAAGAAAAATGTTTTGGGGCCTAACTCACTAAGTATGTATTCTACGGTAAAATTTATATAAAAACTTTTGAAAGGTAATTAAATTACCAACAAAACAAAAATAAGCAACAGAAAAAACAAAACAAAAAACAGAATCGAACCAGTATTGCCGATGATACATTGTATTCTATTTTCTACACATGTTTTAATTTATTACTTTCCTACCTATACTAGGTAAAGAAAGTATTGCGATCGGGTCAAATTTCCGGTAAGCGGTATTCGACGGATCTATACGTTTCAGAGCCCCCTGAGATCGAAAAACACATTTTCAGCCATTGGTCTATCTGTCTGTCTGTACCAAGGATGCCAAGAAAATGGCTGTTAATTTCCTACAAAACTATATGAAAATCTTTCATTTCGTACAACTATCGACGAAGTTACAGCTATTCAATTTCGTATGTAAGACTACGTGGTAGAATCGGTGAACGAGAGAAAATAAAGAAAAGTAAGTGGGAGTAAGAAAATCTGTTGCCCGCATCACACAAGTTTTCTCTCGACTTTTAATAGAAATTATTTTGTGACAAGATTAGGCTATGGTAAAAAGTTCTTGATCAGCAATATTAGAGGGTATTGAATTTTTTATGCTGATCTTCCGCAAGCCGATTTATATTGCTTTAGTCTATTTAAGAAATCTTTTCTTTGATCATTTTTCAGGAAAATAAATCTAATTCAGTTTTTTTTTGTTTCTTAATGAACATATTTAAAGATATAAAAACTTTTTTTTGTTTTGTGACACCTTTTTTTTGTTTTGTTAATTAATTAGTCGATCTAATTATAATAAACGATTTATAAGGGATGCATGCAATACGGTAACTGCTAAATAACATTGAAATTGGTAATGATGGCATTGAAATGGCGACAGGCAGTTAACTGAATCACATACACATCTCACATTCGCGTCTAGGCACGTGCCTTCTTTCCTTACCTTGAAAATTGCAAATTCTCGTCGGCAATTTTATCTGATACTTGCTCCACAGAAAATAGAAAATAACTGTTGAAATGTTCTCAATAGTATAAATATATACGTGTACCTTGGGCCACCCTAAGAATAAAAAATTCCACCGATTTGTGGCAAAATTGAGTAGGCTGCACTCCCAACACTTTCCAGCTTATTTTGGTTCCTCTGATTCGCTACATTTTTTGATAATGTTGATTAGTGTCATTTAGAGTTGAAAAAATAATTTTTCTTTACGTGATATAATAATTTTTAATAAAAAAAAGTACATAAACATACTCAAAATTATTAGTCGATTGATGCATAGTAATCTCTCTAGCTTCTTTTGAAAGCAAGTTTTAAGCAAAATACTTTTGGACTTTGCTAAAAAAAAAAAATGAAGTTACAGAGCTCGGCCCAAAGTACATTAATATAATTTCAAAATATGTCTTTCGTAAGAATAAATCCTTGATTTATGATTTATACTGAAGAATTTTATAAAAGCTTATTTACTGACTGCAAGCGTAATATATTTCGGGCTTTCAACAGATGACATGAAGAAGTTAGCATAGGAGTGTAGATAAGCGATACTTATTATTGAATAATAATTATAATTCCTATTACAACAAATATTGTCCAAAATTCAATTCATAGCACAAGGTACAATATAGAGTGACCCAAGACACAACTATATTAATTGTTAATATTTTCTTATTTTTAAAAATGAGTTTTTTTCATAGTAAAAATCTGATGATAAAGTAATATATATAAAAATTGTTTATTTGTTCAAAGCATGACAAATAAAATTCTTTTTTGAACTTTTAAAAATAAACGCTCTAAGCTTCCAGTTTACTTATAAACGTGACTACAATAAGACCTATTTGGACTTATTTACCTATTTGACCTATTTGGAGTTGAGCTTTGGGGCTCCACTAAGCCATCGAATTCCTCTCGTATCCAATCCTTACAATCCAAAATCCTTGTACCTTCGGAAAATCCTGAATGCTCCTTACTTTGTCACCAATAAAATAATCCATAATGACTTTAATGTTCCTTATGTTTCCGATTTGGCCCAATCCAGATACCAATCCTTCCATAATAAACTTCAGAACCAGCCGAATCCTCTCGTCTCTAACCTTGCTTCCTCTTCTATTCCTGATAACCCTCCGAGGCGTCTGAAAAGAAGATGGCATCGAGATCTCTTATTGTAAATACATTTATTTTTAGAGTGCTACCAGTGGGTAGTTTCTCAACAAGTGATTTCATGTTATTATTTTCTGTTATCAAATTTACTTAATGTATTTTACTTATTAATACAGTTGTAAATATCATGAATAAATAAAAATAATTTTTTTTAAAAAAATCATTGTTATTTTAGCAGTTATGGAGCATTGGAAAAAAGTGACTCAAGGTACACGTATTTTCCGCATATATATAAAAAAAAGAAGTTGAATGTTTGTGATGTCTACAATTGTGAAGTTTTGTGATTATTACTTTCACTTTCCTATTTTGAAATATATTGAAAAGGATCGTGATCATTAAAAATGTCTAAGGAAATACATGTTTTAAGGGTCAGTTGTAAGTAAATTTTATAAGTTGAGAAGCAGTTATTGTTTAGTTTTCTTACTCAAATTTTAGAATGTGATATTTTCGTATACATTTGTATTTTTTTTTTTTAATTTCTGTCCGAAAGTTATGTATAAATGATTGTATTGTACGCCATTGCTTGTGTAAAATACTCTCCTTCCGAGGGACAGAGGTGAGAGGTGGAAAGGAGTACGTTGAACCGTGAACAGCCAGAAGACACCACTGACCCTATCATTTCCACGCTCCAGTGGTCCTTGATTGGTACCGCTCCGGTCCGCCTTATTCGGTGAGCGGGCCAAGGACGTCGTCTCGTTGCCCACCCTTCGCGTCCAGAGCGATCTTGTGATCTTGCAGAGGCAGTCGTTTGTTAGTTAATATAAAAAAATTATAAGTATATAGTTGATTTCACTTGATTGTTGATCTGTGAGTGAAGGGATTCACATTAAATACTATCTATTTTCCTTCTACCTTGCCTTGTAGGTAATGCCGGATTTGTCAGGTACTTGTCATATATCTTATTTACTAGACGTTATACAATTAATGTTTCCAAAGTTAGCACCTTCGATGTTGGTTGATCTTCTTGGAACTGGTCCTCGTCACCATAGATGGAAATTTGATCGATTTCCACTCGTAAATAAAATCTCTCTCTCTCTCTCCGTTAGGACATAGAGCCCTACTTCTCTCATCAACTATATTCACAGAGAACAGGAAGTTCAACAATAATGACAAAGACCGTACAATGAAATATGAAAATCCTCAATAAGTGTATGCTACAGCCTAATTTCTTAATCCAATGTAATATCAGTAGCTTTTATTTGGTTCACATTTATCTCCAATGAATATGCACCATAGTTTTTCTGTTTTATACATTAAATATGAAATTAAATGTTATTTTAAAAGAAATTTTTCTAAAAAAAAAATTATATATATATATATATATATATATATATATATATATATATATATATATATATATATAGTCATGAAAGGAAATAATATATGTAAGTACTAAGATTGAATACCTCATACGGGTGACTGATATAGGGCGTGGTCGGATGTGGTTTGTCACATACGACAGCTGATGAACATCTTAAAGTTTTGAGAATAAGTATTGCGTATAGTTTTCGGTCCGACTGGTAAATAAAAAAAATATGTAAATTGATAACAGTAATTATATTTTTTAAATGTTTGTTATTGTTTATATTTACTGGTAATCGTACAGCTACAGGTGGGGGGATTAGTCCAGTAAGTAGGTCCTATCGTGGTCCTTTTTACCAACACCTGACGACTACATTCAGGTTGCCGCCTCGTACTTACCAGAGTGGGAATGCTCCACAGGACCGCTAAGAAATGAAAAGTAACCGATCTAGGTGGGAATCGAACCTGGTAGTTCAGAACCGGGTAGTCTGGGACCCACGCCCTAACGTGCTCGGCCATACCGTGCTCTGATGATTATATTTACAATTTTTCTTATAATATGTAATTATTAATCCGACAAAAATGTTCGTGGGCTGCAAAGTTTTAGGTACATTTGGATTTCAATTAGTATATTATAATACTATTACAGTATTTCATTTATAGAAATCATAATAAGATCATTACAGATAATAAGGTCTTTACAATTCAAAGTATGTAAACAGATATGGTCAAAGCAATTATTAATTTATTATATGACGTTATTCACTGAAATATCCGTTATCTACTTTTTTAGGAAAGTAGATTCCATTATTTTTTTTTCCTTATGTGTTGAACTGAATAGAGTGTTCAGTACCAACGGAAAGTTGGAATCCTGTTTTTGAAAGAGCTTCTTTTTCCTCATTTAACTGCGTTTTAATTTAATTTAAATGCGTAAGCATAAACATTTTTGTTTATCCAGTGACTTCTGTGACTTGTTTTTTTAAGAATGAAATAAGAAAATGTTTAAATATAGGAATTGATTTAATTAATAATTAATCTAATTGCCAATTATCCTCTTGAATTCATACGGTATCAATAGTATTCGTTCGATATCCGATAAGGTTTATTCCTAATATTTATGAACTGTATATAAAAATACATTATCTTACATAATGCAGAATCAAGCTACAAACAGAACTGTTATCTTTTCCCTTCGACGAGGACGTTAATGAAATGAAGGACGTTAAACCCACATGATTTAAAGGATAGCGAAGCTTCGTGGGTTGACCTGCACAATATCTTGGACGTATTAAAGTTAAAATCGAAATTGATCCATCGAATTGATATTACAGTCATTATGATTGTTATTAATAAATCAGATAATACTTAATTACTCTAATTTATTAATATTTCTCTGTTAACCCAATCTCATTACAGCTTTATTCAAATTATTAAATAAGAAACTATAAATATAACAATAAAAACTATGAAAATAATTATTAGAATATGTATTAATACTGTTACATAGGATGTTTCATTTATGTTTATATATATATATATATATATATATAACTTACGTCGGTTCGAACTCGGAAAGATAAAAAAAAGAAAGAAGGAAGAGGTTTGAAATGAAACGCGTGGTTGCTCAAATAAGACTGACTTTATTCTCTCCGTAATGCTATATATATAGCATTACGGTTTGTTTACAACTATTGTCTAGGATTAACTCTCATATAAACTTACATCTAACCATAACTCCCCCCCGCCAGTTTATGAACACTTCTCATAAACTAACGCAGGGTTAGTGATATAATACATAACAAAACATAATACATAACAAAACAAAACAAAATAATCTTCGTAACAAAAAAAAAAATAATCTTCCTTGGCATTCCCATACAGCCATAGCACAGAACAAATAAAATTAAACATTTTCCTGTAATAAAAGATTTCCAACTGAAACAAACCTTCTACCGTCCTTCCATAGCTTGTAGGAGACAGAAAAGAGGATATACCACTATTTACGACTGACCCGGTTCTATCGGGAGTTTCAACTGTTCTATGTGAATAGTCCTTCGTTTCTTAGGATCGTTCAGACTCTGAATGGTACAAAGGT
The DNA here is from genome assembly GCA_928085145.1 of Nezara viridula. Taxonomy (NCBI): domain Eukaryota; kingdom Metazoa; phylum Arthropoda; class Insecta; order Hemiptera; family Pentatomidae; genus Nezara; species Nezara viridula. The sequence goes on along the minus strand of OV725079.1, from coordinate 89,865,235 downwards.
TGTGTTCGCGAAGTACAATCACTTTGAATGGTCCGTCGTAGCGTGCTAGTTCTTTCCCCCTATTAGAACCTACCCTACGATAGACTGTCATCCCTATCTTCAAGTCCCCCATTCTGTCCTTGAGGTTCAGATTGGCCTTCTCCACCCTTTTCCGTTTTTCCCGCTCTATTTTCCCTCTCGTTTTTTCCCATACTTTCTTTATCTCTGCCCTGTTGCAAGTGATCCGTTGAGCTTGTGCTTCATCCGTGAGTGTTTCCATCCAATCCCGTCGCCGTATATTCACTCCAAACAATACCTCGACCGGAGAAAACCCTGTAACGGAGTGGATCGAATGGTTATAGGCCGCAACTGCTCTTTTCATAGCTACATCCCCTTCCAATCCCTGCTCCCCTTGATAAATACGTAGGTGGTCGCTTAACGTGCTGTGCAACCTCTCGATATTTCCTCTGCCCTTTGTATGTCCCGGAGTATTAAAATGCCAATCTATATCTAAACGTTTAACCTCCTCGCGTACGGTACTGTTGTCGAACTCCCTCCCTCCATCCGACGTTATGCGATCAGGCACTCCGTAGAACTGGGCCCACGTTTGTAGAGCCCCCACAACCGCCTCCGACAACTTATCTCTTACTTGATGTGTCATCGCTACCTTGCTGAAGAGGTCGATCATCGTAATCCACTTAAACCCCCTCCAGGTAAAAGTATCGACTTGCACATCTTTCAATGGTATGTCTCCCGTAGGGGTTTCCTCCTGTAATCCTTGAGGTGGCCGTCTATCGTATTTAGTGCGCGCGCACACTTCGCATCTCCCAATGATTTCTGAAATTGTCTTCCTCATGCCATCCCAGAAATACCTTCTGCGCAACGCTTGAAACGTCTCTTGTTCCCCCCGATGGTTGGTCTTGCCCTGGTGGTGTGCCAATGTTACCTCCCTCTGCTGCTCCTTGTCCGTCACCGTTTCGACTAAGTATTTACACCTGATAAACGATCTGTCGATGCCTATTTTTTCTGATCTCCAGAGTCTCTTGATTTTTTCCCAGACGGTTGCATTCCCCACATACAGGTGGTGAACCTTTCCCGGCTCCGAGGCGTCCTGCAGAGCCTTACGAATTTGTTCCTCTTTCACCCCTGGTTGGGACCAAATGGTGTTCACCTTCTTCCCTCCATACTTACTGAAGTCAATCTTCATGAGTCCCGACGTTCTGGTCTTCCAAATTACCTGTCGTCGCTTATCATTGATGATCTCTTCGCACTCCTCGATGTCTGTAGGCCTTTCTTCCACTGAGCTCTCTTCTCCTCTCGATCCCTCTGCTTCCACATTCCCTGGTTCCCCTTCCCCTTCTGGTGTCCACGCTCTCAAAAACTGCCGCACGTCCCGCGACGACTCTCCTTCTTCCTCCTCGATAGCATTTATCATTATGGCTCTGGACAGCCAGTCCGCTACCACGTTGTCTTTACCTGGTTTATATACGACCTCCATATTGTACTGGCTTAGAAATTGTTTCCACCGAGTGACCCTAGCCGATGATTCCTTTAAATTACCAACCCATTGCAACGGTCTGTGATCGGTATGCACCCTAAATTTTCTGCCAAAAATATACGGCCTAAAGTGTCCTACCGCCCATACAATGGCCAAGAGTTCCCTTTCCAAGGCGCTATATCGCGTTTCCGCATCTGTAAGCCGCCGACTCGCATACGCTACTGGCTGTTCCCCCTTAGTTCCCTCTTGAGCAAGTACTGCCCCCAACGCATACTCACTCGCATCTGTAGTGACAATAAACATCTTCGCAAAATCGGGGAAAGCGAGTACCGGCTTATCCTGTAACCGCGCCATGCACTTCCTTACGCTGTCCTCTATCTCCGACGTTATTATTATCTTCCGGCCTTTCTTCAGAAGATTATTAAGAGGTGCTAAATACTCCGCCATTTCCGGCACGAACCGACGGTAATAGTTGAGTGTTCCCAATAATCTGCGGATCCCTTTTACATCCCTGGGCATCGCCATATTTTGTATCGCCTCGACTTTCTGTTTATCGGGCCTGATCCCCTCCTTTGAAATGGAATGTCCCAGAAATGTTATCTGATCCTGTCCCAGAATCGATTTTTCCGCCGACAACTTCAGCCCAAACTGTCTTAATCTGTCGAATACGCGCCCTAAATGATCGACGTGCTCCTCTTCATCCTTACTGAAGACTAAGAGATCATCCATGTAGACTTGACAGAATTCTTCGTCTAATCCTCTCAAGAATTCGTCCATAAACCTCTGGAAAGTTATGGGAGCGTTCTTTAGTCCAAATGGCATGCGAGTAAACTCGTAATGCCCCCTCTCGAACGAAAACGCCGTTTTGTGTTGGTCCCTAGGGTTCATACGAATTTGGTGGTAGCCCGCCTTTAAATCCAAGGTACTAAAAATGGTTGCCCCACTAAGCCTGTCAATAATATCATCGAATCGCGGAAGCGGATACTTCTCGTCTAGGGTGTTGTCATTGAGCTTTCTGAAGTCTACCACCACCCTGTACTTCTGCTCTCCCGACGACGTCTTTTTCTTCACCGCCCACAGGGGACTATTGTATGGTGACGTGCTGTCCACGATGATGCCCTGCTTCTTCAAGCTTTCGAGCTCCTCCTTGATATGGCGACGTAAAGCCTGCGGGTAACGTCGCTCCTTCACGTACGTCACCTTTTCCTGTTTTAACGGGATCTCATGTGCTGTCCTCCCAGTTGCGCTCAACACCTCCCCCTCTTTAAAAAAAATATCCGCGTATTCCCTCTTTATCCTTTGGACCCAATGTTCCGCTTGTTCTATTGCCCCAATGTTCCCTTTTCCTCCCACTCTCCCTTTCTTACACCGGTACCTCTTTCCTCCCATTCGTACCCTCCAACCTGTTCCCCTGTAGTTTATTCGTGGTCTCACTCTACTCAATAGGTCACATCCGATTATACCCCCATATTCCCTCGGCATATTCTCTACTACATGTACCCTCAACTTCCCACTTCCTGGGATCCATTTGTCTAAATCTAACTCTACTTCCCCTTCTATCCTACATGGACCACCCAAAGTGATCAACCTACACGTACATTTTTTTATTCCCGGTATCCTCTCTCCTTTACACAACTCCTCCAACATCTGCCTAGATACTATTGTATTCGAACTTCCCGTATCCACCAGACACTTTCCCTTCCCCACAACACTTATGATTGGCAAACCAACGCACTCACCTCCAATATTATTTACTACCGCGTGGCTGCCTCCCCTCTGCTCCTCTCCTCATTCGTCTGATCTTCCTCTCCTGTCCGCGACGGCTCCCCCTTCTCCACTCTTTCTGCTGCTTCTGCTTCTTCGAGCTGCACTCACCACCGGCTCCTCCTCCTCGGTTCCAGATGTTCCCGACGAATCGTCCGACTCCGATGCCGCTCCTCTCTTCCTCCACAATCTCTGGGCGTTCACCTCCCTCGGCTCATCTCGGCCCGCTTCCCCCCGTCTACTCATATACGGGCATTGTCTAGCAATATGCCCCTCAGTTCCGCATTCGAAACATCGGGTTCGCGGGCAATTCGCCACTAGGTGACCTATCTTTCCGCACCCGTGGCATCTCCTGTCCTCCTTTGTCCATTTCCTTCTCTCCTTCCCTGGCTTTTTCTCCCTTATCGCCGTTCTTTCTCTCGCGCTAACTTCTCCTCCTCTTTTCTTCCAGCCTTCCTGTCTCGTTCTAAATCTACCGGGTTCCGCTCTCCTGTACGATACTCGGTTCCACCCGTTCTCATTCTCCTCTTCTCCCCTGGCTGCTTCTTCCTCCCGCGCGCTTGCATCAATCATTTCCTGGGCACACTCTACAAAACCCTTGTCTCTAGGTAGTCCATCCTTCTTTCCCGTGTCTCTACCCAGTTGTACTTTAAGGATGGTTGCCAGGAACGCCATTCTTGCTCCCGTTTCCACTGCATCCGCTACTTCCCTCGTCTTCTCCGTTACATTGTTGAATCGTGCCAACAGGTTTGCTGCATATTGTCCGTTGGACTGATACGGCTGTTTCTTCTCTCGGAACATCTGTAAGATGTCTTCTTCTGGGGCCCAACGGCCCCCTCCAAATGCCTTCTTCAGCCTGTCCTTCACGGTGCTCCATGGGGTGTCCTCATCCGCTTGGATCATGTTCAGCACACTCCTTTTAACCCGGCATACCAAGGCTGCCCTCAATGCGTTGGCATCCAGCGGATCTATCAAGTTTTCCCCTTCTTTGGCCGCTATACGCGATATCACCCGGTCGCCTCCCTTTAGAAAGTGGTTCAACTCACCTGTTCCTCCATCAAATCTCTCCAGGTCAGATATAGCTCTCCTCAGGTCCTGCGATGTCGCCGTTCTAACCTTCAGCCATTCCAGCGTCGTCGCATGTGCTGACGCTAACGTCTCCGTAGGTAGCGGAGGAAAGTCCCTCGCTAATGCTTCTGCCAACGTAGGAAACGCTGCCGGTGCCGCTGGTGCCGCAATCGGTTGCGCTACCTGTGCTGTAGGCGGTACTGGTGGTGGTGGACGTACTGGCGGTTGACCTACTCCGTTCGGCATCCTGTTTTTTTATTTATCTCCACGACGTGAAAAGAAAGAAGAAGAAAAAAAAATAAAAACGAAAAGACAACTACAACAGTAAACTCTTTAAGATTCCCGGGTTTCGGCACCACTTACGTCGGTTCGAACTCGGAAAGATAAAAAAAAGAAAGAAAGAAGAGGTTTGAAATGAAACGCGTGGTTGCTCAAATAAGACTGACTTTATTCTCTCCGTAATGCTATATATATAGCATTACGGTTTGTTTACAACTATTGTCTAGGATTAACTCTCATATAAACTTACATCTAACCATAACTTATATATATATATATATATATATATTTTATTGTGGAGTTAAAAATTGCGATTAAAATAGTTTTACATATTAACAATTATACAGCCTGACACCCTTTTTATTATTGGGCAGTTTTGAATTCGTTTTTTGAATTTAAATATAAACTAAAATTGTGGTATTGATGTGTTATTTTTTTTCTTATAACGCACTGTCAGTTATGAATAAACCAGTTTTTAAAAAATTATGAAGATTATTATGAAACGTGATTTAGGGCTTTAGAATTGCACTAATAAAAAGATACTGATCATTGACTTTTTTAAATTTTAACATTGTGCTACTTGTTAGAGAAATATTAATCTTTAAAAGTTTGAGTTTTTAAAATATGAATTTGTAAAACACGACTGGCTATTTTGGAATTGAATGTCTCGAAAGAAATAGAAAGAAAAAAAAAGGTTTATGATAGGTTACTTCTTTATGATAGGTTAGGTATATAATATACAAATTTTCCAAGATTAAACTGATTTCAAAATTATGTTTCGTTAGTATTGGTAAAAATATGTTGCATCTAATGATCATATCTTTGCAAATAGATCTTTACCTATAAATAATATCTTTACCAGCAAAAAAAACATATCAATTCTTTATAGGGAAATATTACAATCTGTCACATCTAAGGACTAATAGTTAGTGATAAAAGAGTAGCTAATTCACATTCTATGTAAAAAAACAATATTTAAAAAATCGCAAAATAATAATATTAAATAAGAAACTAAATCAATCAAAGTAACTACTGAAATGCACACATGCTTTTATATAATATTTACAGAATTCATTCAATCAACATCCCGAAGCCAATCCTTTCTTCCCACTCAAGGAATGAAAGGCAGAACTTTAGGAGATCCCAAGGCCTCTCCCTCAGCCGCATTACTGGTATTAAAACCAAACATACATGGCTTGAGTGGAAATTCTGGCAATTGCCAGAACTCCAATATATGCTTACAACAGGTCTCTGGACCACTGCTGCTTCAACCTTCGAGGAGGCTGGTATGGATGGGTAGAAATAGATAGGGATTGTTCAAATGGATTTGGATGATACGTAAGGTTTTGATAGAATTTGAAAAAAAAAATCAGTGATAAGGACAAAAGGTATATTAAGTTCACGGTGTAGGGCTTTGCTGGTTACATAGAACGGAGCATCAACTATTATTTTAAGGACTTTGGACTGAAGGCTTTTGGTGTTAGAAAATGTTGCTGTCCCCCACAGTTCTAGTCCGTAGGTAGAAAATAATTATTTATAAATTTAAGACTGATGAGGTAAGAATATGTATTTTTGAACGACTGTATAGATTTATGATTGTTTTTTTAATTTTTATTCCACCATAGAAATTGATTAAGTTGATATAAAAATTAAAATTTATTTTCCTAATATTAAATTAGATTCTAATTTTTGGTTTATTAAGAATATATATATTGATAAAACTGAAACTTAATACACTCAAGTCCTTGATGTTGACACAAACACCTATGACCGATGAAAAACCGCAAAATAGAAACTAGATTTACTTTTTATTGCCTGTGGTTTATACGTGTTGGCAGGTATATTTTGCATGTGTAATGAGCTATGTAAATGATCCATTTCTGAGATCAGCTTGATATTATTTTGTTTTTTAAAGGCGTCTCTCAAGGATTGTTTATAAATCTGTTTTGTTATTCGTTTTAACAGCTTTTTATTGATTGATTACCCTGAACTATCTATTACAATATATGAGCATATGTTTCAACAGAACCTGTTGTATATTTTTACTTTTTATATATATATTTTTTTTTTGTAACATTATACGGATGGAATATAAGATTGGTGGAAATAAGCTTTTAAGAAATGAGACTTTCAACTTTCCTTCTTCTCTCCCATATATATATATTTTTAAAAAAGTATAATTAGAGAGCAAAATATTTTCTATATTTTTTTTTGCTATCTATAGGTAGATGAATACACTGATTTATTAAGACATGATATAAAGATAAGATAGTTCATCTGTCAAAATAATTCCTATCTCAAACACATTACGATTAATAATAGCATTAATTTACGCTAGTGATTCGACTGTGCTATACACCATATTTGAAAAATAATTAAGACTCAGTCACTTTTGATGTTTTTTTCTGCGCTTCATCCAAAATATAAGAGGGATGAAAATAACGTTAGAAACAAACATTAGAACAACAAAAACATGTTTGATGTTTGATGTTTTCCATGTTTTTTCTTTTGTTCTGGTTTGGAAGATCCTCCTGATAATGTTTTCTTCGAAAATTCGCAACCTGGTCAAAATTTGGCGCCTCAAAAATTTTTTAGCGAAACCTGCACCGTGCCACCCCTTTCTGGGCATCTCTTGTAATGAATTTTTTTTTTATTTGGATTTTATACAACTTAAGGAGTCATATCCCCAACACCCAAAAGCCACTGCTCCCTGTCCATCCAATCTCCTTCACGAAGCCCTCTGGCTGCCATGCTTTCCTCCACGTCCTCTATCCATTTCTTCTTTGGCCTTCCACGCTTCCTTCTTTCAGGTGGCATATAGTTATAAATTTTCTTTGGCCAGCGGTTCTCATCCATCCGCATTAAGTGGCCATACCACTTTAACCGTTTGGTCCCGATCAGGTGAAGGATGTTCTTTTGACATCCGACCTTGTCTCTAATAGCTGCGTTTGGGATCCGCTCGATTCTGGATATGCCACAGCTTCTTCTCCAGAAATCCATTTCCATGGAAAGCAACTTATTTTCCATCTTTTTTGTCAGTGTCCAGACTTCTGATCCGTAAGTGGCTATGCTTTCTACAAAGGAATGGTATATCTTCTGATTATTTGTAATGAATATAAAACTAACAAAAGTGGATAATATTAAAAATAGATAATTATGAAAAACAGATAACAATAAAATTATTAAATAATCATAAGAATATTAAAAAAATAAAAAAAAAAAAGCTACAAGGGATATTTAAATGACAGCATAGAGTTTAAATTAAAAGTGTTTCCAATGATCCTGGAAACAGCAATAACCAAATAAATAAATAAATAATAGAACCTTTACTATAATAATTAGTAACTAAGATCAATAAAATAATATTAAGAACTAGATGTATTTTTTATTAACATCAACAATCTTATTGTTTTAGTTACTCCTTATTTTCTATTGTTAAGATTAGTGTATTCAGTATTATCCACTTTTGATAGTTTTACATTTAAAATATTTTATTCTATGTATAATGAAACGTAAAATCTCAGGTTTCGACGTGGGGGAGGGAGAGCTTAACTTTTTGTTTTTGATATTATATTGCCCGTGATCTCCTAATGTAGTCATATCATTAGAGTGCTACCATTGGGTAGTTACTCAGCAAGTGTATTCATGTCATTATATCAATTATGTCCAAATTTACTTGATGTATTTATGTAATACAGTTGTAAATGTCATAAAGAAATTAAAAAAAAAAAATATTATATTGCAATGGTTCAGTATTGAAAATAATAAACCAAACAGTGATCAAACTGTTTCTAAAAAGATGATTTTAGGAAAAAAAAAAATGCGTATTGAAATCTTTATATATTAAGATATATCATACATAAAGTCTTATAAGATAGGGAATTTAATTCAATACCCTTTTATAGTGCATATTGTAAAAAAATGACGATTTTTAATTTATTATTTTATTAAGTTCAAGAAATGTTCTTTTTTGCACTATATTTTTTGATCCATTAATCAGCTTGGAGATGTTTATTACAATATCTTTAATTGTGGGCCTGGTTCGTATAAATAAAATATTACCACTCTTAAATATAATTTAATTGTACATCCATAAAAATAATTTGTAAAAAAGAAAGAAAATAATGAGTTTACGTGAAAAGTGCTTATAATATAATTCTCATTTACCACATGAAAAATAAGTTTTTGCCTATTAAAGACTGTGTCTAATAAAAATATATGAGGAGAAACTTTCAACCACGTTTATGGTTATTAACTTTCAACTTATTTCATGACAGTAAAATCTTAACAAAGGTTTTTTATTTTCTTTAGCGATTATCCATTAGAAACTGTATAATGAACGAAAATAGATAGCGATCAGTTCTTGTCTTAACTAACAAGAAAATGTGCCTTGTTAGGTATTTTAATAAACTCGTGGTTTTTATAGTAGTGAACGGTTCTTGCAGAATTCTCTCACAGTTAACGTTATTTTTAAAAATATTTTATGTGGGTGTTTCTCTATTTTGTCTTAGCTAGTTGACCCCTCCGAAAAATTGGCATTTTTGTATTGATAAGTGGGTGAATAATGTATATGATTTTAGAACAGCCAGTAATTCCGGACTAACAGTATATGTTTTTGAAAAATGACGATAACATTCTTTGGTATTAAGTTATTAATGTTAGAACTCATAACGTTTAGCAATTTTTTTTCTATTATGAAAAAAATCTTATTGAGCAGGTCAATTTTTTCCTCGACCTAATAAGTTTTATAATATTATTATTAATATTACTAATCAAATTATAACATTAGTAAATATATACTGTACTTTGTGAGGAAGCGTGGGTGGGGCAGCGTATTTTTCATGTGCTCCAAAAGCTACGCCATCGATCATCAGTCCTTTGAAAACGGGATGATCACTAAATCAGTTTTGAGGCGATTGTAACTAGAAATATTAGTTCGCTTTTTAGTCGTAAAAGCCATTCACACTATAACCCGTTAACCCGTAACCTTGCAACACTAATAATTTTCTAATCTTTGTAAGTGGTTGTAAAGGGATTGGTCACGCAATGCACAGCTTTGAGCAGTTTCGAATACCATCAATGGGTGATTTATTTACCAATAACGAATATGTCGAATTAACAATGAATATTACATACTATGGAAGTAACATATTACATCATGTTACAGGTCTACGAGTCTTCACTTATTATGTTATTAAAATGATTTACCGGTTAAAGTTTGATATTATCACTGCTTGTCTTTGTATTGGGTTTGAATAAGTTCCGAAACCCAGCACTGAGCTCATAGATGGGCATCGGCAATCCATGAGGCTGTTTTCTAAACTTATCGTTGTATTCACAAATGAGGTTAGGCGCGTTAATATGGCCATCGATTGAATCAGAGATAGTTCAGCGGTTCCGTCGGATTTAGGAATCAATGGATCCGCTGGATATAATCTCAGTGTTATTATTTCTCAATTTATTTTAAATATTTATATTTAGTCTAATTTATATTTATGTTTAGGGACTCAACAATTCATTAGATATATATGTCATTTGATATTTTTTATTTTCTTGTATTTGAACCATCCAGTGTCAACTTTCCGCTAGAACTAGCAAGTTGTTCCTAAACTCGACATAAATCCCTGCCCATCGGTGCTGGATTCAATCGATTGATGGATTCCTTAGATGGTTCTTAAACTTAACACTAATACGTTTAAGAACTTGCCGTCATGATTTTTAAAAAATAGCTGATTATAACTATGACAGTTAAATGGAAGAAAAAAAACTAGTCGTCGAAACCGTAAGGACAATTTCATAAATTCAGCGCTAATTCCACCAATGCATTTCATCAATCTATAGAATCCAGCAGCGATAGACAGCTATTTAAGCTGGATTAAGAAACGACCTACTATATTTTAGCGAAACATAATATTTTAAAAACACACTTAATATAAAAAAATATGGATCTGTCTACTTTATTAGAGAATTTCAAATCATAAATAGAAAGTAAACTGAATATAACTATATAAAGTATATCTGAAATAACAACGGAGAGGTTATAATAAAGTTACATAAATCAGATACATCGATCCCAATTGTCGATTGTGACTCGAGAATGCTGAGGTGTTATCCACCACTGGAACATTGCATAGTTCATCCAATAGATTAGACATTACCTATTTATTTAAAAAAAAAATAATAATAATCTGTGATGTTAGAAAAAAAAAATTGATTGAACATTGAACGCGTCCTCATCTTAAAGTATTGTGAGGTTCTTATATATCTTTGTTGTTTCAACTGTTTGGGAATTTATTGAGCCAATTTTGGGCTACATATCACTACTGTTAGTGCAAAAGGCCGAATGTAATAATTTTACATATTTATTTTCTTTTACATATTTATGCTATAGTTGTGGCCTACAACTGCTATAAGTAGTCTGCTGAATAATAAAATAGCAGAGGAAAATAAAATATGAAATGATACTAATAAATCATAAAGAAATAATTGGTTTTGTTTCTGTAAAAAAAAATTTTTTTCATACTACATTAACAGTAGCAATATGGTAGATACCCTTTTCTGCTAAGTTTTTTTTACCTTTTCTTTTTTAAATCTTTTCCATTTTAATATATATTTTTTTTAATTGGACCGACGAAGGCAATATACTCGGAAACCATAATCTTCTTCACAGCCTTTAAAATAGTAAGGCACGGTAGCCGAGGACAGTAAAGTTATCGGCATCTTTGTCGTCCTAATAAGGTATGATGAAATTCGTCTTTTGACTTTTTCTTGGTCTCAATACCGGTCCCATAACCTGCTCAAATGGTTATTCAATTACTGAACCCCATCGTTTAATGATTGTTTCCATTGGTGACCGATGAGATAGTCTTATCTCTGTGAAATTTAAAAGTAATTACCGTTAATTCATTAGGATATTGATATTCTGATAAACTCTACCTCACGGACTATTTCCAATCTGATGAATCAAGGATAATGTACAATAATTATCAATATTGACATTTCACTTTAAAAATAAAAATAAAAATATATTAGAAAAGATGGAATTCGCGTTGAAATTGGAACATGCTGGTTCTTGAGTTTATACCGAACATATAACTACAATAATGTGGGTTATATTCCAATTATTAAACCGTTGAAGTGTTTGGAGTTAGTCTAACATGGATATTTTAAATATTTTTCAGATTTTATTTTACTATTAATTCATAAATATATTTTTGTCTATCTCACTTTGTCTTAATAATTTTGGTTTGTGAAAAAAAAATACAGTGAAAAATATTTTTATTTTATTTATGTATCTCAATATTTTAGCTGCTTTATTGCGGATTTTATACTTATCACCGATTCCTCTCCACTCATTGTTTAAGTTTTCTATTTAATAGACTGAATAAATATAATTTATTACATTATATATATATATATATATATATATATATATATATATATATATATATACACATATATATATATATATATATATATAGGGGGGCTGGTGTAGCCTTGCGGGCTAAGGCGCTTGACCGAGTTTGGCCAGCACTTGGATGGGTGACCGTCCACCAAGGAAAGCAACGCTGCCCGAGTTTCCTCTCTCCCCCCCCCTGGGTAGTTTAGACCCGTCAGACTACTGGAGGCAACTCACACCGACCGGGCGTAGGATTGATGACCCTACCCTATACTTTAAATCGGGAATCGGGAGGTGGTCTAGGAGACACCACACTCGCGGTCAAAGATCTTCATGGTCTATAGCGCCAACCAAAAAAAAAATTATATATATATAAAGTATTTTGTACTTTGAAATTATTACTTTAAGAAACCTACTTCAGTTAGACAAATTTATATTTTTAGTAGTAGGAATTTTATTAAGTATTTTCCTCTGTTTTATTAGGTTTTCTATTTCTTTCCTTTTGTTAAAACTTTTCTAATGTTTGTGTTATTGTATATATAGTATGAATGAGTCTCTCACATCTCTAATCCCTTTAATCGAGCCAAATTCATTATTTCTCAATAAAATAAGATTTAAAAAAAAATAAAAGTATTTAATAGAAGCTTTCTGATCATAGAGATTTTATTTAAAAAAATAAAACAAAACGACAAGCCTAACGCTCTACAAACTCTCTCTTCTAAGGCTCGATTCAAAAACCCCTAATCAGGATCTCTCAGTGATATCTTATCGCTCTATTGTGTTTGCTGCTCAGGACTATTTCAAAACGAACTAGTGTTACAAGTGAAGGTTCCAGTAATTTTATTTATGTTAATTACATCTGTTGAGCCTAAATTTATATTTATGTAGCTATATACATTGACTGATAAAGAATTAAAAAAAAAAAAGAATGAATAAAAAACTAATCATAAAAGTAAACGGAATGGGACGTAGGTGAAAGTGAAGGAGCGGACATTAATAAGTTTACAGGGTAGTGACAGTTATTTAATAGCCCCAGATCAAAGAAGACAATGCTGTTAAAGGTGGCCTATAGGCCCCCTCCTTTTATTAGCTTATAAATTGATAGGAGGGGGGGAGGGAGGGTCGCATGCTTCGGGTCTATTTCTCTCTTTCTCATTCCCCTCAGCGCCATTATGACACTGTCGTAATAGAAGTTTCATTTCAATACTCATTGTCAGTTCCGACCATAATAAACCCTCTTTACACCTTATACGACTCTAATTCTCACTTTAAATTCATTGCTAAGAGGTCAGCCACCTTAACTGTAACATAACAAATCATCTTCCTAGAAAAGCTTTTTTTTCTTTTTTCTATTTTGCTTTCTTTAACTGTACGTATGTTTTTTCCCGCAAGTTTATTCCTTTTGAACCTTTACGGGTCTCCGTCGATTGTTTTATTCATTAGATTAGGTAGAGACTTAAATGGTATTTATGAGGCTGTGGAATCTGAGAACGTTTATTTAATAAGGTTTTTCTTGTTAATATCAAAATCATGTTGTTAATGAGTAAATATATATATATATATATATATATATATATATATATATATATATATATATATATATTAAAATTGTTATTGTCTGAAATAAAAATGGATTTAACTCCATGTTTTAACAACCTGAATTTATACTATTCGATCATTCGGGTTCATTGGAAATCGACGTGATTTTATAGTGTAATATAATCTAAATTTGAATGGATAGAAGAATTTTACACCGGTTTGATCACCTTTAATAAAATTTATTTTTTATAAAACTACATTGATTTATATAATTATAATAATGATTATTTTGATTCTCCTATAAAAAAACTATATTTTAGTAATTAGGCGATTCGGTTCAAGCGATTAGAGAAACGATGAATTATTTGAATGATTTATCTTTTCTCCTACTTTATTATTTTTTTTTTAATAGAAAATATGTGAAAACTATTGTGAATCTTTCCAGTAATAATACTGCTGTATCACTAACACGCACGAGTGGATCCAGGATTTCATTTTGGGAGGATTTCAGCCCGAAAGAATTTTTTTTTTTTTTTATATTACGATAATTACTTTGGGAAAAAAAAGGAAAGAAACTAACTACCTATACCAAGAAATGTTAAAGTGATTATTGGAGTCCTATTAAATGTAATTACACGATCAATAATACTTTTAGAGTAATTTTTAATTTTTTTTTCTTAAGATACGATAATATTTTACCATTTTGGGTCGGACGGGCTTCAGACCGAAAGGCCCTCTCCCCCCCCCCTAGATCCGCCTGTGCTAACATTTTGGTTTTAATTGAACTTTGTAAATATTTACATTTTTCTTCAATAAAATAAAAATAAAGTCTAAATAAAATAAAAATAAAATAAAGTCTAACAAAAAGGAATCCTGGCACTGTTCTGTTTTAATAATACATTATAAAATATAAATAAATCCGGCAAAAAAAAGAAAAAAAAAACGGACTTGACCAGATATACTGCTTCAGTTCAAAATTTTAAAATTATAATTTTAAATTAAGATGGGATGAGTTCATCGATCTTAATATTTGGCGACACAAATCGGGTCGAAGATGATGTATTAATGGAAGGAGCGTGCCGGATAAATATTTGGTGGTTAAAAAAACAAAACAAAAAGAAACAGCCTGTCATCTTGGGTACAATTTTATTATGAATGACTTTTGTTTTTTGACTGTAATTTTATTAACTCTATAATTATTCAACCGGCCTTAGATCCTAAATCATCTTAAGGCGAAGTCAGCGTGTTTATTACACATAAAAGGAACCTTTTCGCAAGCCATCAATGATGCTATTATGTAGTAGTATTGTATCAACAATTATTTTTATTTCATCAACTGTAATGAATGCATTCAAAAAATGTTTCTGAAAATCATAAATGCCAAAATGAATTGATAAAAAAATATAATAAAACTGTTTGTATTTTAGTTTTTAATTTGTTGTCTTAAAAGTTATGGAAGTGATCTAGGTTCTAATTCTTAATTACTAAAAATTCATAACACTTACAAATTGTCTGGAATTAAGATTAATAACATTCCTGAAATAATTGAGTTGAACCAATACAATCTTGATCCATATTTCCTATTTATGGTGCCTTAATTTCTTTTAGTCACAAGCTTAAGATCATTTGATTATCATAATTTTCATTTATTTTATAACTTCGGAGGCTTCAGGCCGAAAGCTTTTTTTTTCAGATATATATAACGATAGTTGATTAAAAAAAATTAAGAAACTAACTACTTATGAAATGGTGTTTAAATGATTCTTGAAGTCCTATTAAATGTAATTACACGGACAATAATACTTTAAGAGATAGTTTTTTTCATATTTTTTTTCTATAAAACATGGTTATATTTTACCATTTTTGGAGGGGCTTCAGTCCGAAAGCCCCACTCCTCTTAGATCCGTCTGTGGCAAGGCGTATGCATTCCTCTCTGTCCTTACCCATCTAACTAATTTAAAAGCATAATGTGTTATCTTTCTATCTACATCACGATAAAATTCTTTGACAGATTCCATTCAAGTAATTCATTCAACTTACTTTAAAAATCTTTTATCGATGTACGTGTTTCTTCAGGATTGATGCATATACATGTGAGCTTATGTCATTTTAAGTGAATGAATAATTTTTTAAAATGCGGCCTTCAGTTTACCATTTTTCTCTTCAAGATGGAAATCTATATAATGTATATTTTTGGACCCAGGACGTACAATCTTAAAGGTCGTTTACATTCAGTGAATGGGAGATCGCATCCAACCTTGAACTTGAGTTATCTCGGAGCCTTCATCCTAGTCACATCTGTTAAGTTTATCAGTGGAGGTCGACTAGCTCGATAATAGAGCTTCGAAGAAACTTTTTTTATTTATTTTTTCTGTCCTAATCTTATGTTTGTGAATAGGGTTTTAACGAGGCGGTAATATCTCTCATATCTAGTGTAAATTGTTTTACATTATTTAATTTATATAAATAGATTTATAGTTTGATATCAATTAATTTCTACTAATATTAATTTCAATTTCAATATGATTAAAAACTCTACATAAGGAGTTAAAGTAAATTATAAACTATTATAAAATATTTGTCTGCCTCAAAAAAAATTGTTTACTGTTATTCTTGGCTAAAAACACTGCGGGTTTTGATTGAATTTCTGGTAACTGGTAAAAATAAATATTTTCATAATAAAACAAAAAAAATACTGGAATATTGTTTCCATACATTCCTCATCCATGTCATAAATTTAACCCTTCAGAGAATTAGTTGGTGCAATTATAAAAAGTTGTATCACTTTAAAATAGATTCGATATTTCATTTATCTATAGTATACTTTTTTTTTGCGATAAGGAATATAAATACGCATTTCATATTACTTTATACTTAGACAGTGGTTATTAATTACTATTATTTTTATTTATTTATCACTTCTAATAAACAATTATGTTTAGTTAGTCATACATTTTTTAAATTACAGATGTAAGTAATTCTTTTTTTATTGTTAAGATTGCTTATAAGATTAATTTAAGTTTCCTTTTTATACCTCTCTATAGAGGTCTTTTGTTTATACTTATGTATTAACTTTTTTTCATCTTTCCTGATTTGTTTTTCATAGTTTTATCTGTTTTTTTGTATCCATGTACATTTATAGAGATTTATTTTAATTACTCATTATGTTTTCGGTATTGTAGTCAGAAGCCATCTTTATTTTTGTTATTACTGTTATCCCTAAGAGACTTAGTCCCAGATTAAAGTTGATTTGTCTATTCTCTAAAAACAAAAACTAACAGAATCTGGTCATATGATTATTTAAAATTTGATAAAATTAAAAATCAACTTCGGTAAATAATTTATACTTTTATAAGAAGGGGTATTCCGGGTTCAGAATATAATATTTTATTTTTAATTGTGGGTAAATAGTTGACTATCGTGAATAATGAAGAGAAGAATAGTTGGGGTGATCAGTCAGAAATAAAAAGGCAAAAATAAATGATAATATTTATTTTGGCATTTGCCGACGTTTCGACCTGAAGTTCAGGCCTTCATCAGGGCTGCTCCCAAAAAGGTTGTTGGAGAAGTCATGGAGAAACGTCGGCAAAAGTCAAAATAAATATCATCATTTATTTTTGCCTTCTTATTTCCGACTGATCACCCCAACTATTCTTCTCTTCAATATTTTATTTTATTTTGGATATTGCTATTTTTTTACAAATGCTATGAAAATCTGCAAAACGAAGTTCTGCAGGCTAGTGTTGTCCAAATAAGATACCAAGAATTCTCGGTCTTGCGCACTCAGTCTTGGTCTCTCGGAACAGTCTTGCATTAACCTATTAGCCTATAGCGATATGCTATAATTTTTCAGATAGGGAAAACCTAACTAAGCCCGAATGAAAAATTGGAAGAGTTAAATGCAAAAGTATATTGTTTATATCAATTCTTTAAATATAGTAATTAAAATTGTCAAGTATTCGTAACTATTTTGCCTTAATTTTTACTCTCAAAAACAATTTTTTTTTTACTAGTCTTAGTCTTGGTCTTGCAAAGTGACAAGACGAAGACTGATTTTGGGCAACACTACTACAGGCGCTGTGAAACAGTGACCATTATTTCCACCCCGCCCCCCTAATAAGTTGTTAAACGATGCTGAATTGCTCGAAAGGCTTAGCCACCGCCACGAAGCGCCAGTCACAGCTGCTGTTGTTCGCTAACGATGCGATCAACAGGAATTAGCCGAATAAGACGCCCCCGAGCTGACTAACGAGGACGTCACCGGCCACTTATGGATCTCAGTGGTCGTTAGATCTCTGATTCAGTAACTGCCGTGATTTGATGAAGCAGCACATTTACTGTAAACACCCAATCAACGCCTTCCTTCGGTATATGGTCAACATATGCCGCTCTAATAACAAGGGGCTAGGAGATACTCAGTCGTTTTTTATTTGATTTAAATAAATGCTTAAGTGCGATAAATAATTGAAAATCGGTTTTCCAAGTATCACTTAATGTACTTCATCTCTTAATGTACTTAATCTCTTAGGGTCTCCACATGCCACAAAAAAAATTGTTGTTGATTCGTTATAATCATCCTTAGGTCCTGAAGAGACGCCCGCCATTGTTGGAAGATATTATACCTCCCGGCACTCCTTCCATATTTTTTTTATTACATTATCTCCTTTTTCTGTGACAACTTTCTTATTTTCCCTTTTCTTTATTATTATTATTGAAATTTACAACTGTATAAATGATAAATACAACAAGTAAATTTGAATAAGTAACATGGCATTTACAACAAGAAGAGAAATTACCCATTGGTAGCACTCCAATTATAGAAAGTCATGAGGCCATCTTCTTTTAAGACCCCTCGGAGGATTATCAGGGATATAGGAGGAAGCAAGGTTGGAAACAAGAGCGTTCGGATGGTTCAGAAGTTTATTATGGAAGGATAGGTATCTGGATTGAGCTAAATCGGAAACATATGGTACATTAAGGTCGTTACGGATGATTTTATTTGTGACAAAGTAGGGAGCATTGAGAATTTTACGATGGATTTTTGATTGTAGGGATTGGATACGAGAGGAATTTGATGGTTTAGTAGAGCCCCAAAGCTCGATTCCATAAATCCAAATAGGTCTTATTATAGTAATATATATGGGTCTTTAGTAAATAGTTGGAAGTTTACAGCATTTGTCTAGTAAGTACTGCAGTTGTCTAAAACGTCGGGCGGTTTCTAGTCGTTTCGGTCTGGTATGGGGATTCCAAGTGACTTATTTGTCCAGGTGGAGTCCTAGGTATCGGATTTGTTCAACAGGGATAAGTGGGCTATTGTTGAAGGATACTGTAGGACAGGAAGTTAGGAAGAGTGAAGGTAATTTGATGGGATTTATCGGAATTTGTTTTAATCCCCCAGTTTTGACACCATTTTTCAAGACTCGTGGTGTGTGATTGAAGAGTTTGGGATACAATAGATGGATCGTTATTAACTGATAGAATACACGGGTCATCGGTATTGGTGTCGATAACATTGTTGGATTATTTTCTTTTAATTTCATTTTTGTTGATTTAAGTTTATTTCAATTTTACTCCATTAATATTTAATATTTGTTATTTATGATCTCTGCACTATATTATCCACATATAGTGCACCTTTTTCCATTCTATGTTCAAATAATCTTGTCTTACGGGTATTTCTCGTCAGTCCAGGCTCATCTTCTTTTATCTATGTATTCTCCTCATTTACCTTTTTTTCTTTACTTTATTTTCCATATACCTACGTCTATTTTGTGTATATTGATACATTTACCCCTTACATCTGTATTTATTTTAACATTTTATGAAATTTGTACCTGCGCTGCAGTGCTTCTAGAAAATTTGAGCAAATCTTCCATCTTATTTTCATAATTTACATAATGTTAACTTTATATTTCTCTTCTATGTAAACAATATGTTTTGATAGATTTTACAAAATCTTAATCTTTTTATTTAAATCTATTATTTTCTTTTTATAACTTTATATTCCTTTTCTCTACTTTACATTTTATCTTTTGTCTAATTCACTTCTTTTAAACATTCTAAAACATCTTTTTTTATTAACTACGTTCTCATTCACGTCATTCATTCTGTATCTAGTACTTACATTTTATCTCATTTTAGTTAGTTTTATTTTCATTTCCGTTACCTAAATTTATCATATTCATTTCATAAGTCCACATCTTAGTTTATTTAAACAAGTTCATTTTATTAGTTCTCAACTTTTTTGCCGTTATTATTTATTTTATAAGTTCTTTCCTATTACTGTTATTAATTCCTCTCTAATATTGTTATTAGTTATTTCATAAGTTCATCTTTTTTACTGTTATTAATTTTTTTCATATGTTGCTTACATTATTATTATTGTTATTTTTTTCTTGTATTTAATTTTTTTTTCATAAGTTAATAGTTTCTCATATTGTTATCTGGTCTTTTCTTAGCCCTGATGAAGGCCTGAACTTTGGGCCGAAATATCGGCAAATATAAAAATAAATATAATTTATTTATATTAACAGTATACCATTAATATTATATACCACTAATATTATTTATTTATATTAACAGTTACCAACTGCTTCCTGCAGTAGCTGATACCACGCCCTGATAAAGACCTACAAAGTGTATTTAGTATTTATTTCACTGAACACCCAAACAAACTTTTCTTCAATTATTAAATACAGTCAACCATCATACCACTATTATTAATAATTACATTTTTTATTTCAATTGTTTACGTAATCGAATCGTTTTAGATTATGCTCTTTTAATTTGTATTTTAATCGAAATTATTATTTTTTTTGTTTTACATTCAAATATACAACAAATACTTTTAATTTTAGGTTATTTCCAGACACTGATAGCAGGTTCATAGTCATGACCAAATCAACTCAGCGAATGAAATTAATCAAAACAAAATTATAATTAGACATAATCTGCGTTTTCATAATGATCTAGGCACGTTTTAATTAATAGTTGGTTTAGCTAACAACGGAGGGCAATCCATCATCAAAGAAAAGCTGATATTATGAAATGAGATGATAGAAGTTCTGAACCTCTGAGGCAATCAAGTAAAAGGGCGAATATAGGAAATAAGATGGTGATTTATTGCGATCTGACGAGCCGTATGTTCCTGATAAAAATTGACCTAGATGAAAGGCAGCCAAATGGGGTAGATGGAGTGATGAAGTTCAGTCCCGCAACTGCTTTTGATAGAGGGCTGGTCCCTTAAAGAATTCTTAGGAGACACGCCAAGAAATTACGCCTATCAAAACTCGTTCTTCTCTAGGGTTTGTGATATTCGATTAGCAGTTAACCCGTTCAAAAATTGATGCGATTTTCGCTTATAATTTATTGCTATTGAGATCTAAAGCAATCATTAATTTTTTTTTTAAGCTCCCGCAGTTCTACATCCTACGCCTTGATGAAGACCTGCAAAGTGGGTCGAAACGTCGGCAAAAATTAAATAATACTATTTCCCCTAAATCTAAATACTAAATCCCTCCCCCCCCCCCCCGATCAACTCGTTCTCAGATTATTTTTTTTTCCCTGGAGATTTAATGAAGCAACTTATGGAGCAAGTAAATAGATAAGTTTTTAAAGCATTTCCATTTCCTACATGGTGTATTTCTTGAAACTTGTATATTTTATTTTTTTTAGTATATAAATAATGAAATACAAGGGGTAAGTCCTGTCCGCCTAGCGGCGGACCAACTCCCATTTTACAAATTATATAACTGTTCATTTAATTGTGCTATCCTTGCTGAAATTGTATAATTGTAATTTACATGGACATGTAATTTACATTCTGTAGTTCGGATTACTTTTATCATCATAAAATAAACATGATGAAACAACAGTTAGGACAAATTTTTTATTCTGTCCGCTTTGAGAGCAATGATCTCGATCAGGCGGGTGAAGTGGAAAGGGAAAAGAAGAACACGTACGATAAATGTATCCCTTTCCTAAAAGAGAAATTCCGTGAGACCTCCGGAGAGAGAGAGTTCACCGTGAGAGGCCTCTGGTTTGGGTCTCGCGGAACTATCCCAAAAAGAACAAGGAGCTTCCTCGAGGAACTAGGTGTCGACATTAAGGACGTAGCGAGGTTGGCTGAAAATATAGTCCTCGACTCCCTGGGAATCATTCACCACCACGTGCATGGCTAGCCCGAGAGTTTTAATTTATGTATTTGTTTATTTATTTATTTAGTGAATAATTGAAAACAATAGAGATAAAGAGAGAGAAGTGAGAGAAAGGGAAACTTAATGTTAAATAAAAAAAAAAAGCATGAACAATGAGAAGAAGGAAAAAGGAAAAAAAAAAAAAAAAATTATAAAAATAAATAAATATAATAAAAATGTATATATATATATATTTATATTTACTAATATTAACTAATACTTCTGTATATTTATATATAAGTTCATATATTGTCCTAAGGATAGAAGAGTATGCTGTGTATATAGCAACCCAATATATTTGGGCAGCAATCCTTTATATTTTATGAAAATAAAGTGTTTCTCTCTTCTTTAAAAATCTATATTATACATCGTGCCTTATTGCCAATTTATATAATTAAATTTATTCTCATTGCAAATTTGTAAACTACCACCTCACCTAAAATACCATTTAATTTTTTGTCTAAAATCTTTATTTTGTATTAGGAGAGGAGGAGGTTACATGAACTCAATACCGTTACTAAGACACCAGGATGTAAATCTCTACTTTGTATTAGGATAGTAGGAGGTTACAGGAGCTCAGCACATATGTAATTAAATGGACAGCTGTATAATTAGTGCTAATTATAGAGCTAATAGGGTAGCTATTCCTGCTCTTCTAATACTAAAATAAAATAAAGTATCTAAGCCACTAAAAACTTTTTTTATATAATAGAGAGATATTCTAAAAAAAATATCCATTTAAACCAAAAGTATGGCAAAAGGTTAAGAAAACCTTCTTTATTTTCTTCTTTTTTGTATTAAGAATGTTATCCTGAATTATTTGTATATAAATCGTGTTTAATTAGTAATTCTGATTCAGTAATATTAATTGCTAATTAATAAAATCTTAAAGTTTTTTTTTGTGGCCCTTGAAATTAATTACTTCCTGTGGCTTATATAATCTTTACTATCCGCCCTTTTCCTTTTCCAATGCTAATATAATTTGGAAAGAATAAGTAAAGAATGCTATGTCCATTTTTGTATTTGTTCAGGGGAGCCATTGTTCCATAACTTTGAGCTATTAAAATTTGTTTCTTTCTTATTAAAATAATTAATAAAAAAATGAACATGGTGTCCTTACCTCTGGGGCACAGAAATCACGCTGGTAACATTTTAATATTTAGCAGTAATTTCAACTGCTTCAATGCTTTGCAATAAGCCAAAGATTTATAACTTATTGCATAATTGTAGATGCGATACTTTCGATCAGTATTCTCGGGCTTCCTCCAAAAAACTCTGTAAACTTATATAAACAAAGAAAACTGCCCAATTTCAGTTAGATGTTTTATTGTACAATTTACATCGTGGGTACTCTATCTGTATAAATACATTAAAAGGTATTCCAAATTTATTATTTATCATTAATTTTGATTATAAAGTTATGTGGGAAACTCTATCAGCATGGGACCTGAACACCATTAGATCCGGCCTAGAGTTCCAAAATTAGTCGCTTTTTTTTCAGTTTATTTATTTTTTTAGATTAGCTGTTTAAGTACTTCGTCGCATGCTTTAACTGTTTTGAATGCCATTATTTTCTTTATAATAATCTACTGCCGAAACTGTTAATTAAAAAAAAAGAGAATATAGTTGTCTTGTTTAAGAATTCCTACCTTTTCAGTTACTATGAACTCCGACAGTTAGTTCATTTGTCTCTTGGGTAAAAAATTGCTCCTTAAAAACCCGCTTTTTAGGCTGAAAAGGTTGATTGGTGAATTGAACCTACGCTGGAAGATTTTATAATATCCCATATCTTTCAAATATTATATTCTCGTTTAATTTCATACTAGAATATCTTTTTAAAAATAGATCAGTTTGATTGCCCCGCAAAGGATGTACACCCCATAGGCTTCCTCCTAGCCCATTGTTCGAGCCTTCATAAAGTAGTTGATATAGTGAACACTAAATGGTTCGTACGTGAAATAGATGCCATCTGGATGGCAAATCATACTTTTATAAATGTCTGCGGCCGGGAGCTTTACTACCTTAAGCTCTGGCAATAAAAAATAATTACGGTTCGAATATGGCTGCCGTTAAAAATGAGTTGCTGCCCGCATCCCCGCCTAGATAGTAAAGTGCGAGGGCATATTGCTTTTTACTAGGGCGTTAAACTTCGTCGATCGAACAGAACGATCCGACAGTATCGTAACTTACCCCTCCCTAATTTTTTCCAACATCTGCTTCTAATGTCTGTTGACAGAAAATATGTAAATCAATAAATTGCTGTATTCTCTTTGGAAGTCTTCAGTTCTTCTGTTATTGATTCAAAAGTGTATTAGATAAATATTTAGAAAAGGTGAAAGGATACTTTTGGAATAGACGAAGTTTCGTAGATCTATTAAATAAATGGAGTAAATCAATTGGAAATAGTACGTGCAAATAGAAAAAAAATCTGGTGTGTCCACTCACACGACTTTCCTACCTATTTCAGAAAAAATTTATATCTTCACGTATGTCCATCAAGGAAAAAAAAATTGAATTAGATTTATTTTCTGAAAATTGATCCAAGAAAAGATTTGAGTACGATATACTAAAGCAATGTAAACCGACTTAAGATAGATCAGTGTAAACATTTCAATACCCTCTAATATTCATCCGCTGATCAAAAACGTTTTACCGTACCTTAATTTTGTCAAATAATAATTTTTGTTAAAAGTAGAGAGAAAACTTGTGTGATGCGGGCAACAGACTTTCTTACTTTCACTTAATCATCTTTTTTCTCTCATTCACCCTTTCTGACACCAGATATGAACCGTAATATTACATCGAAATTGAATAGCTGTTACTTCGTTAATAGTTGTCCGAAATGAACTATTTTTATACAGTTTTGTAGAGAATTTCATTACCTTAAAAAAAAACAGACTAAAATGTAGTCAAAACCCTAAAAAATCAAAAAAAAAAATCCGTTCAGTAGTTCCTGAGAATATCTTGGCATGGACAGACAGACAGCTAAAAATGTGTTTTTCGAACTCAGGGGGCTCTGAAACGTATAGTTGTAAACTTTCATATTGCATATCGGAAATTTGACCCGATTACGATACTTTCCTTACCTAGTATAGGTAGGAAAGTAAAGAAGAGATTTCGAGACTAGATGAAATGGCTAAGAGGCAGTGATATAAATAACATCCCCGCGAGGTGCTCATCGATCTAAGGGGCGAAAAGGAATCAAGAATGGATTGTGGAGGGAAGGGGGAGAGGTTCCTCATTTCAACTGATTTGCTTAAGCGGATTCTTGTTGAACGATTTTCTTGTGTTGGAAATATCAAATGATAAAATATCCGTCAACCAGAGTAAAACTATAAGTCGAAAAGATTTGTTACTGAAAAGACTGTGTTGTGCAACAATTCAATATAATTTATTTTTTTAATGGATCATTAATCGATAAAGAAAAACATTAACTTCTTAACGGCTTAGGATTTTAATATGTAATTTAATTTGATTAAAGTGATGTTATGCTAATGAGCTGAAGTTCATTGTACGGCATAAGCCGGCAGTAAAAGGAGTAGGGTTGACTAAACGTGTGCCTCTCAACTTGGGCTTACTGTCGTTTATTTATTCAGCGTTATTACCGTTGTTGTTGATGACCCTGTCTTGTTTACCTTCAGAAACAACACTTAATTTTTCCATTCAAAACAAGCAATTGGTTTGACTTTCTCCACTTCTAATACGGGGTCCTGTGATAATAGTGTAATTACCATTCCGTTGTAAGTGACAGGATCGTGTAGGCTTTTTTAAAGGATGATTCAGTTCAGATAAATTTTAGTCCAGGGATGATTGATCATCATGAATGATTGACCATCATGAAATGATTGACCATAAAACAAACGTTTTGAAGTATATAAATTCGAAAACATGGCAAATCTATTCTTAATTTAACATTATCGTACCGAATTATTTTTTTAAGGTACATCCATTAATTACGTTCCCTGTTTCATATTTATTCATGATATTCTTTTTTTATAAATTTATTATAAAATTCTCTATTTCTAAAATTTAAAAGAAATTCGTCACCTTGTGAAAATACAGTACCAATAAAAAATGAAAATGAGTTTGACTGGTTTTGGAACTAAACCTCTCAAATTTGCTTATTTTGAAGTCAGTTATTACTTCTTAGAAATTGTTATATTAATGGTTAAACTAGCTTCAAACTATACAGCTCTCTGAAGTTATCACCTAATATTCTAAAAATTATTAAAAATGCCTAAGAGCCATTAACACTAGTATGCTGTCCTTCTTTTTTTTTTTAATGTAATATAAAATAAGACAACTAATTGTCAATTGACAAAGTTAGTTATATATACAACAAGTTATTAACCCGGTCGTAAATTTTTTTTAAATCCCAAGATTTTACAAATAATAATATTACTTGATTCATTTAACTCTATTTTATTATTCGCTTCGCTTGTTTATTTGATATCCTGGCAAGCCGCGGAAAGGACAGTATTCCTTTTACGTCTTATATATACTTTTTTTGGGGGGGGGCATTACTTTATTGTTTTATTTAAATTTTATTTTTAACCATCTTGTCTTTCAAGCGATGCTCATAATTGAAGCATTGATCTTAAAATCCCGTTGCTGCAAATAAAACAATTTGGGTCATCATCTTTTGATGGCCTCTCCAATTAGTACTGCTGATCACATCAGATTTTTAGTTTGATTTTTAAAACACACACACACACACACACACACACACATACACATAACTACTATATATATATATATATTATATATATATATATATGTATACATATTTGTATAATATATATACATATTTGTTTTGTTTTTTAGTTTGGCACGACAGACCATGAATATCTTTGACCGCGCCCAAATCGACATTGCTTATATATATATAGCCAGGAAGGGTTCCCTCAGTCTTTCATATCTTCGACCTAAAGGGTGTATGGGTGGGAATAAACCGACTCTATGCTAAATAAGTAAATTTGTCTCTGTACAGGCGATCGGTGTGTACTATTTCAGTTACTAACTTAAGATCAAAATAGTATCCTCTATTATGTTAATAAACGATTCCTTCGTTACGAAAACATATTTGGGTGCCAGCAAAATTACCTATTGAATAATTTTACGAGGTTATAAGGTTCCTTTGATGAAATACAAGGATGTTCCAGATTGCTGTAAGCACCATAACGGATGCCTCCTCTACAACTTTTAGATCCCCACAGTAATGACGGACATCAATGATTTGCAGATTACACTGAAAATACTCAGATGAAGCTTTTCCCATCCCCAAATGGCCCGTTGATTTTGGGCGATGCCGGTAATGCTTTAATGATCGTGTTTGATGGCCGATAATAAACCGACACAAACCGCTATTTTAACTGCTGCAGGCTTACTATGACTTTTACTATCCCACACAGACCCACCATTAATTAGGACCATACCGTGCCTGAGGGGATTGCTATCAATTGTTTACATCTTGCACCTGTCGTGCAGGCTCTATGATAGGCTTTAGGTGGTGCATGGTATTCAATACCCATCTTGTGATCCATGATTGGTATTGATATTCACGTTCAGGGTGTTGGTTTTGATTGCTATCGTTTTTGATTAGGTACCATTAATTTTTTTTCTGTAATGGTTTTCGAGTGTTTTACATATCTTGCTAACTACTAAGTGCATTATTCCGCCATGGTGTATGTACTTAGTCAAAGCTGTTATACTTACATTAGTGTGAATCGGAAAATATTAATTTTTTTTTCTAATCGTAATGTTGCGAAAAACATAGCCTTACAGGGATATGAAAAGAGAGGAGGAAAGAATAAAATTGGTTCACATCTTCTCAACGCTGGATTGCTTTGAAATTTGTGGAAACATGCAAACTATCACATTTGTACCATTATTTTTAATTGTCTTCAACTTGCCAGTATCGGAATGTAATTATGTATGTTATAACCACAAGAAATACCGGTAACATATTATTCATTAAGGTTTTTAGGTCTTCAAAGCTGATAGAATAATGGGAAAGATCAAATCAAGAAAAGTTAGATCACAGATAAAGAACATTAGAATAAACTGTTGTTTCTCCTCTTCTTTTCAGCTCTACATTTCTTGTGGCACTACATTTATTAATTTGAATTATTGCATTCGGCAAGTACAAAAACATGTGACGTTTACATGTTTCCGAAAACTTTAAAGGAAATGTGATCGGAAGATGTGAATCTACTTTATTTTCCTTTTTATCTCCCGAATTCACACCTTTAAAAAACAGTTTTTTTTTTAATTCACACTAAAATGAAAGCCCATAATAATTAGGTCGAGTACGAATTGGGATTAAAAGATTCTAAGGTCAAGAGTTCTTATTTATTCATTCCGTTCAAAAAACAAATAAAATGATAACTAATTATTTGGTAAGATTCCAAAAACGAATTTTTCTGCCATTTTTACTCTAGTTGAAATGCTCAAATGAACCAGCAATCCAAATTTTGATTATTATATCATTGGCCAAGAGGTTTATCCTCGGAATGGATATTTACATTATTATTCATAAGAAAAGGTTAATTTAATCTTTTATTACTGCAGCACTTACTAGACAAACGCTCTAAGTTCACAATCAATTACAAACGACTCATATATATGACAATAATAAGACCTATTTGGACTTACGGAATTGAGCTTTGGGGCTCCACTAAACTATCGAATTCCTTTCGTATCCAATCCTTACAATCCAAAATCCTTCGTAAAATCCTCAACGCTCCTTACTTTGTCACAAATAAAATCATCCATAAAGATCTTAATGTTCCATATGTTTCCGATTTGGCCTAATCCATATATCTATCCTTCCATAACAAACTGCAGAACCATCCGAATCCTTTCGTTTCAAACATTGCTTCCTCCTCGATCCCTGATAATCCTCCGAGGCGTCTGAAAAGAAGATGGCCTCGGGACCTTCTAATATAGAACTTTAATTTGAGTTCTACCAATGGGTAGTTTCTCTTCATGTTGTACATGTCATGTTACCAATGTCACATTTACTTATTGTATTTTCCATGTAATACAGTTGTAAATCTCAATAAAAGTAAATTAAAAAAAAAAAATCTTTTATTGAAGTAATTACATTTTGTGTTCGAAATCTATTTTCAGCGCTGATTTGTATTATTTATTGCACATTTTATTCCTATCATGTTGTTCGAAGTTTATTAATCACACGATAAATAGAGAACTTATCAATTCGATGACATCAGTGCTTCTAATCCTCGAGGACAATGTTATAAATCATCTTTAATGAGGAAAATCATGTGATTTCATTTTATAATTATTTGCATTCATTTATTGAAATTTACAATTTTATAAATATATTACAGCAAGTAAATTTTATTTATTTATTTTTTCAAATATTAGATGAACTTTTGAAATTACCTATTGGTAGTAGCAATTCAATGGTTATATTAAATTTTAAACTTTTCAGACGCCAAAAGAGGGTTTCCTGGAATTATTTTCGATGAAAGGTGAAATTAGAGTGATCAAGTATTTTGAAGTTAAAGCAAGAATATTTAATTCGGGCCTTTTCAGCAACATATACAATATTGAGGTCTTTATGGATAATTTGATTTGTGAAATAATAAGGAGCATTAAGCATAATTTATACTTTTTTTTTATTATTATTATTTATGAATTTTACAACTGTACAGTTAATGTACATTCAGCTAATGTGATACAGATAAATACATGAAATGACAAGGCTTGTAAATAATCTACCCATTGGTAGCACTTTAATAAAGTTTCTATATTAGGAGGTCGCGAGGCCACCTTCTTTTCAAACACCTAGGAGGGTTATCAGGAATCGAGAAGGAGGCAAGGCTAGAAACGAGAGGATTAGGATGGTTCTGAAGTTTATTATGGAAGTATAGATATCTGGAATGGGCCAAATCGAAAACATATGGAACACTCAGGTCATTATGGATTATTTTATTTGTTACAAAGTAAGGAGCATTAAAGATTTTGTATTGTAAAGATTGGATACGAGAGGAATTCGATGGTATAGTGGAGCCCCAAAGCTCAACTCCGTAAGTCCAAATAGGTCTTATTATGGTCACGTTTATGAGTCTATTGGAATTAATTGAAAGGTTAGAGCGTTTGTCTAGTAAGTGCTGAAGTAGTCTGAAACGTCGAGCGGTTTCTTGTCTTTTTAGTCTGGTATGAGGATTCCAAGTTAGACGTTTGTCCAGGTGGAGTCCTAGGTTGTTGGACTTTGGGTTGTAAAGATTGGATACAGGAAAAATTCGATGATTTTTGGACCCCAATGCTCAATTTCATATGTCGAAATCGGCATGAGGATACATTTTAATATTTAAAAATATATATATATATATATATATATATATATATATATGGTGTAGAGATGAATGGCAGTGATTATAATATGAGAAGGAGTAGGCCGAGGGATGCATATATTAAAATAGTATCTTATTGTATTATCCTAATTCTTATTGAATTTGTGATTCAGTCGTCTTTATGGGCAAACTAGTTTTCCATTATAGGATGTTTTTTTTTAAAGACGTTTTCTGGTTATGGTATGATTAACATGACGGAAGCAATCATTTAATGCCGGTATCGTGAAAATAGCTCTAATACTAATTCCAATTCCAATGTAAAGAGAACTCCTAATCGTACATTTTCAAGACATCTTAGTTGATCAAAAGCAGCCCGTTCCCTACAACCGGTCCTTTACCACACCTATTTGCGAGAGCCTCATTAAATCACCTTTAAATGTGAGATAATCTACGCCGGTGTTTATTTCTCGATTGAGGGCTCAGTGACTTGGGAACCCATAGATATTATATTATTCTCGTTTATATTAATAGAAAAAAAAAAATGTAACTGGAAAAGGCAGAAAAAAAAAGTGGAGGGTTGAATTACCGGGCAGTACATAAAGTAGCTTGGTGACGAAGTTTTTCCATTATAGGAAAGTTCATCGGCGAAGTCATGTCTTATAAAGTCAAGTTGTGGGAATTGAAGTCGGTCATGCCACCCGCCCCTAAAGGCAGCGCCACCGAGGAAGGCCTCAAGCATGTCGGGACCCGCATTGATGTGAATCTGGTCTGTCGAAAGATGATATACTGTCTCGGCCATTTCTCTTTTCTACCACCATCTGCCAGCTTTCATGTCTTCCTCAATTTGGAGCGAAACCTCCCTCGTATTCCTTCCTCGTATTCCTTCACCGTTTCCTCTTGCATGTCTTCAGGTATTGAACCGAGAATTATTTCAACGTGTCCAGAGTATTATTACTTAGTAGAAAATGGTTGGTATACTAAATTCCAAATTTCAAACAAATACAAATCTACTATCAGTCGTTCAAATTATTTGGATTATTATTTACTTAATAACTGAATTAGCGAAAGTAATTCATTTCGACAATAAATTGTAAAATTATTACATTAATTTTTTTATGAGGAGTTGATCGGGGGGTCCAGTCAAATAAATACTAAATTATAGAAATAGTATTATTTAATTTTACTGCAGACATTTCGACCCACTTTGCAGATCTTCATCAGGGCTACAAAATATACAAGGTACATGGTGAAAATAAAATAAATGAATTATAAGTATATATCAAATAAGAAGAAGTTGTCTGCTAAAGAAATACAATGTAGTGATGTAGTGACAATGTAATTAAAATATCAAGTTTATATAGTATAGAAGATACAAACAAAAATGTTATGTATATGTTATCTATATTCTATATGTATCTTCTATATATATAATACTTGATATTTTAACTACATTGTCACCCACTATATCTCTGATATCATTTTATTATTTGTTTATCAGACAACTTCTTATCATTTAATATCTACTTATAATTCATTTATTTTATTTTCATCATGTACCTTTTATATTTTGTATCTTTTGTAGCCCTGATGAAGACCTGCAAAGAGGGTCGAAACGTCGGCATAAAAATTAAATAATAATATTCCTATAATTTAGTATTTATTTGACCGCTATGTCAATATGTCAATTGTTTATAGTGCACGGTTATGATAATGAGATGTTTTTTTAATTATATATAATGGATAGAGACTACCACCATAAATTGTCCTCGACGATGTGCCAGAACCCCGAAACGTTGGACTACAGAATTATGAAAAATATTTACAAATGGAAAATGATTACGTCCATACCTGTTTCTTACCTTAATAAATAATTTGACCTTGCCGTTCTGAAATTAAAAAAATAAACATTAAAATTAAAAATGAAACAAAACTAGGGAGGGACAAAGGGGAATTTTGTTGTGATCGACAAATTTCGAAATTTTTTTAAAACATTTTTTAAGCATAATTTGTATTAGCTTTTTTTTATTTTAAACATTTTTTTCCTACTTCTCGGTTGTTTTGAACTTAATTTAGTTAATGTCCTCAGTTATTATCTGATGATTTATTTTTACCTCAAATAGTGATATAAACTGGCTTTATTGGGAGGAAGTGGGAATTAGTTTTAGTATTTGACAACCAAGTTGTCAAGTATAAGTATATATCTATATCATAAAATAAATGTTTACTGTTTATCATTGTCTGTATAAATTCTATATATGGGTTCTATATATTTATTAAACTGTCATCTAGACATACTATCGTGTGTAAAGCGAATTCCAAAACTAGCTTGAAATCATGTTACAAAGCACTGCCCTAGAATTACAAATAATTATAACCCTTAAAAATAATAACTCTATAATAAAAATACATGTAGAACTTCAAATGAGAAACTTCAAATGGTTAATAAAATGGCAATAGAGATCCATCATTTTTAGTATCTATAAAAAACTTAACTTATCCAATAAAAATCAAAAGAAATGTTTCATTAAGCAATATATTCTTTATCTAACATTTAATTATATTTATATTAATGATAATACTTATAAAGTAAAAGTAACTTTTTATTATAAAATAATAAAAATAAATATAAATATAAATTTAAATTAACTG
Organism: Nezara viridula; assembly: GCA_928085145.1. Taxonomy (NCBI): domain Eukaryota; kingdom Metazoa; phylum Arthropoda; class Insecta; order Hemiptera; family Pentatomidae; genus Nezara; species Nezara viridula. The sequence goes on along the minus strand of OV725079.1, from coordinate 89,832,544 downwards.
TTTTTCTCACCATTGCTGTAACTAACAATTTGAATTAATTATTATTAAAGTTCAGTGACTATATATACTACTTAGTATAAAATATTTTTTAACTTTGCTAAATAGTATGATCATAAATCAAGCAGGAATCAGCCATGTAATGAGTTAGGGATATCTTAGCACAACCCAAGTAAGTAGGTTAATCTGAAACTATGGACCTTGTCTGTGGACAGAAGATTACAGCAAAAAAAAAATATCATAAAAAAATCTAAGCTAACATGGTTTATTTCTTTCAGGTACGGCTTCTCTTGTGACTTAAAGCTTTCAACGGGTTTCGAAGCCGCGAGCTTAACAGATTTTACTAATTTAAAGTTTTTAACGACGCAATAAAAATCCTGGATTAAAATCCAATTAGGTTTGCCGTTTAAAATCTATTCCGTTGTTTATCTCTGCAATATTTTTTATTTTACGTATTATAAATTAATGACCAACGTTTAAGATACCCTGATATAAAGGGGAAGAAAAATATTTATACCATTCCTACTTTCCAAATAAGACGCATCGATTTTTTTTTTTTTTTTTCAATCGGAATATTCTGTAACAGCTCCTCTCCAAACCATTAATATTCGACAATAATTTTTGTTTTTTAAGTAATGCATTAATTAACTCTTATAACTGTATTATAAGCAAACAAAGTCCTACCATATCCAATATATCGTCGGTTTATTACAATAAATCATCAAGTGATATTTTATAACCTTAAATTACACTAAGAATTTTGTGCAATTTTTGTAACTAAATTTGATATATAAATGGGTTTGGATAATTTTGGTGGACTTATTATCGCTTAATGTGGTCGAAATTCGCAAAAATGTTTTTAAAAGTAAAAATATACTTAGAGATTTGTTTGCAATAAACCAACAATATATTTGTTTATTGATAGTTTCGTACTCTCTAATCGATACTAGCAGCTTCGATAGGAAATCTCTAGATGGAAGTAAGAACTATTTCTAGAATTTGATGTGCTTAAACTCACTAAGAATTTTTGCAATAGTAATGGATAGGTGTGAATGTGTTTTATTGTCATTCGGATTTAATCTGTTATTTTACTTATCTTGTTTATTATTTTATCTTTATATATATATATAATTGTTTTTTCTTTTCTTTCTCTTCTTACTTGGTTATTTTTATTTATTTTATATCTTATGTACATATTGTGTGAATGAATACTATAGCCCTAGTACCAATGCCCTTCATTGTGGCAGACTGTATTAATACTCAATAAAACAATTAAAAAAAAAAAGTAATGGATAACTTTTAAAACTCAGCGACGAGCTCATCGATGACTCCGAATCCATATCTAAACTGGGTAAAACGATGCCAAGATGAGCTCGGCGCTGGGTTTAGGATCCAACCTCGTTTCAGTATTTTTTAACTTCATAGCCCGTTAATATTCTTCAAATCTCTATATTCTAAATTATTGAGCAGACATAATTTTTAACTTTAAGCCATCTTCTTGGCTTTACAGGACATGTGAAATTAATGAAATTTATGCTTTAAGCTCGGCATTTAAAGAGCGGGCCCGGAGAAAATTTCCTAGCTGTAGTTAATCGAGAGCCTGAAAATTGACTGGGCGGTTTCCTTCCAAGTCGAACATGTTTATTTGACACTGATAATACTGACCGCCTCATGTTGGCTGTGTTAAGCTCCGGTAATGAAGGTATTCAGATTCATGGAATACAAGCAACAACTATGGGACCTCACAGGAGGCGAATCGTGTTCAAATCATCTTCAGCATTTTAGTGGTTTCATGTTTCAGGATGTTCAGAAGGTCAGAAGAGTTGGCTAATACCGTTGTATACTTTAAGATTAAAAAAAAAAAAAACTGGGAGAGTGATAGGATATAGTAAGTGTAGTATCTTAACTTCGAAAATGTTGATCTGTAGTTTCAGTGCCTGTTTTTTGCTAGACGCTTTTTATTTATCCTTTTTATATCCTTTTTATTTATAAAACGTTTTATATTTCTAATATGTGTATGTAGAATTATGGATAAAAACTATACTCAAATTTATTTTGTCGCAAATTTATTTTTTACATTATTTTAACAATAATTATCGAAGTATAATAAAGAAACACATTCAGGAAAAATGTTAAATTCAATACTATATTTATTTATTTTTTTGTAGAAAATGTTTCATTGTGTTTTTGAGGCTTTTTTGATGCTTATGTATTGAAAAGTTGTGCATATAATGATCTTAAAATAAACAATTGGATTAAAAATTGACTAACTATATATCAAGTTTTCTCTAATAAAGATATTCTAAACAATGGATAGTTTAATTTTGTGGGGGACATATTTAACTATAAATTTTATTGAATACTTAATAGTTGACCGTTGTATTATTAAGGAAGGAGATGGTTCTGGGTGGCGGTCATAAATAGACTAGATAGTGGCAAAACTAATTTATTAAAAGGAAACGGACAAGATACAATAAGATATAGAGAATTGTGGAACTTACATAATATTTAGACAAAAAATTATAAACAATGTGAATAAACTTATTACTCCTTGCTGAACACACCAGTAAGTCTCTATTTTTATTCTTCTAATTTTATTTACTTATTTATTTAATATTTTGTTTTCTTTCTCCACATCCCTTCATGTCCATTATTTCATATTATATCCTTTTTCCTTTCCTTCCAATCTCTCCTGTAGATCTGTTGGAGTATAATCACGATTGCATGTATTATTATATATACTATACTACAACAATTGTTACCATCTATTTACTTCAGTTTAGGATCTTGTTTACTTACTTTGCTTATATTTTAATGTACTTACTGTTTATAATTTTAATACGTTTATTCACATTGTTTATAATTTTTCGTCCAAATATTATGTGACCTCCACAATTCTCTATATCTTTTTGTATCTTGTCCGTTCTAGCCTTGAAGAAGACCTGCAAAGTCGGGTCGAAACGTTGGCTTTTAATAAAATAGTTTTGCCATTATCCAGTCTATTTATGACCGCCATCTCGGACCATCTCCTTCCTTGATATTCATTTTTTTTTATTTAATACGAAATATCGATTTTCTGATTTTAAATGTACATAAGTTGCGAAATATTGCAACTAATCGATTGTGAATTTCTAATGAATAGAAAGTTCATGCTAAATTTTATGTAAATAATATTACTAAAAATGGACTAAAAACACTTTCATGATAAACGGTCCGTCCAATTTTTAACTGGAATTTAAAAACAACTTAATGAGGGGCAGTCTTAAGTGAGGTGTGAGGCTAAGCATGTTGGTCACGCCTGGTTATTATACAGATTTATTTTTCAATATGATTACTATAATTTTTTAGATGATACATAATAAGATAGGTTCATAATAATGCCGAAACTTGTTTGCTCTGAAGTGATAAATATATAATGCGAAGGAGGAAGATGTTATAACTTTACTAACATCAGAAACCGTTTGTTTTATTGTTTATTAGAATGAGATAAAATATGTTAACACTTTTGTAAGATTACAAAAAAAAAGAAGAAAGATTAAAAACTTTAAACGTTTTCTTTTTATAGATTTCATATAAAATATAATAACTATGAAAAATATATTAGTATGAAAAGTTGACCCTTTGTAGAAAATGTTTCTCCATCGTTTTTGTTGATTGATTTATACCCATGTTTCGATTTCCGCAATTATGATCTAAATAGGTTTCTTTTTTACTAAAATCACATGTCCATTTGTTCGTTTTGATGGACGTCTCATTTCACCCAGCCAGATTTACTATACAAAATCATATTTTTTCTCTCTCAAGCTAACAATGAATTATTTTGAAGGCCTGGGTCGTTATCCTATACAATATTAAAAATAAATACTAAATTTTTGAAAAATATTATTTTTAATTGTTTCGCCGAAGTTTCGACCCATCTTGCAGGTCTTCATCAGGGCTACAAAATATAGTAAATATAAAAGGTATATGGTGAAAATAAAATGAATGAATTATAATTAGATATTAAATAATGCCATCTTATTATTTCTTTATCAGGCAACTGTTTATCTACTTATAATGCGTTTATTTTATTTTCAAGATGTACCTTTTATATTTTTTAGCCCTGTAAGGTGGGTCGAAACGTCGGCGAAACAATTAAAAATACTATTTTTTAAAATTTAGTATTTATTTGATTGAACCCCTCGACAACTCCTTCTCATATTATATCACAATCAACCCTCTCTACATCAATGTAAAAAGAAAATAGATTAATACAAAAAATAATTATATTTTTAAAACACTGTAATTAAATTCTCAAAAAACATAAATTAATCCAGTTTCAAGAATCGAATGAGATATTCATATTCATTTTTTTCCCCCAACAAACATAACTGAGTATGATGCGTGTTTGTTTGTAATTAATATTAACATTGCTGTGTTAAATTTGATCTGTGCATTGGTATTTTGGATGCAATATATATGATGATTTTTATTTTTTAGTGAGGACCTAACTGAAAATCACGCACTTCATCTATATATATATTTAAAAATAAACTGTCTGACTGATGCTTTAGAACACTGTTGATTAACTCATGATGTCTTACATTGTGCTTTATATAAAAATCTCATTCCTCGAAACTTTTTGTCCAACCACTGCTTACCAATAAAGATTCACTGAATATAGTTTAATGGCTCAAAAGGATTATGATATCTTAGAAATAAGACATGTTAATAAAACTATTGTTCTGTTTTTAATCATTGTTTTATTTGGTCCTTGCAACGGATGAATTAAGTACTTAAGGTTTTTTTTTCACTTCTATTTTTCAATCTGCACCTGTTAATCATTGTTATGGGTAACCGGCAGATAGATTCGCTTGACAATGTAGTGAGAAAAAAAGATACCAAAAAGAAATGATACGCTCGAGGAAAAGCAGTACCCTTCCACAGCTTTAATTTACTTAATAATCAAATATGTCCCACATCCAGATACTTTTCAGCCGTCTTTGTATTCTCCGGTATAAGAGTTATGGTCATTTCTTTCATTATCTGATCGGATTGTCCTTTTAGCTTATCATGGAATAGTTTGTTGTATGTTTGAATGTATTGCTTGACCTTCAACATGCGTAAGTCAGTGTATAAAGTTTTGTTATTCACATATCATGGTGCTTATGTAGTAGTGAGACTGAAGAGTTTTAAGTCTTTTTACGTATGTCGGTTTCGCAATTCCGTATATTTGTAATCCGTAAGTCCAGAGAGGTTTTAATAGCTACGTGTAAATGCATACTTAATTTGTGTCTAGCTTTTGATTTGGAATGTCGTCTTGAAAGGGAATTCAATAATTTTAGTCTTAAATTTAGCCTAGCATATTTTTTGTTTTTACATTACATGTGGATACCATATCATTCCGTTATCAAATGTCAGTCGTAGGTAGTGTATTCTGTCCATTTTCGGTAGACAGGAGGACATGTTTCCAAACCTAAAGTAAACATGATATGTTGGAACATTTTATATGTCTTCCAAAGTTTACAGCAATCATGTATTTTTTGTGAGAGATAGTCACGTGTTTATTTTTCTTCCAGAGCTGTCATGTACTGTATAATATTTAAAACATTTAAACAAATCGTTTCAAGAATAAAATTAAATTTCCGTTCATTTATTTTAATTGCTAATGAATTCCTTAGGTATTAATTATATTTCCCTGTGTTGTTTATTGATAACAGTGTTTTTGCATGTAGGCTTTGACTTATTTTGATTCAGGTAATATATTTATTAGTAAACCTGATGCCTTCATTATTTAGCGCGGTACAAATTATGTTATTATAAACTTTGATTTATTTTGAAATTCCATTTGAAACTGGTTCCCGCTCACCCGGTCGGCTCTGCTAAGGGAGGGAACTCGTTTCATCGCGAGCATTTGTCACGTTAACAGCCGGGTCGGTAGCGCTAACCGCGGCCGGTTATGAATTGTAATAGTCCCAAGAAGTTCCTAGACATGAAGAGCTGATTGGCAGTCAGGTCCTGGCGGCCATGTTCCATCGTTGAGCATTAGTTGGGCATTAGTAAACAAGATTTCAATTTCCGGAAGGTATTACGAGTCGAGAAATTTCGGAATCCCAACAGGGCATCAATCAGAGGAGATAGCCTAGACAGGTTTCGAATACTTTATAGCGCCTTCATCACTTTTATCCAGAAACTAGAAGGTATTTTTTAGTAATACTTTTATATTTATAAAAACATCTTCAATAGTTTGTGGAGTGCCCATCCCCTCTCCCCTCCAGGTCGATGGCGCATGAACCTTCACCCACCCTTTTCAAAATATTTTATTGCTCTCCTCTTCTTAAAAACATTGCAAACAAAAATAGAATTTAAAAGCATGTTAAAATGAAACGTAAGACACTAAAAAAACGAATCAAAATTCTTACTCTCTTAACTTAAAACTAAAACTAAAACAGAAACCTAATACATATACGTACTTAAGCTCATATGGACGTACTCATCACAAATATACGGCATCTCTAAAAAGACCCACCTACAAAAACTTCAAACGTTCCAATCAAAATTATTGCGACTCATAACAAAAGCACCTTGGTACATGACTAACAAAACTCTACTTACTGGTCTCCACTTTCCAACAGTTGACCAACATATGACGATCCTTTATCAACGAATTTACACAAATTTAAATGGACATAATAACAGACTAATAAGAGACATGGCTAGAGATGACATACCTCAGAACATGAGGAGGAGACTAAAAAGGCGTTGGATGAGAGAAATCCTTCCTTAGACAACCTAAGTAATTGGAACAAGTTACGGAAGAGGTACTGCTGAGTACTTTCCTTCCCCATGCCTTTTATGTCATTATTTCATGTATCGCCATCACATTTGCTGATTGTCAACAATAAGGTGACAGCCGCAAATACATTTTTTATAGACCAAAAAAAAGTTCCTAGATTATATACAATTACACATACTAGGCCTGTTCTATGCTTCCAATTTTATTTTGATTTAATTTTTTTCATATCGAAAATTCATTATTTCATCGAAATGTACATCCCTCAAAAATTCAAAACCCCGTCAAAATGTGCCCCTCTCCCCTTCCCTCAAAGATTCCTTTCTACATCTCGGTTTGGATTTAACTTTTTACCAACGACCGAAAGTTGTGATAACAGAGCTGAGCTGTTACTGGTAGATTGAGCTCAGATAACTGAATCTTGGTTAAAATCGTGAATTGAGCAACTGGTCGTAAATAAATTAAAAAAAAAAAAAGTGTTGTGTGCACATTACACGCTTACCATTGTACTTTCAGATCAATTAATACACTTTAAGAATGCTACGTTAAATATAAATGTAATATATATTTTTTTTTCAATTGTCCATTACTTTGCCCTTTCTGGCATGCAGGGGGAAGGGAGAGTGTGTTTTTCTAGAGGCACAGCAAAATTTGGAAGGTCAACCAAATGTTGTTCTAACCAGAATGAGAAGGTCAAGATTCATTTTGTAGGTATGAATTTCAGCAATCCCAGACCGGATTCGGACCATCCACGATAGAATCAACCATCACATAATTAAAAATAAATTTAAAAAGTTTACCGATTTAAATGAAATTTTTTGAGATTATGTGGGTTGGTACCAAGATGGCTCCATATAAATTATAATTAAATTCCATCCCCTACTTTGGAATACGCACGCATAAATTTATTTTATTATACATGCCAATACTTCAATAACGCCTCCTTTGTTTTGGCTCAAAGTTGGCGATTAGGCAATAAAATGGTACTGTATCGATTTTATAACTCCATCCATTACTTCTTTTAACATACGCGCGAACATAATTTCTTTGACACTCTATTTTTCAAAAACTAGAAGCTCGTTCGATTCGGTTTAAAGTTTGAGGAATAGTTTACAAATGGTATAATATAGATTTCATTAAATTCCATTTAATAATGAAAATTAATCTGCCTTATTCTAAACAGTATAATAACTATTAAATGTGATAGGCAGTGATCATATCGAAAAATAATGCATACACTCCATGCGGTTATGAACTTTTAGATTTGTTCGAAAATTTAATTTAAACTGGTATCAGTTTTCGTATCTATGGTCTTAGCACCTATTGCCATATACCTATTGCACCTATTTGAGTTCTGATTGTTGAAATTTAGTTATTTCTAAAATATTTGATTTTATACTTGTACAAATTCCGCCTATTTCTTTCTTTTCCTTTTCAAAACTATATTTTTAAAACGACTACTTCTTTATTTTTTTTCTCACGAATCTGCCAGCAAGGACCACGCGAATATCATTTCCGTTTCCTCTTCACTCCCTCAGCCTTCCTCTTACTCCAATGCTCTTTCATCCTCCTGGACTGTTCCTCTCGCTCTTCCGAAGTCCATTTTCTTCCTCGTCTCTCCCTTCCAAATACAAGAACCCCAACCCCTTTCAATTTTTCCCTAAAAAGCTCTCTATCCAAGCAATCTTTATCCGTGATTTTTAGCCTGTCTAGTTCCTCTATTATTTGTTTTGCATATCCCCCCATACTTTTATAACTGTAAACTTTGTCAAAAATATCTTGGCTACTCCTTTATATTTTATTATCGAAGTAGAAATCGTAGATCTTGAGATAGTGATAATTATGTAACCTATAAAAATGATGAGGAAGCTATACTAGCCCTAATCTGCAGATTTTTTTTTTTTTCAATTTATTACAAACCTCTTGTAAAATGGGCTTTTCCGTTTAACGGATCTGCTCTATCGAAAATGAACATATTCAGTGACTTTTTGGACTTTTTGGTGAATATTTCATAAAATACACTTATTTTTCCTTTCTATCTTTCTGGGATAGTTATTAATTGTTTGAGCACCATTGCTTATTAAAAAAAATATATATTTTTTTCTCAAATTGTACAAATATTTTGAGTATATGAGAGACGTGTTGCCAAAGTTTAAATTCAAATGTTACTGTTTTAATTAACTAGGCAGAGTATTTTAATTTGTTTCTTGTATGACTTGGTATTAGCTCTCCCCAAGCTTGTCATCATCACTAATGATATGATGACGGTGAGCGACCGTGTGCTCTGATAATGATAGCATCTTATTAATGACTCGGAACACTCTCTCCAGTAATGATGACCCACAAAAAATCTTGTTTCTTAGCATTTCATTTCAACCGTGATTGCTGTATGTGCTATGATTTACAAATAAACACGAATAGACTTTATTCAATATAGGATTTATAATAAATACATGTATTTGAAAGAAAAAAAATCCTGCGAATTATTTCACAATCGTTTATTATTTATTATTAAGTGTATACTTTTTGAATTGTTTTCGGAAATCTAATTTTACTACCTCTCGTAACTTTTTTTGCAGCTTCTTTTCCTTTAAGTATGTTAAATAGATAAATTTAAAGGTGACTTTAGCCAAGTTTCATTGAAATCGGTATATTCGTTTAAGCGCTACAGTCTATAGCAACACATGTTTTTCGGCCGCCATCTTGAAAGAAAAAGGCGGATAGTAATGTCGATGTAAGAGGATCATCCTCGAGTGACTTCTGACTTTATATCAAAATTTGAAAAAAAAACGTTCCAGTAAGTTCAGAGAAAATGCGCTAACGGCGGACGGACGGTCGCACATTGGGATGAGTTAGAGAAAACTCGTGACATCTATTTGAATCTGGCAAAATCTTTTTTTTTTTTTAGAATTCCAAAAACTGTTTTATTGTTGGCGGATTTTCCGAGAGTATTTTTAGTTGGCACAATACACATTATTCACTGTTTTTATTGAATATATTAATTTAAAAAAAAAATGATTTAACCGATGTCGCGAGTTTTCCCTTACTCGTCCCACTGTGTGGAGGGGGGAGGGGTGTCCGATCGAGCTAACGTGTGTGCTACCTGATAACCGAAGTTGGAGACAATATAAAAAAGAGGAGTTCGCGTCCTGGTGCCCATGGGGTATTTTAACTCTGACATTAATCCCCCGCCCTCACCCTCCAGCCCGGAAAAAGCCCCATATAGCCTAGAAAAAAAAAAAAAGACGGCGTACTGACAAAAAATCCTTAATTCGTTTTTCGAAATGTACATATCATGAAACTTAAAACCTCCACTTTTGAGGGGGATTAAGTTTTTAAATTTTTTGGTTGGTTACAATGAATCATCATTGAAAATATTAAACCAAAAAAGATTGATTAATTGTTTAGAAATTCTTTAATCAAACAGATTTAAACAGTCTGAATGTCATTTCTACATGAATACAAAAAATAAATTGCAAGTATTTGTTTATACGCATTTCACTGCATACTTTTATAGATAAATGTGGTTCGAAATAAACAAAAACGTTCTTAAAAGTTCAGCTTCATCAACAATGTATTTAGTGACTTTTCAATGAATCGATGATATACAATATAAAATTTTTGTTCATAAGACATTTATAAATTTAAATGTACAAACAGTCTAGACATTATGAAGAAAGAACCTTCGAGACAAATAAATATATGTATTAGTCTTTTTAAAAAAAAAAAATTATTCTAAAATTTCTCAAGTAGATTTCGACAGTGTAAAGAGTAAATCATCATAAATATGAAAAAAAAATTATATTCACTTTCATAAATATTGTAAATGAAAGAGATAGTTAAAATGAAATGAATATATGTCTGTATTATTCTGAGACGAATATTTTATTTACGAAAATTCTCGGAATTGAGGTGATTACAATCTGGAGATCTGTGAACTTTGTATAAGGTAATAAAAACTCAGGAGTATCCAATTGCTTTCCACTGGAATGGCAAGATAATAAAAAAAGGTGTCCACAAAAATATTGGGCCGTTTGGTCTATATGACCTCGTTATTTTGACATGTTGGAAGCAGAGATCACGCCAAACGGGCCAATATTTTCTAAGCCACCTTTTTTTTCCACTTGATCAAATTATCTTACCATTCAATCGGAAAGCAAATGGGTATTCATAAGCTTATAGTACCTAATTAAATAGACAAAGTTTGACAAATCTGCAGATTGAAAACGTTCCAATTCCGAGAATTTTCGTAAATAAAATATTTGTAGGTTAGGATGAAATGAAGCTATTACGAAGTTTTAGGCGGTTGTTAAAAGTTTGATAAGCATTGGGCCTACACCACGGATTACAAGTCTTTAATCTATTATAGCCTTTTGGCAAAATTTGTCTATTATTTAATAGTATATTTCAATTAATAAAAACGTTCTGTATCTGCTATCAGGTGAACCTAATATAAAATTAGGTCACTGTTTATGACTTAGCATCTAATATGACAAATATTAAATTAGGATGGTTGGATGAAAGTTAAGTTTTCATTTAACATCCATGAATAATACATACCACTTCTTATTTGGAATTTTTATTTTTTTGCCTTCATATGATTAGTTGTCTTGGTAATTTCTATATCTTTTTATAGAATCTGATAAATTATACTATTTCCCAGGAATGTTATCATGATTGCTTGATGACTGAGCCTGTGATAGAAAAGAGAGGAAAATCTTTTTCCAGGCATTCGTGCCCCGCTCTAATAAACCTTATGCGGGTGAAGGTTGGAAAATAATGGAGACTGAAAGAATCATTAAGACAATTAACTGCCCCATGTAATAGAATATGATAAGACAAAAAATATGCGATCGAGTCACGTGATGATGCCTAGGGTACACAGGATCTGTTCTGTGGACAGTTGGTGTAGAAGGAAGGAGGACTTGTTTATTTTACTTTCCAATACATGCTTGCAATTTTTTGTATTTTCGTTTTATTTCTTTCGCATATATTTAGAATAAATTAATTATGATCATTCAAAATTTATTTGTACCTACTAAGAGCTTTTTTTTTTATTTTTCAGGTGAGTACTTCTGTTGGACGTTAAAAAAATTACTTTGTAAGTTTAACATTATTCAATCGATGTTTTCTTCATTTTTTTAACGATAATATTCAATATTTCTTGAAATATGTGTAAATATCAGCTGGTATTGGGCAGAAGGTTATATTTTTGGTTACATGTTGTTGTTTTTGTTAATGTACAAATAATAACGAGTAATTTAATTAATTCTTACAGGTTTGTTTTGTTTTATTTATATTGTTCTTATTTTGTTATCTAATACCATTGTAATTCTTACAGATTAATAAAATCAGTTGTTACTAAACCAAATTAAAAATTAAATTATACGTTATTATTTATGCGTTAACAAACACAACTTGTAACCAACAATATAACCTTCTGTCCAGTACAAGCTGGTATTTGAATGTGCTCCTTACTTAAAATGTCTGAAAGCTGACCAAAATGACTTCTCATGTCCTTGGAATTTATATTATATTTAATCTTATATTGTATATGTTGAAATTATACGATATTTTTGTATTAGTTTTAAAGATTGCCCTTTGTATCGATTGATACATTGTGTCTGCCCAATGTAAAAAGGGCAGTACCCTTTTATGAAAATAAAATGTTTCTCTATGTGATAATGTATATATTTCTCTATTATTTTTTAAATAATGTTGATTTATATTTTTTTATTTTTTTTTCAAACTTATTTATTGAAAAATCTGTAACAATTATATCAACCATCTGTAACAATTAAGGACACTTATAATAGTGTTCAGGGAGCACATTCACACTCCATTTACAATAATTAATATAATATTTATATTAGTGATATTAAAAGAGATTATAAAATTGTAGTAGATTTTATTACCGAATATGACGAAAGAAAGTGCCATATGGCGTCCTTGCAAAGAGAAAAGGAGCTATTTCAGTTTTGGTGTGTAACGTGTTACGCAATTTCCTCTCAAGAGTGGGACATCCGTCTCGATTGTGTTTGGTTAAATCTGTATTTTATCTATAAAAGATTTTTTTTTTTTCTGAATGACATTATCTATGTCTATACTATTCGACAAAAATTAAATCAAGTGGTTGTACCGCAATACTAATCTCATGCAAGAATAATTCCAGCCTTGAATGTGGCATCTATATCACACTATATCACTCATACTGAAGGATCTACAGAGGATGTTTAAAGACTGGATTGTATAATCATAATTACACAAATCATTCTTTAAACAATAATAATTATTATGGGTTATAAATATTCAGGACGCAGTCATTATATTTTATATATTTACATGTGGTTCATCACCAGGGCGTGTTTCGATCACTGAAGGTATTCATGTACTGGCTAACTTCATCTAATAATAATTATTGTGATATATAAAATTATTATGGTGATATATATATATATATTGATAATTATTATTTTTTCTACTCTTAACTTTTATATTTAAGTATTTTTTATTTAACTGAAATATTTATCTATTGATGTTTTCTATTCATTAATACTTTAATATCAGAAATAGGACCTTACTCACAATGCTACTTCTTCCTCAAAGAAACCCTATAAGAAAAATTATTCCTGAATTTAACCCACAGTGCTCATATAAAAACCATGAAATAATTACCAAAAATATCAGTTCAAGCAGGACTGGATAATGAAAAAGTCCATAACTTCACTCATGGGATTGTGAACCTGTATTCTACTGGGTAACAATATTTCTTGACCTAAAAAATAAAATCAAAATCCTATAAATAATAATAATAAACATATAAATAGATAACGAACAACGAATAAATAAATAACGAAACGTCGGCTTTCAATAAAATAGTTTTACCACTATTTAGCATATTTATGACCGCCACTTCGGACCATCTCCTTCCTTTATAAATAAATAACTTAAAATATGAGTTTATCTCATAAAAAAATTAAAATTGAACTTCTGTATCACTATTACCAATATCCTTAGTTGTGACAAAATGATTTTTTTTTAAATATATATTTAATGAAATTTACAGCTATATTAGATAAAAAAATACAACTAGTGACTTTTAATTGGTAATATTGCATGTACAACACAAAGAGATTCTACCTATTGGTAGCATTCCAATTATAGTTCTATATTAGAAGGTCCCGAGGCCATCTTCTTCTCAGACGCCTCGGAGGGCTATCAAGAAAATAAGAAGAAACAAGGTTAGAAACGAGAGGATTCGGGTGGTTCAAAAGTTTATTATGGAAGGATAGATTTTTAGGTCGTTATGGATCGGGGGCGGGGTGGCCGAATAGGCTAAAGCGTGTGTAACAGCACCGCTAGTTGCCTGGCAACCGGATAACAGAGATTTGAGATGATATAAAAAGTACGAGTTCGCGTCCCGGTGCCGGAGGAGATTTTAAATTTCCCCGCCCTCACCCCCCGGCCCAGGAAAATCCCGTATAGCCTAAAAGGCGAGGTAGGGAAGAAAAAAAAAAAAAAAAAAAAAAAAAAAAAAAAAAAAAAAGGTCGTTATGGATCATTTTATTAGTGACAAAGTAAGAAGCATTGAGGATTTTTACGAATTATTTTGGATTGTAAGGATTTGATATGAGAGGAATTTGGTGGCTCAGTGATGTCTCATAGCTCAACTCCGTAAGTCCAATTAGGTCTTATTGTAGTCGTGTATAGGAGTCTTTTGTGATTAATTGGAAGCTTAGAGCGTTGGTCTAGTAAGTATTGAAGTAGTCGGAAACGTCGAAAGATTTAGTCTGGTATGAGGATTCTAAGTTAGACGTTTATCCAAGTGGAATCGTTGGTATTGGATTAGTTGAACAGTGATAAGTGTGGTAGTATTAAAGGATACAGAAGAATAGGAAGTGTAAAGGCGATTTGATCGGATTTACTGGAATTTATTTTAATCAATCCAGTTTTGACACCAATCTTCTAGGTTTGTCATGTGTGATTGAAAAGTTTAAATTCATAATTCAATTTGATTGAAAAACATAATTCAATAAAGAAATGTTAAAATTTAAAATGAAATAAAGATTATACCATATGATATAGTGAAGACCAAATCGTTTATTAAGAATAAAAGCTCTTTTTTTTTTTATTTTGAGCCAAATGAAGTCGATTGCTTTCCTGGTTGTAGTGTAAAGGTGTGACAAATTGATTATGATGTGTTCGATTATTTCAATGTTTTCATATTACATGTTTAAATATTTTGTATAAAAGACGAAATATGTCGGTTTATATACTATATGGTCCATGAGTGGGAAAAGTTGGACTAATGTTGCTGACTGGCTACGAGTTATGTAGCAATATGCCCATAGAGGGTATGATCGTATCGCCGGGCAGCCTTGGCGACCTACATGTTGGCAGGGAACACCGCTGGCTGGCTGAGCCATCCAGGTGAAGGTCGCTTCTGCCAACTCTTTTCCACGATGGTTCGAGGAAACCTCTAGGAAGCTAAGATATAAAATTAATATTGCATCATAAATCAATATAATTAAAGCAAATAATAAAATATTATTGATTACATTTTATATATCTAATTAAGTTTAGGTTCAATGCCCGTGCATATCCAACACCTGAGGAATGTGGAATAGACTTCAGTTTAAGAGATTTATTTTTTTATATATTTATTTATTGAATAATATAACAATCTGCCATATAGGCATTGCTTATATGGAGGTCAGATAACATTCACACAATATGTACAAAAATAAAATAAAATAAACAGAAACATAATTAAATAATAAACAAAATTATATACAATAGAATAAAATAACTTAAAGCTAAGTAAATTAAAGAGAAAAAAAAACACATGCATACCTATTTACAATCAGGCGAGGGAACTCTGAGGCAAGCTTGTCCCTCAAACTATGGAGGGAAAAGTTGAACTCAAGGAGATCCCGGCGTTACTCTCTCAACCGGTTCACTGGTATTAAAGCCAGTGGAAATTGATCGAGAGCGCTTTAGCCACATGCTCTCATGTCTTGAGCGGAGAATCTGGCTATTGCCAGAACTCCAATTTATATAAACTACAAAAGATCGCGGGGCCACTGCCGTTTTAACCTTCTTGAAGGATTATAGGGATGAGTGGTATTGTGAAATTTGGAGAATTTTTACGGGATAAGGTCTAGGCCAAATGGATCATGGCGTAGGGTTTTGTTGGTTACATTGAAAGGAGCATCGACTATTGTTCAAAAGACTGACAGGATTCGATTGGTTGGTTTAGTTATTATATTTATTAAGTGACGATTTATTTATTTTATTAAATAAATTATTTAAATATAATAATAATTAAATAATGATTCTAATGAAAATGAATATATGTAGTTATTTATATTTGTTTGGTATATATAATTTTTTTAATAATTATGTTACGTTTTCTGAGAGCACATTTCGAAAAAACTCCCACATCAACAGAATGGAACCACCGCTTTCGCCGTAGAAGGTTTGTATTCTCTCTTCTTCTTGAGCACATCTGCTGATCGCTTTGTTTGCCGAACCATTTGTCATCCCTCTGAGGTCACCAGCACGGCTTTGATGAAATAATCTCATTGTCGCAGGCTTTTCATCATTCATTTCGGCTCATGGTCGTCACACTTTATCTTTTAATGAATGTTTTCCAGTAAATTATTGCCATGAGTTATGAAATACATCATTTCATTCCAAATACGAGGCACAGTGCTTCGAATATGTGGATGTTTTGCACAAAAATCTATTTATTATAGAATCTTAAAAGAAATAGCAATCATTACCATCATGACGATCTGACAAATAACCCAAAAACCCGGAATGCAATTTATACAGAAATGTTCTTGAAATCATATGCGCGAATATCATAAAAACAATGTAAATAACGGGTTTCCCTCCCTTTTTTTTGGTTATTTTTTTCAGTAATGAAACTTTTAATCAACCGAGAAAAAAACCTTCTCAAGGTTGTACGTTACAAGATGCCGTAGAATTTAAAAATGGAATTAATAAAAAATCCATAAGTCCGCGGCTTTTCTATGAGACTACTGGGCCAATTGTTTTGATATTTAGTATCAATCTCAGAGATCACCAAGTCGCCATAACGGCTGTTGAGGTTTTAATGAAAGATTTATGTATATAACATACCCGAAAGAAGCTAGAAAGAAATTACGATGAATGCAGAATTTTATTCGCGAATAACTGATAAATTATACACCTACAAAAAGTTGTCAAAATTGTCGAAATCAGATGATTTAGTGTATATAACGTTGCAAACGTTTAGTACAAAGTTTGTTTTTTATCTTATTACTAGAAAACTTTACATTGCTTTGAGATCCTTGAAGTAATTCTAGGTTGCTGAAACTATCAAGTTATCCACGGCTTACAAAACCGGGACTTGGAAGTTAAAAGTGATTTGTGGAGTACCACATGCATTAGAATCCAGGGCGAGAGAATGGCAGGCATCGCTACTTATAAATCTAATTAAGATTGAGGTTAATGTACGATCTATACTTTCTAAATCGCCTTTTAAAGTAGAGAAGATAAGCTTTTTTTTGTTTTTAATTTTAAAAAACTTGCGGATGTTAGCTTTGACTTTGGCATTTAGTTCCATTAGAGGCTCAGCATACATTTTTTTTTTTAGAACAGGATGCTCCTTTGTCAACTTCTTCAAAAATAAATGGATGAATTAGAAGCTAGTTGTATTTTAACTAGCAGTTTTTCTATGGAACAACATATTTCTGATAGAAAAACATGAGTAAATTACAACCAATAGCAATCGTTGAATACAGTTATGGTTATTGCAAAATGACAATCAATAATATTTAATTCACTATACATTATTTTATTATTAACAATTTTGAAAATATGTCTAAGTAATGTTTTTTGCCTATGGCGCCAAAAAAACTATGAGCCGCTAGTGGACAGAAAAAAACTTTCAGCTCAACCAAATCTACCCTTAGCGTATATCATATTTTTATGTGCGTGTGGAAGAGATGCATTGAATTCTGTCAGCGCAGTAAAGGGGAGGGAAATACAAGCATAATCATTGAATTCATTACAAAGCATTGGTTTTGTAAATTTAATTTGAATTTTATTTATACTTAAATAAAATTAATTTCTTGTTCACAAAGTCTATTTATCAGTGTCAAATTTTTCAACAGTGAAATTGTAACACTTCTTCTTCTTCATGGGCGCAACAACTCATCGCTTAGTCTTGGCCTCCTCGAAATTGTAACACAGCTACCATAAATCAAAACATCAACTACAAAAAAATGGTTGGTAAGGACACAAGATGCCGGAAGCCCTTCCTCAGGCTTGAAATGGGATTCCCTTGTTAGTATTTTCTTCACATGGACCCAAACATCTGTTGGGAACCCGAAGGTACCCAATGGGTGCAGGTTAGTACCCAGATGGCCGAGTGGGTAGTGGGTAGTCGACCCACACGTGCGTTGCGAAATACTGACTTTGACACTGTGCACTATTTATTAGTCTTAGATTATGCCTTTCTAAGAATTGAACTTAACCGTACTTATGTTGTTTAAAGTTTTTTTTTCATATGCACCATTTTTTAAAAATATGTATCTTTGTTAGTTGTTGAATATTTTCTTTTCTTTTTATTTTATTTATTTATTTAGAAATATAATAGTCTGTCACGTGGACAATAATTATAGTGATATATGAACACATTCACACCATATATACAAAAAATATAAAATTAACAAAAGTGAAATAATACATACTAATAATACATACATAAAATAATACATAACTAAATAATAATAATAAGTTATGTACAATAAAAATAAAATAACTTAAAGATAAGTAAATTAAAAACATAAAAACACAGTCATACCTATGTACAATATATACAATCAGGCAGAGAACCCCAAGGTAAGGACACACGGCTTCTTCCCTCCCACTATAGAAGGAAAATTAGGACTCCAAGAGATCCCTGCGCCACTCTCTCATCCGCTTCACTGGTGCGAAAGCCATTGGAGTTTGAGTGAGAGCGCAGATACTCCAGATATATACTAGAAAAGATCTCTGGGCCACTGCCGCTTCAACCTTCGAGGAGGATTGTAGAGATGAGTGGAACTAGTTAGGGGTTCTGATGAAATTTGGTCATCATGATGTAGGGTTTTGTTGGTTACATAGCAAGGAGCATCGACTATTGTTCGGAGGACTTTGGACGGAAAGGATTGGATGCGTTTGATGTCTAGAAAATTTTGCAATTCCCCAAAGTGTTGACGATTAACATTTATTTGTGTGTTATTTTTAAGTTATCACTCCGTTGATTAGGGGTTTACTGGAATTAAAATTTTAAAAAAAGCAATTAATTAATTAAAGCCCTTCAAAACCATCTCTATGATCTTCAAAAATGGTTCGAAAAATGGAAAATTAAAATAAATAAATCCAGCCACGTGAATTTCTCTTTGAGGAAAGCCTTCTCATATTGTATTTCATTGGTCCACAACTAATAGGATGGTTCCTATTGCTAAAAATTTAATTACATTTTAAAATTTAATTATGTAAAAGATCGCGAATCTTGTAATAATTTATAAAATTACATCACTTATAACCATAACCACAACCTTTCCAGGTTACACAAGTTTCGAAGTATCATTAAACTATTTCAAAAGGAATGGAATCCAAGGGAAAGTTAGCGCCCACATTTTGAAACTGTCATCTTATATTGCAGTCTGTCTCTCCGGAAATTGTTAAGGATATTCCACATAAATTTTCAGCGGTCTCGTAATGTCGCATTTACATTTTAAAACTATCTACTTCACTTAAAATGAGGTCATTCTAATTGAACGAGTTGCACATTATAATTATAACAGCTAAGATAAAATAATGTGCAACAAGTATATTAATAATTGAAATTTGCTTAAATACTTGTTTTATAATTCGTATTAAATTTACTTAAAATTTAATAGAAAACATAGTTTCTTTTTGAAGTGAATACTTCGTTAGGCGCGTTTTGCACTTTTTTTGTGGAGAGTGAATTAGATTTATCCGTCAGATTTCCGAAATGTTAACGCTCTATAAAGTCGGCTAGAGTCGTCTAATTCAAATGTTTTTACATATGGGTTAAAATATCTCAGAAAATAAAAATCGGGTCTGCATACTGTAAGCGAGGAAATCGTTCAGCATTTCTTCCTCTCTGTAATAAGCTATAATTCAAACTTGTATCTTAACGCAACGCCGTATTAGGGAATAGAAAAGGAAAAAATAGTGTCGAAAACCATTATGATGATGAATTTAGTTGAACATATTGATAAAAATATTTCAGATACCAAAAATCGGACCTGTATACTGTAAGCGAGAAGAATATTCAGCATTTCATCCTCTTTGTAATGAGCTGTTATTCAAAATTGTATCTGAACGCAACCCCGTGTTAGAGATTAGGAGAGGGAACAAGATAGTGTTGAATACCAAATGATAGCGAGTTTTATAAAATTTATGGATTAAACTATCTAAGAAACTAAAAATCGAATCTGCACACTGTAAGCGAGAGAAATGTACAGCATTTTATTCCCTTCAATGAGCTATTATTTATAACTAGTAGGCCCGCGCGAAAAATTCGCACAGCATATTGTTATCAAATGCCAAATTAATAAGAAAATAAAATAATGCAACGTATCAAAATATAAAGAAATCAATTGTTACTTTATCGATAAATGTAATCGACAAAGGAAACAAAAATTAATTTAAATCTTCATTATCTTTCTAAAAGCCATTATCTTTCTTACTCACATCTATAATGCTATCTTACGCACAACTTACTTCCCTCTCCTTTGGAAACTTTCTACAATAAAAATGATACCTAAGCCTTCTAAACCTACCAGTAACCCTTCTTCTTATCGTCCGATTGCACTCTTACCCATAATGGACAAAATATTTGAAATATTATTTCTTCTTAGAATAAAGCCAATCCTAGAAAATCGGGAAGTTATTCCGAATCATCAATTTGGCTTTCGTTTTTACCATTCCACTGTACAACAGTGTCATCGTATAGTAGACGCTATCTCAGTCGCCTTCGAAAAAAAAGAATTCTGCTCAGCGATATTCCTGGATATCAAGAAAGCGTTTGATAGCGTCTGGCACAAAGGTTTACTGTGGAAAATAAAACCACACCTTCCTTCAACTTACTTTCTGATTCTTCAATCTTTCTTTCTTGAGAGGTTCTTCTGTATTACTATTGATTCCTCTACTTCTCCCTTCTTTCCTCAACTTGCGGGCGTACCACAAGGTAGTGTTTTAAGCCCTCTTCTATTTTCTATCTACACATCTGATATCCCTGAGCACCCTAGCACCATTCTCTATAGCTTTGCTGACGATACGGCAATACTTTCTTCTCACGAAAATCCCACTATCGCTTCAAT
Organism: Nezara viridula; assembly: GCA_928085145.1. NCBI lineage: Eukaryota > Metazoa > Arthropoda > Insecta > Hemiptera > Pentatomidae > Nezara > Nezara viridula. The sequence goes on along the minus strand of OV725079.1, from coordinate 89,811,388 downwards.
AGCCCTTCAAAATCACCTGCACGTCCTTGAAAAATGGTTTCATAAATGGGGAATTAACATCAATCCCAGCAAGTCAACTCATGTTAGCTTCTCCCTGAGGAAAATCTCGTGTCCTGCTGTGACAATAGACAATAAACCAGTTCCCTCAAAAACACATGTACGGTATCTCGGACTATACTTGGACAAAAAACTCACCTGGAACATTCACACTAAATTAAAAAAACAAGAACTGACCAGACGATACAAACAACTGTCACATCTTTTAGACTACAGATCTCCACTCAACTTACTAAACAAGCGACTAATCTACACCACTATACTAAGACCTATTTGGACATACGGAGCAGAACTTTGGGGTTCCGCAAAACACACACACATCAACAAAATTCGAACCACACAATCCAAAATACTCAGTAAAATTGTCAATGCTCCTTGGTTTATTTCAAATCACACCATACACAAAGACATGAACATACCAAAAGTAAAATCCTACATACACAACAAATACACAACATTTCACACTTCTACTCTCAATCATCCAAATCCACTCGTTCTATCTTCCTCCCTGTTACCTGGTGAGCCTCAAAGACGACTAAAAAGGCAGTGGCCTAGAATATATAATTAACGCCAACACATTTGCTTGATGCGTTCCAACGCAGTGGCAAATTTAAAATAACAAAATAAAAAAAAAACTTCATTAATGTTTTGAACCAACATGTTTACAAATTTCAAATAAGCTGTATCTTTGCTAAAAATTGTCCGTTTTCGATGATTTTTTTCCCTTTTGTATGGAATTTAGTAAACATAACCCAGAGAAAAATGTGTATTTTTTTAGTTATTCGCAAATAAAATTCCTTTTCTTTTATAATTTGTTTGCCTGAATTTTCGAGTTGATCGGACTATTTTGCCCGCCTGAAGCCTTCGGAATTGGTGGCACAATCTTGAGATTTGGTGAAGAATTAACGATGATATGGCTTGCCGATCAAAAACACTACTACCCGCGTCTTGCTGTACGCATCAAAATCTTCAAGGTCCAATTTGTCCCGCATCGATCTACAGACCTACCACCGTTCCAGTATTCAAGCCTAAATTTGTTTGTCTAAAAATGTTTGTATCGACTTTATTTATTTTAAAAAGAAAAACAAAAGTGGAGAATACGATTCGCTAACCCCCCGTGAAATTCTGAATCCAACGGTACCCCATTCATGCTATTTGAGGGTGACAGGAGTTTATATTTGGTACAAAACCGATTTAGTGTCTTACTGCAATAATATAGGTGGGGATTTATATTTCATATTATTAATCTCGCCTTGTTGATGTTTTCAATTCTATCGTGTGGTCTGAAGTACGCACCTTAGTTTTTTATTATCTTTATTTTTTATTTAAATCTATCAAGAATAGAGAAAACAAGTGAATTCGTTTTCACGAAATTGGGTGATATGAGAGTATTAGCCACGAGAGAGGATAATGCCCTGCGGCATCAATTCTTATCCTTATTTCACAATTTATAATAAGAGAGCATCCTTTTCCCATTAGGTTTTTAGCCTAATGGTGTTATCGAGTATCTTGGATAGTGGCCAAACCTTGAACGAGCAAGTTTGGATCTTTACCCATTTTAGTTATCCTCAAACCTTTTGTGTGTTCCCAAGTGTTCGTAAAGGTGTGCGAAGGTCTCTATGTAAACAATAATGTTACTAATGTACCATGGGGCTTTGACTTAAGGTTTTCACTAGAAAATTTGCAGTTGATGAATACGGTTATTTTTGGCTGCCTCGTATATATGTGAAGCTTAGCTAACTGTGGTCTTAATTAAGTACCTGCCTGTGCTCAATTCGTAGTTTTAAATTACAATGTCCTTATCAGAATGGAGTGTTAAGATTTGCTGTACCGAATGGTAAACGTCCAAAGCGTGTTAAGACCGATATGAAGAGTTTTGAGACTGGGTTTGAAGGGCAAACGATGGAGGAAGGTGTGTAATAAGCAATTGGTCGTGTCATCATGGAACCTTTGGGTTCACCAATAGCGTTATCCGAATGCGAGACGAGTCTTGGTCTTGGTCTTGTTCTTGCGCAAGAGTTTCGCAACAGTCTTGCAGTTACTTATTAGCTTATTACTGAAAAATATTGCTGTAATTTTATAAATAGAACAAAACTAAATAAGCCTGAACGAAAAATTAGGGGAGATAATTGCAAAAGTGTATTGGTTGTACCAATTATTTACATATAGTAACTAAGTTTGTCAAGTATTAGTTACTGTTTTGCCTTAATTTTTATTCAAAAAATCGATTTTTTTTCCCAGTCCTGATCTTGGTCTTGCAATGTGCAAGATATTATGTCATCATGATGAAATTATCCAAATTAAATAATTTGTTTACTAATTTTTTGGAGTTAATTTTATGATTTCTCTACTTACATTTAACTGTTATTGTGTCGAGAGCATTCCCTTAGATCAGATGAAAACGTTTCTTGTTCGTGAAAAATCTTTGAAACGTTCGATGTTGGAGCAATACGTGACTGCATCTAACCATAACCGAACCAACGTCATTAAATAAATAAATGAAGTTCCTTTTCCACAATTAGGATTCCTCATTTATTACGTGACTGAAAGATTGAAAAAAAAAAAAATCTCGTTTTGATTTGATTTCTTGTATTTTTCGGTCACACGGTCTTGTTGACTCATTTCCCAAATCTTCATCATTTCCAAATCTTCATCATTTCCAAAATTTTATTAATTAAGTTGCACATTTCCATTGTGCTCCGAGTATAATACTGATATAATTGTCTTAAATTATTTATTTTGTCGTGACATTAAAACTATTTTCCGTGTATAATACGGCTATGGTATACCACAACCTTTGCTATTCCGTAGTAGGTCCTGTTCTATTCAAGTACTATACCGTTAAGTACTTTATGTAAATTTGGTCTGGATAGATAATAAATTGGAAGTCTTAAAGCCAATCCGATCCTTGTAGAGAATGTTCCTTTGCCCATAGCCTTCCAAACAGGAAGCCTGCCTGTCTATCTCATTTACAAGAACCAACGACAAGTTGCATTTCGGTTCAAGGAGAGCGGGCTGTAGATAAAAATAGATATTGTTGCAATGTTCTGCAATTGGGTCTTAGATTTTCATACTGCTTCTTTATATAAATATATTTATGCAGTAGTGGATTCAGGACTTAATTTGGTGGAGAGGATTGTTTTAACGATAATTATTCTGTAAGAAAAAGAAAGAAACTCTATGAAATGAGGTTTAAGTGTTCCTTGAAGTCCTATTGAAATATATATATGCGCACATACAGGTTTTTGTGATTTAGAACACTGGAACTTTATGGCTGTTAAGTTGTAGATTTTTTTTTTTCATTTTCTTTATTCATAAGGTATTTATTTTACTGTTGTAGCGTTTGATTCATTTATATTTATTGGGAATCGTAAAAACCTATTAAAATAGGTCATGCTTTAATGACCAACGTCTCCTTTTGTTAATATGGAGAGAAAAAATAATCGTAATGAAATGTGCACAAGGAATAGGTTTTAATTTTCTAAATCATTGTGCCTCATATTACTTCTATTTTGTTATGTATTCAAATTATCAGTGATGAAAATCTGTGGTTTACAACATGCATTAAAAAGCAAGATAAAATGATTATTCTATTATATTTACTATTAAATTTACATTTCTTCGTAATCATCTGCTATATGTAATCCTACGTTTGACAATTTACCAATCATATTAATATTATTTACTATCAAATATTTAATATTTCTTAAATTTATGGTTCATTTACTTTATTTATTTATTTTTTCGAATGTTTACATTAAAAAAAAAAATATTACTTTTATATGACTTTAGGACGAGTAAATTGATGTTAATATAAAACTAGATAATCGATGTTATTATAAAAGTAACTAAAGCAAAAATTATCCATCCTTTTCTTTATAATAGCATTGCTCTTTTTGATATGTTTTTATTAATATATTAAGGATTAAAATTATTTAGCAGTCATCCTATAAGAGGTATTGAAAATAAATAAAAGCCAGCTGCTATGATTTCCGTTTCATAAGCATTACTAACACCGTCTCCTTTTATGGAAGTAAAGACTTTCACACCAAAAGCAGAAAGTCGTTAATTTCTCAAGCGTATTAGCGACTCCGATCAAGCATTAAGTTTCAATGAATTTATGTGCTATAGGAGAGGACGATGTGCCAATACGTAACTTACTGGATTTCAAAGCTCTCAGGTTCGAATCTCACGTGCGAGGTAATTTTTTTGTTTTCAATGTCTTCGATCGTCATTAGGACAAATGAGTGATAGAGCTGTTGTATACCAGAAAATAAATAATCAGTAAGCAGTCATTTTTGAGTTGCTTTATTGTTGCCAATGTTTCAACCAACGAAATATGTGGGTCATCACCTGGGCATATTTGGGTTGAAACGTATTATGTAATATGTAATACAGTCGACTAACTTCCTTCAAGAACTCCTTTATAGTTTCGGGCTAAATCCTGACGATTTAGTGTGTTACTAAATTATACAATAGTGCTGCTAGACTATATAAATATAGTCTTTGACAGAGAATTATTAATCCCTAATGTTTAATAAAATTGTTAAAACTGAAATCATAATTTAAAATTATAGATATTCAGGGTGAAAAATAAAACAAATAATTATTTATTGCCATTTCAATAATGATTCACTATTACTAACTTTATTCCCTTGATGATTTGTACTGTTTATGTAGTTTGATTTAAGATTGGTATTTAGTCATCCCTATATTAATTTTTTTTTTTTTTGTTTCATTCGTTTATTGCCTTAAAAAGCCAAGGAAAACACGTATCATCAACCAGGGGTCCGTAAAATAATATTGATATTAGTTCTATATGTCTTATCTTTCCGTTATTATCGAAATAAATCATTTTAAAAAAAAAGCATAGTTCCGATTTGTTATATTTGCTGTTACTTAATTAGTTATAAATATCTGGAGTTTAGTACGAAAAAAAAATGTTGATAACAGGCCCCCGGACTTCAGAAGGTAACGAACCAGTGTTATGACTTATTATGTGAATAGACACATGTATATGAGATACCCAAATTTATTTAATTAATCGAATTACATATACCTATAATTTATGTACAAGTATCTGATACCAGCGAATAATAAGCGCAAAGAAAACTTTCTTCTTTCTTTTAAACGTATTGAAACCCAAAAAATCTTTAGACATTTCAAATTAATTATTAACAATGTTATGATAAAATCCAGTGCCGATACCCGCACGAGACCTGGCTCTAACAACCACCCTAAAAAAAAAATTGAGTGATTTGAGAGGAATCATTTGCGTAATAACTGGAGCAATCTAGGATCAGAGTACTAATGAATAGTGGGGAAGGACCAATAAAGAACTGCTGACAGTAACTGATCGGGTTAAATCTTCTTCTATAACTTCACAACTCATTGGAGAGTCAAGGCTTTCCTATTTCGGTGCCGCCAGTCTTCTCTGTTTTGTTCTGCTGCCTTCCAATTTCTTATAGCCAACAGCTTCTGAGCATCTGCTGCTACGCAATCCATCCAATGCATGCGAGGTCTTTCGACTTTTCTACGTCCTAATATTCTTTTTGCTAAGAGCAATTTGGATGTTTCATTACTGTTCATGCGCCTTAAAATATGCCATCTTAGACGTTCAACCTTTATTAAACGGACGATATCAAGGTCATTGTAGAGACTCATAAGCTCAGCGTTTGTCCTCAATATCCATTCACCGTTGATACACGTAGGCCCCATAATTCTTCTTAAAATCTTTCTTTCGAATCTCAAAAGAGCTATACTAGTGATTTCGTCATAGTCCAGCGCTCAGATGAATTGGTGCGGACGAGCCTTATCAGAGTCTTATAGATGCCTATCTTGGTGGTTCTGGAGAGAGATTTACTTTTTAGATGCCTCTCTAGCCCATAATAGTATCTATTAGCTGTCATTGTCCCTCGCTGTTTCTCTGGTTGCATATTGTTAGTTGAGTTCAACAGTGTCCCAAGGTAGATAAATTCCTCGACACATTAGAAGTTGAAGTCTGCAACTTTTACTCTCCCTCTTAGATATTCTCCTCTTTTAGGATTGCAGAGGGTCAGGTTATATCTCATCATATATAATGTGCTTGGATTGGAAAATTGGCGGGACATGTTACTTGAAGCCTCTATCCAAAAATCAATGCTAAAATAGTTGGCAAGAGACCATGTTGATGGTGTGAAAGTGGAAGATACGCAGTCAAGGACGTACGCAGCTTTCATATTAGAGTAAGATTGAATTATTGAAAATCTTAGGTTTATAAATTATTGCAAACTCTATAATATTATGCTAAGTAGTTTATTGTTATTGAAGTTTATAAATATTTTTTATATGAAAGAAAATATATACATACGTCAACTTTTAAAAATCATTTTTCTTGGATTTTCGGCAAACCTTTTGCATTATATTATGTTTTGTTTTCTTCCAAATTATTTATTTAGACAGGTGACGGTTCCCCTGCCTACTCTCCCTCCCCTGCCTACGCTCACATATACAGTAGAGGATGCTGGTTCAGGTGGCCCAACATCTACAAGATCTGTAAAGCCAAATAAAAATCAAGTGTGTTCACTCACACGACTTTATTACCGATTTCAGAAAAATTCTTGTGTCTTTAAATATGTACTTTAAAAAAAATAACAATAATTAGATTTATTTTCCTTAAAATTGACCAAAGAAAAGATTTGAGTACGGTTTCTTTGCTAAACTAAAGCAATGTAAACTGTCTTTTGGAATTAGGCCCCAAAATATTTTTTTTTTCTTTATAACTTTTTTACCTGAATTTTTTCGGAAGTTTAGTACAAATACGAAAATGGAAAGGGCGTTAAGTAGAAAAGTTTCATGAAAATAGTCAGCTCCGTTTTTTTGCTACAGTCTATTGAAAAATATGTTTTTCACTTATTGTGCAATCAAGACCCTCCAAAAAAAAAAAAAAAAAAAAAAAAAAAAAAAGAAAGTTACGAAAAATATTGACACAGACAGACTGATCAATGGCTAAAAATTTGTTGCTTTTTTGGACTCAGGAGGCTCTGAGACGTAAAGATCCGGCGAAAACCGCAGATTAGAAATTTTACCCGGTCGTAATCCTTTCCTTACTTAGCAGAGATAGGAAAGTAATAAGTTAGTTAGTTTTTAATTTATTAAACGATAATTTATATTTACATTAAATAATCTATTTTGTATATATATTTTTTATTAAATAATGAATGTATTTCAAACGAAGATATTTAAATTATAAGAGCATAAATTCTTACAATGTTCAAAATCGGGATAAACATACAAAAAAAGGTCTCGTTTCTTAGATATAACGCTCATGCTTGAATCCTGATATGATTCTTTGTTTTTTCTGTAGATAAGAACAAAATATAATTTGACTATGCATCATGGAAACAGTTTTGTCCACTGAACCCTAAAAAATCTACCCTTTATATGTGGAAGTATAAATAAGAGCGATGTTGCATGGTGCTGACTACATTGTCTCCCGACTATACGATAACATCGTTAATCATGCGTTATGATCAGAATGGGTCCTTCGAGGGCAGTCAGTGGACTGATTTATATATTATTATTTTTATTTATATAACTTTAAAATAGTTATTTATAAAAATGTTTATAAATTTAAGTTATGAACCTTTGAATAATGCTCTTCTTTGAGTAGCCTAGATTAGAGTAACGAGATCCAAGGGATGAATATATTTATCTTTAATGATCTCCTAATAGAGTCATTTATAAAATGGGACCTCCTGGTACAGTCCATTACTGTATGAAATATACATAAGGTCATTGTCTGCAGGTCATGGGAGGGGACTTCTTTAGGCGTTCCTTATCCTATTAAATCTCGAAATATCTCATTCTTGTCTGTCCCTACAACTTCTTCAAATGAAATCAGGAAACCGTTACTCCAGCCCTGCCTAGATACTACGTCGAGTGAGCTATTTAATTGAGGTGTTATCAGGTATAATGAAATCTGACGTGTGGCTTCTTAGGAATCTGGTATTTCTTAGCAAGTTGGCAATTCTAATTTTCAGTACTTCAGTTGCTGTGTAGTGATTACTGTCCAGTCCCTCTCAAATAGTCAAATTAATTCGAAATATTTGAAAATCAAGAAAGATTTTCCAAGTGTGATTTCAGTATTTTCCTGTTCGAGTTGAATTCCTATTAAACCGATAAATATATAAATGTAAAAAAAAAAACGTACGGCAAATAAGGCCAGCGTAGCATCCTCACCGTTTTATGATTTCATCCTCATCTATAACTATCATAAAATTGATATGGGACCATCTACGCATCAACCCACAATTTCTCTGAAAATTTTATAAAAATTGGATAACCGATAGTAGGTGATTCGCTTCTTACATTGATTTGATTACAGAAAGACAGACACCGAATCAAATTTGATCCTTGATGTTTTAAACGTAAAACGCGCCAGTGGAAATTTTCGATTCTGAGCAAAACATTTTTTTTACCTCTCGCATGAATACTATTCTTCTACCTATGTCTCTATATATCTTCGGTAGTGAGGAAGCAAAAAAATTGAAATTAAAAATATCTCTCTAAGAAATATGTATGAATTAAATCATATATTACTTATTTTAGTAGCTAATATCCTTGTTTATTACTTTGTAATGTATCACTAACGGATCAAAGATTTAATTTTGGGGGAGCTTCAGCCCCCCATAATGTATATACCATAATGTATATATATATAAATATATATATATATATATATATATATATATACATTATGGTAATCACTGTGTAAGAAAAAGAAAGGAGCTAACTACGTGCATGAAATGGTGTTTAATTGATTCTTGAGATTCAATTAAATATAATACTTCTTTTAAATATTTTTTTCATAAATCGTGGTTATATTTTACCATTTTGGGAGGGCTTCAGTCCGAAAGCCCTTCCCCCTTCCCTTAGATCCATCTGTGTAGTGTATGAAGCCAATTAAATGTACATTTTTCATTAACTCTTTACAAAGTAGATTAAGGAACGCGATAATTATGCGGTATTTTTCAAACCTCGGATCTAAATTGTGGACATTGAATTAAACTTAACAAATTTTGATATGTTGTAATACAAAGAAAGCATGAAGAAGATAACCAAATAATTAAATGTGATAATACGCTAGAATACGACGTCCGATTTCAATAATTTTTTTATTGTAGGAAATTGGAAACTATCTTTAAAGAGATTATATAGAAAATATACCAAAAATGTATACTTTATGATTTAGACCGAAAGGATTTTTCCTTTTCGCATAGCTTTTTTTCTCTGCATTTTCTCTAGAATTCACCACATACATAAAAATTGAAAGGAGTTTAAGTAGAAGATTATATGAAAGTTTAATCTTGCCTATTTGAGCTATTTTGGCGCTAGAGCCCATAAAAAACAAATAATTTTTTCCATAATTGCGTAGCCGCTATTGTGCAGATAAAACTCAATTTGATTAACATACACCAGTAATCGCAACCTTAAAAAAAAAACCAACAAAATTAGTCCACCTGTCTGCGAGATAATCACAGACAGACCAACGAAAAAAATGAGTTTTCGGACTCAGAAGGCTTGAAAAGTTGTTCATCGAAAATTTGACACAATCACAATACTTTCCTAACCTAGCGTTAGGAAAATAAAAAAAAAAACAATAATTATATAATTATGTAATAAGTTTCTACATATTGAGCATTGCTAGTTCGTATTAGTACAGTTTTCCTTCTTAATTAGGAAAACATGCTTTTCTCATCTTGCAAGCGTCTGCAATCTCGGCCTTGCCCCAATGTTTGCTCCCCAGCGGTTGCATCATGCTAATAGCTCAGCTGTTTTTCTTTGAAATGAGCCGATGAAGGCTGTCTTATCTTTTTTTTCTAAGGCTTTTCATTGTAAATTTAACAAAAGATTAATTATAAATATTCTGTTGCTAAAAATGATAATAATAATAAATATAATAAAAAAAAAACACGCAGTTCCTTTATCGTTACTATAAAGATGCTTGGGATTTTTAAGATCATCTTGAATCAGTTGTTAAATATTTATTCTGTCTTGCACTATTTTTTTTTCTATATTGACATTTCATATCAATAGCAGTATTTTGATTCTTTAAAATCTATTTTATTGCCCATGACTCTTATTTACCTCGTAGATTAAATTCTTTATGTCTGTTTCTATTAAGGAATAGAAATAAAAAAAATAAAGTTATTAAAATTTATTATAAACGAATTTTGTTTCCTTATTCACACTATCATAGCCAATGTGGAAATCAGTTATCAAAGGAAATACGAATAAGGAAAACGGACATATCAAAATTAAAAAAACTACAAAGTAATTGTGATAAAAAGGGGAAAAGAAAATAACTGAATTGTATAATATTACTTTAACAATTACTACCATAGAGTATTACTCCTACTATATATCTACATCGCAAAACGTATCGATGGCATTGTGAACGACAATAATAGCTCCGATTAAATTATATTATTTCTCACTAGCGTACATTCAATGAAAGAGATATAATATTATTTTCTGAAATTAGAATAAAGCTAGAAAAGAGAAATAAGGTGTTATAAATGGAAAATACACACAACAAAGCCATGAGTCTCCAACATACGGATGTATAGTTAACTTGGCAACGTTTCACCAATTCAGTTATCATCAGAGCAGAAAAAACAAAAAGGAAAAAGAACTATTGCAGTTGGCATCTCGCGAAGTCATCCAAATACATACTGAAAGAAAGAGAAGGGTCTATTAACTATTAATGATGGTTATATAGAACACCTAATTAGCAGGATTACAAGGTACAAAACATATTTGTATCTAAAATATAATAAAACAAAAACAATATTTTTTTTCTTTTTCTTTCTGGATATATATATCATCTTGTTTTTTTTTTCTGCTCTGATGGTGCCTGAATTGGCGAAACGTCGGCAAGTTAACTATTTAACATATCGCATTTAATAAAATCAATAATTTAACAACGAAACACATTTTATTAAATTATTTGAACCCGTTTATATTCAAGTTAGTGGGAGAGAAAAACTCCACAAACTATAAAACAGACATTTAAAAAATTAACACATCGATTTTTAGACAAATGGTCCATTTTTTTCCAATATTATAAAACTATAAATTTAAACTATAAACTATAAACTATAAAACAGTCAAACTTCATAAGATTGCTGTTATAGTAAAGATGGGTCTATTGATAGTTATTAAAAACATGATTTAATCAAATAAATTTAAAACTAAACTAGAGAAAAATTTAAACTAAAAAAATGTAATCATACAAAAAATATGGAATCTCGTGGTTTTGTAGTTTGACTTTTTACAAAAATAATTTTATTTATTTGATTCAATATTTTTTGCTTTCCATTTTTCTTAATATATACACACTTTTATTTACTTGTGTATTTTTTATATTATTAAATTATATTTAGTTCATTTCTTTTTCTTCTATTTATTTCTTTTTTATTTTTCTATTTTATAGTCTATTTATATACATATATATTTTTAAGGAAGGAGACGGCCCGGTGTGGCGGTCATAAATAGGCTAAATAGTGGCAAAACTATTTTATTAAAAGCCAACGTTTCGATCCGACTTTGCAGGTCTCCTTCAGGGAGCTGTGTTCAGCTAGGAGTTTCACTTAGAACTGAAGTGAAACTCAGTTAGTTCAGTTTTAAATGAAATTCCTTGCTGAAGACACCTCCCTGAAGAAGACCTGGATGGTCGGGTCGAAACGTAGGGTTTTAATAAAATAGTTTTGCCACTATTAGTCTACTTATGACCGCCACCCCGGACCATCTCCTTCCTCAATAATGCAACGGTCAACTATTAAGTATTCAATATATATTTTTAGTATTATTTTTATTTATATGCTTATTTATTAATTAATTATTTTATATTAATTTTCTTTTGTTATTTATTTGTTAATCCTACCAACATAATATTAGTATTATTTTATTAATTGGGCGCTGATGACCAAGATGTTTTTCGGCTACGATATCAAAATTATCAACCAACCTAATATCAAAAAAACGTTAATGTATCACTCATTTCTTTATAATCTTTCAAAATGGCATTAAAGCTGAAACGTTATAATATTGAATAATCAAAATTCTTGCTAAAAATATTTTTATCAATGTAGATATTGATAAAATAAAGCTGTGGGAGTAAATGTGTTATTTTAAAAAACATAATCATTGAATTAAATGGAATAGTTGTTAAGATCATGAGGCTTGATTTATAATGCTCGAAGTAAGTTTTTCTTTCTCACATTTGTTCATTCTACAAAATTTCCTATTTTTTTTTTCAATATTTAAAATTGTTAACGATAAGTTATAAACAGCTAAAATTTGAACCGCAACAAAACCTATTGTTTTGAATTTATGACTAAAATAAGTTTATTTTATATTACCCAAGTTAAGTAGTAATAACATTTTTATTGCGTTATTCCTCTCATTCTCAGCCATTACTATGATTAATAAAAGTGTTTTTATCTGCTAACATCACTGAGAGCTTCAGTAGCGTCTCCCAGAAACGCATCAATCCTTAAAGGACTTTTTTTTAGTCGACCTAAACTTGACAGCTTCCGTGCACATGTCTCCCTTCACCTTTACATCCCACTACCAGTCTTAGGGAATATTCTACCAGTTTTAGAAATATATATATTGTGTTTTGTTTTTTAGGCGATATTAGTAAAATGGCAGGTTATGGATTTTTCGTTGTAGGAGGAGACAATGGTTTCTGCCCAAAAATATTTCTATAATTTACGATTTTTTTTTAAAGTTTAGTTAAAAACATATGATTAACATTTCATAAACAGTGAGGCATTAATTGCATTTAGTCGTTCATATTTCTTCCAAAATAATGTGAATTACATCTTTAAAAATCATTTTGAAAAATAAATACTTAAAAATAAATCTACTTATATATATACTTGTATTCCATGGGGCCGGACCCTTTTTATAAAATTATTAACGCCCACTTACAATTTTTTATCAACGAAAATTCTCAGAAATGGAGCGTTTTATAATTAAATCAATTATTTTATTGTGGTACTAATAACTCATAAATACTATTTGCTTTCCACTTTAATCGCAAAATGATTTGATCACAAAATCGAAAAAAATGTTGCTTACTAGAATATTGGGCCGCTTTGCCTATATAACCTCGTTATTTTACTATGTATAGGTGGAGCTCAAGCAAAAGGTGCAATATTTTTGTAGGCCACCTTTTTTATCGATTTTGTAATCAAATTATCTTACCATTCAGGTTGAAAGCAAGTGAGTGTTCATGAGTTTTTAGTACCTAATTAAATAGACAAACTATGTTAATAATTTGATAAAAAGAGGTATTTATCTCTCAATATTGGTTTGGACGAAATCCAACCGAATCTCACTGATTCTCAATCTCAAGTAATAGTAGTGAATAAATAATATGCATATAAGAAATTTCTGTTTAATTTAATCATAACAATTTTCAAGTTATTTATATTAACATTAAAACAAAACTTACATCAAATATTCACGATTGGCTTTGAATTTCCTCCATTGTGTAAATTTTGCCTGAGAACACGAACTGTGTATTTGCGATTCTTGGAAGTGACGAAAGTATGCAGTCAGAAAGGATGGGCGCAAATGTCAGAGCTGGTGGAATTCTTCATAGATTGTTCCAGGCGTGAAATATTTTGTTACCCTCTGAAAGGAATTCACTCTAATCGTAACAGTATAATTCCCTGTTGTAATTGTATGTTATTAATAAGTATATATACTTGTTTTAGATGAGTCTATTTTTCGTAATTTAAATGTCATAATACGAATTTTAATTTATTACTGTTAAAATTATAACTATAATGTATTTACAGTATTTTAATTGTATTTACAGTATTTTAATTGTAATGAACCACTATAATAATAGATTATAAACTATCATAGCATTGCATAATAATATACGAATATACTCATATGGACTACCATAAATTAAAAACTAGAATTCTAGAAAGAAGAATATAAACAGTTGAGAGAAAAACACTCTACATGGTAACTGTAGCGATGTGAGATCAGAATACTAAAACATGGAAAAAAAGGACCATCAAAAAAATTCTTACAGAAAATCGTCAATCAATAGTTCATGATACTAAGGATGGGCAATAGTTATAGTACGGAGAAATCTATTAGCAAGGTTCTACATAAAAATAAATATCAGAAGAGAATCACTAACGGATCCAGAATTTAATTTTTTTTTGGGGGGGGCTTCAGCCCGAAAGATTGTGTAAATATATTAGGATAATGTGAGAAGGAGTTAGTCAGGGGTGCGGTCAGATAAATACTTAATTAAAATATCGTAATTATTTTATTTTAATTTTGCCTTAAAATAAAATAATTACTATATTTTAATTTAGTGTTTATCTGACCGCACCCCCGACTTACTCCTTCTCATATTATATCAACGGTCAACCATCTCTACATCATTATTAGGATATTGACTTCGGAAGAAAGAAAGAAACTAACTACCTATATGAAATGGTTTTTAAGTGATTCTTTAAGTCCTATTAACTGTAATTAGACGAACAATAATACTTTTTTTTTTTTAAACTTTCTTTATTGAATATTAATACATTCTGCCACATTGAAGGGCATTAATATTAAGGCTACATGATTCATTCACACAATATGCACATACAATTAATATCAATAATAAAGAGAAAGAAATATAAAAAAAAATAAATTAAGTAAATTGGTATGCCTGTGTACAAAAAAAAATAATGAGATAATAGATAAAAGCTAGATGAAATTAAAGTAAATAAATCACATTCACACCTATGTACAATATTTACATTCACCCAGGGGACTCTGAGTCATGTCTTATTCCCCGACGTGGAAGCTAAGGCAGGACTCAAGGAGATCCCAGTGCTTCTCTCTCAGCCGCGTCGCTGTTATAATACTTTTAAAAAAAAATTTTTTTCACTAAACATGGCTATATTTTACCATTTTGGGAGGGATTCAGTCTGAAAGCCCTCCCTCTCCCCCCCCCCTCATGAGACGTTATTCGGGAGTGAGGTCAAAAAATACTATATTATATGATAGTATATTTATTGCATTGTCTAGACACTCGCTTTTACCTTACCGACATCAAACATCGGCCATTCGCCGTTCTGCCTTCAGCATTTTCAGACGGAATATTATGTTTTGATTTTTATTATTATTTTCATACTTTATCTATTACCCATTTAACCTTAATATACTCCAGGTGTCCTAAAAATCCATTATTGAAGGAAGCTATTCGACTGATCTACATATGGGTGATAAATATTCAGGACGCAGTCAATTATGCAAATAAAAATTCTTTTAAGTTTTTTTAAATTTTTTAATAAAACGTTTCAACCATGATGTGTGTCATCATCGAGCACTGCTGAAACGTCGGCTCGAATAAAAAAAAATTATAATGACTGCGTCTCGAATATTTATCACCCATAAAAATCCATTACAAAATTGAACTGAATGTCAATAATCATTTACATTTACTGTAACGTTCTATAATTAATATATATTTTTTGTATCAAATTAAATAACTAATATATATTGTTTGTATCTTATATAGCTCTGAAGAAGACCTACAACGTAGGTCGAAACGTTGGTCAATGCTATCTTAACCTATTTATTATTTCTAAAAGGTGTTCTTTTTTGTCGGTACGCCATAACTTCGTCAATTCTTCATCAAATCCAATGATTGATCACTCATTTTGAAGATATTCTTCTCATTCACATGTGAAAAATTTTATTTGGAAATACTCAAAAAAGTATGCATTTTTTTCTGGATTGTACCCATAATAATTAGAAATATTACTAAATTACCTACAAAACAAAAAACAAATTGTAAAATTCGGAAAATTATTAACAAAGATACAGTCCACTAGTTTCGGTATACTTAATAATGTCTTCCTGTTTCAAGATATTGCATTTAGGAGTAGCATAGTCTACTACATTTTTTTCCCTCACTTTTATACTAACTTTATTATCCTCCAGCTTTCTCAATTTCTTCCCTCCTTCCTTTCATTCCTTTTCTCTGTTTTTAACTCTTTATTATATTATACATTGTCTGTACATCTTGATATACTTTACAATATCTCAATTTTCTATCTAACTACTTCATTCTCAATGTTTTAATTTTATTATTTATTTTCATTTCTTATATAACTTCATATTTCTTTTTTATGTTTTACATTTTATTCTAAGATTCCCATTGTAACACTTTTGTCACCCTTTTTGATTATGCCTACTTCATCATTCCACGCTTTGTAACGGTTTTTATTATTTATCTCTTAGTTCTTAGTCATTATTCTAACAATTTCATTTTACTTTATATTTATCTATTTTATTTTTCTAATTTTTTTTATTTTTTTTTTTATTTTTATTATCTTTTTTACTATCATTACTTATGTTTCTCATACCTTGTTATCTGGTTATTTTCTTAGCCCTGATGAAGGCCTGAACTTCAGGTCGAAACGTCGGCATATGTAAAAAATAAATACTATCATTTATTTTTGCCTTCCTTTTTGACTGAACACCCCAACTATTCTTCTCTTCATTATCCTTAAAGACATTTGGTTGTTCTTACATTTTATTTTTTTAATAATTTAGAATATCCTATGATCGGGGCATCGTTTTGTCTTTATTACTTTTATTATCTTTCCAGTCAGCGTTTAAAAATAGGTCCTAGCAAAGCAATTTGTATAAATATTTTGATCTATTATGTTTAATGGAATATTGTAATCGACCAAGGAAAAAATATTATTTCCTTCCTTTTACAAAATACATATAAACTACTTATTTTCATATTGTTTTACTGTTATCTTACTACTGTTTTCTTATTTACTGTTATTTTACTGCTCTTCGCTAAACAACATTCTGCGAATTTTTCGCACGGTCCAACTAGTATAATACGTTATTGAAGTAGGTTTATCAACTTTTCAACGTATCACAAGTGATAAACATTCAGGACGCAGTCATTATAAAGTTTTTATTGGTTCCGACCTTTCAACCCAACATGTGGGTGATCAACAGGGCTGAAAAATTGTTTAATACATTCAGAGATATAATATTATAAGACAGATAATGGTTAATAATTACAAAAATGGCGATTAATGATACATGAAATAGACAAATGGAATATGTAAAAAGTTATAGAAACTAAAAATAATGATTTTATAAAAAATGTAATATTTACTCTTAATAACCGTGTTTCGAGCACTGAAGGTATTCAATTACTAACTCATTGGTAGGTAAGTAAAAGGGTCGGTGGAGGAATGTATTAAACAATTTTTCAGCCCTGATGATGACCGACATGTTTGGGTTGAAACGTCGGCACCAATAAAAACTTTATAATGACTGCGTCATGAATATTTATCATCCATGATTATATAATATAATATTTTTTGACTGCACCTGCCACTAACTTCTTCTGAAATTAGAATCTACGGTCAACCATTTCCACACCATAAAAATAAATACATTAATTGTTAGTAGGTGACTAAATGAGAGAAAGAAGCTGCAGAACTGTATGCAGAATACTGGTTCAGGCGGTCAAGGATCTACATGGACTCAGACCTTATCGCCTGATTTTTCAAATGTTTTTTTACCTGTTTGAGAAGCTAATCTTAATTAGTTATCCTCAATTTAAATATCACCTCTTATTTGGTTTATGAATGATGTGTACAAAAAAAAAAAAATGCTTTCACTTTTATACAATGATACATAGTTTATTCTATTGTGGTTCGCTAGTCATAGTTCCTAAAAAAACGAAACTGAACTTTCCCATCACTGAACTCGTGATTCACTGAGTGAATCAGGTGTCTCACTCTCCATTTTGTCATATCCGTTGACTATCCCTGTTGGAATAAATAGCAAAGAAGATGAGTGAGTAGGTTAGGTATGAATGAAGTAAGAAAAATAAAAACAAAAAAAGATTGACGAAATGCATGAGAAGCGAGCGTGGGTGAAAGTGGACCAGGGAGAGCCGCCGCCGTATATGGTAGGGATGGGTCGGATTGTATGTATCAGATACTTTTATCTGATACTAAAAAAGTATCTGATACAACCAGTAGATACAACCAA
Source organism: Nezara viridula (assembly GCA_928085145.1). NCBI lineage: Eukaryota > Metazoa > Arthropoda > Insecta > Hemiptera > Pentatomidae > Nezara > Nezara viridula. Next base: position 89,793,229 of record OV725079.1, on the reverse strand, counting down.
AAAGTATCTGATACAAAAGTATATGATGCTCACATGGATACAAAATGGTTGTCCAGACATGCCACATTGATATAAGAGAAATGTTTAGTTATAATTTTAGTTGTGTACAATTTTTTTAGAACTATCTATTCATTTAGTTTAATTTAATTAAATACTTATTTGTAGATAAATATATTCACGCTTATTTTTTTTTTTTTATGTAATGTTAATTTCAGATATTTTTATCTGATACTGCTATCGGATATTTTTATCTGATACTAGTATCAGATACTTTTATCTGATACTTGTATCAGATACTTTTATCTGATATTTGTATCAGATATTTTTATCTGATATTTGTATCAGATATTTTTATCTGATACCTGCATCGGATACTTTTATCTGATATCTGGACTAGATACCTAGCGGTATACATACTGGCGCTTGGGCTTATTAGTTAATATATAATAGTTCTAATGACTGTATAGTTATGTCAGGTACTAAGAAAATATTTACACAATTTTTTAAACAAAATATGCTTCATATTTGACAAAAGAATGGAATATATTAAATAAAAATATAACAAATTCATGCAGAGGAAATATTTTCCTAATACAACGTTCTTAAGAATTTTGTAACAATTAAAAAAATTCTTTATAGTTAAGTTTAACATACACACACACATATATATTTATATATATATATATATATATATATATATATATATATATATATATATATATATATTTCTGTTTGTATTACAGACCATGTAGATCTTTTGCCACCTTAACAAGTATGCTCAATGTCTACCTCTCTTGGGCTATTTCTTTCCATTATCTGATATGTGTATCCGTTATTTTTATCTGATACTGGCATCGGATACTTTTATCTGATATTTTTATCTGATACCTGGACTAGATACCCAGCGGTATGCATACTGGCACTTGGGCTTGATATCTCAATAATTGTATCAGATATTTTAATCCAACTGTAATTGATTATTGATCGGGTTTGATATTTTAATACCTATTTGATACCTAATAAAACATATATTAAATATGTACCTATATATATTTTATTCCTTTATTATTAAATTTGTCCCTGTAATAAATATTTTACACCATTTTTAAATATAATAGTTCTAATGACTTTATAGTTATGTCAGGTACTATGAAGATATTCACTATACGATAGCTAAGTTTAACATACTCACACACACATATATTTCTTTTATTTTCACCGATCAATCTACATCTTGGGATTTAGATTATATAGGACTTGTATAATGCTTACAATACTATTATTGTATTCTTTGAACATATTAAATTACATATGTAAGTCATTTAAAGTAAATATTTATCCACTCTTTTAATATTATTTTTTTCATTAATACAATGTTATGACAACAAAAGTAATTTGTCGTTCATTTCAAATTTCAGTTAAAATTCCATAGTTTATTGTTTTTAGTAACTATCTTGCTGTATTGGGACCTTATTGCTCATATTATGTCTTTAATATATCAGTATAGTTATGTAAATCCTTCTGTTATTACTTATTTTTAAGTTTTTTTGTGTTTTTTTTTATTGTAATATGCATTTTGGCAAGTTGTTATGTTAATTTTTATGTACAATATTTTTATTCTCAAGGGACTTTGTCCCAGAATAAAGTTGATTCTTCTATCTATCTATTCTATTCTATATATATATTTATTTTTTCTGTTTGCATTACAGACCATGTAGATCTTTTGCCACCTTAACAAGTATGCTCAATCTCTACCTGTCTTGGGCTATTTTTATTATATATAGTATGCAAAAGACCACGTCGGAGGCCAAAAAGCAAATGGATAGATAGAATCAACAAAGATACAATAGAGCTGCGTGCAGATAAATGACAAAAAATAGCCCAAGACAGGCAGAGATTGAGCATACTTGTTAAGGTGGCAAAAGATCTACATGGTCTGTAATGCAAACAGAAAAAATAAATATATATATATAGAATAGAATAGAATAATCACCTTTATTCTGGGACAAAGTCCCTTGAGAATAACAATATTGTACATAAAGATTAACATAACAACTTGCCAAAATGCATATTACAATAAAAAAACAAAACAAAAAAAAAACTAAAAAATAAGTAATAACAGAAGGATTTACATAACTATACTGATATATTAAAGACATAATATGAGCAATAAGGTCCCAATACAGCAAGATAGTTACTAAAAACAATAAACTATGGAATTTTAACTGAAATTTGAAATGAACGACAAATTACTTTTGTTGTCATACCATTGTATTAATGAAAAAAAAATAATAAAAGAGTGGATTAATATTTACTTTAAATGATTTACATAAGTAATTTAATATGTTCAAAGAATACAATAATAGTATTGTAAACATTATACAAGTCCTATATAATCTAAATCCCAAGATGTAGATTGATCAGTGAAAATAAAAAATACATATGTGTGTGTGAGTATGTTAAACGTAGCTATTAAGAATTTTTACAAAATTCTTAAGAACGTTGTATTAGGAAAAATTTTTCTCTGCATGAATTTGTTATATTTTATTTAATATATTCCATTCTTTTGTCTAATATGAATCACATTTTGTTTAAGAAACTGTGTGAATATCTTCATAGTATCTGACATAACTATAAAGTCATTAGAACTATTATATATTAACTAATAAGCCCAAGACTAGACTAGATACCAAGCGCCAGTATGCATACCGCTGGGTATCTAGTCCAGGTATCAGATAAAAATATCAGATAAAAGTATCCGATGCGGGTATCAGATAAAAATATCTGATACAAATATCAGATAAAAATATCCGATACAAATATCAGATAAAAATATCTGATACAAATATCAGATAAAAGTATCTGATGCCAGTATCAGATAAAAATATCTGATACTAGTATCAGATACAAAGTAGTAGGAAGGTCATGACCAACTACTGACCCATTTGTATCAGATACAAAAATATCAGATAAAAGTATCAGATACAAAAAAGTACCCGTATCAGTTGTATCTTGATACAAAAATTTTAGTATCAACCCATCCCTAGTATATGGTCTTCGGGGAAGCCGTGACGTCACGCCCCCACCGCTGCCTTTGGGGTATTCATAATTCATAGCACTTGTCGATTGTAGTAGCAGCTCGTTTTGTTGTGAATGGCCACTGGCCCTTCAGCCGCTTAATGGATCAATTTGGAATTATAAAAATAAAATATATTAATTATAGTGAATTGCAATTAAGGCTATATCATATGTGTCATAATCAGCAGGATATATTTGTAACATCGTCTAAAATATCAATATTAATCAGATAATCTGTCAAATATTAGCAAAATAAACAAAGATAATAATGATAGATAAGTTGTCAATTTTGGGAATATTATTTTTAATTTTATTTTCATAACGGTAATCTCTTTTAGATAAAAAGAAAGAAAGACATTGTAAGAAACAGTTTTTAAGTAGTCCAAGGTGGTATAGAGGTCATAATGGCCGAACGCGTTAAAGCTTTGGCCGCTCTAACATTCTCGAGTCTAGCGACGCCTCAGCGAGGGGTGTATGGTCCTATTGTTCATTGGAAGAATAAAACAAAAGTTAAAATTTAGAGCCTAATGGAATTTTTTAACATAAATTCATTAATGATGCCTTAAAATCAGATTAGAGTGGATGGAAAGAAAATCACATTTTTCATATATGTCGCTGTTTTTTTCTGTATTTTTTTGTTTAAAGCTAATAGCATGCGCTGAGAAGAATCAGACACTATTAGTGAGTCCTAATACAGCCGAAGCTTCAATTTTTATAAATATATTTAATTATTAGGACGCTACAAACAATTTGATTAAATTTCACGAATCCCCCCAAAACTAGTCCAACCCTTTTGTTAATTTAGGTTTGAACTCCTAAAAACTATTTGCAGATCTTGCCTTTGTGATGTTTTTGAGGATTTAACAATTGAGTACGTTCAACATGGAGTGACCAGCACAATTTTTTATTTCTTTAATTGTTTTTACTAGTGTTTTCGGGTTATTATAGACCAATTTTTTATCACAGTTACATTGACTGATTTTTATTGACCAATTAAAAATATATATAATAAGCAAATCACACAATTTTACGAGCTTAATTTTAAACAACATAAAAAATATTGAAAAATAATATTTAGAATTACATACATGTAATTTTGTATAGTTATATTTTGCCATAATATGTCGTTTTGAAATAGGTAATAGTAAAGTAATATCTGAATAATGCTCACAATATTGTACAGTATATGTTCAAAATACAAACTAGAAGATATCAATCAGAAAGAATCCATTGGTATCTACCGAGCATATAATTAAATATATTCATTTAAACTGAAATACTTCTACTTGAAAACTTAAATTGCACGAAATAGTTATGGCATATAATACTTACGTTATAATCTAAAATTACTTATAAATAGACATTGTTAAGTCGTAGATATATTTCCAATAAATATCTGTTTACATGAGGTATATAATTAGATTTTATAACAGAATTTACTCTCCTAACACATTTTTATGACGTTTCGGGATCACTTTTCTATCCCATCTTGAGACAGTATCTCATCCTTCTATCATCTTATTTTTTAAAAAAGATTTGCCATAATTTTTTTATTTTTATATTTTCATAATTCATATGAACTGGTGTTTAAGTGATTCCTAAAGCCCTTTTAAATGTAATTACACGAACAATTATACTTTAAGAGATAATATTTTAATATTTTTTCGATAAAACATGGTTATATTTTATCATTTTGGGGGAGGGGGAAGGCTTCAGAACGAAAACTTCCTCCTCCCGTAGATCCGCCCGTGTTAGAGGCGTTAAATATAGCAGAACCTCTTTAACAATTTGTTAATCAATACCAAAACCATCATATCGAACTTTTGACAATGATCAGTCTGGTTAAAATTATAGTTCCACAGGATGCGAAAAAAGCGATTCAGAAAGTGAAGTTGAAAATTAATTCTATGAATTCCCTTTAAATATATCTGTCCAATTTCAATGAAAAATTGTTGGCTCAAATTGGTCATATTGACTAATAGGAAAAAATATGATTGTTATCTCTGGAACAAACAGGAATGAATCATCGCAAAAGCTAACACATTGCATATCTTCATAATCCACAAGTAATTTACACATTCCTTATTGTTGAGTGTTGACAATCAGAAGATGGTTTTTTAAAATTAATAAAACCGGTATGTTATGTATGGGGAAGGATTGAAGCCAGCATTACTTCTTCTCTGGCTTGATCCAATAGCTATGGTTTGTTAAGGGAGGAGGTCTCTCATCCAACGCCTTTTTTAGTTTTCTTCTCGTATTGATAGGCATGTAAGCTGAAGTCATATCTCTTATTAGTATGTTAGCATGTCCATGTAAATTCTAATGAAATCGTCTGTAAAGAGTCCTCTTCTGTTGATTAACTGTTGGATGGAAGTCAATATGTAGGGTTTTGTTAGTTACGTGACAAGTTGCTTTAGTTATGAGTCGTAATATTTTTGATTTAACAGTTTGAATTTTTTGTAATACCTTATATCTGTGAGCAGGAAGTCCATATAGGATTAAATAAGCACATGTATGTATGTAGTTTTTGTTTCAGTTGTAGTTTTGAAGATTTGGAAAAAAGTGAGTAAAGCTTAAGTCGTCCATTGTGAGTCTTCCGTTTCATTTTAACACGTCATCGTTCTGTGAAAGGTAGGAACAAATGTACGGAGTCCGTTTGAAGTATTTGGTTTTTTTCAATATATATTGGAGGGCAGGTATTTCATCTAAGTGTAAAGAAATGTGTTTTGATTTATCGTAGTTCAGCCGAAATTTACATTATTTGTACCAGTCTCGTAAATTATCATTTCATTTATTTATTTATATTTTAAGCAATTTGCACCCGCGCGGCTGCGCATCTAGCACGTTTGTTGTGTTTGTATTGTCTTTTTGTATTTGCTTCATATGGTTTTTATTGGTAAAGTAGGTCTCTTGGCCATTTTCTTTTTAATCTGCGTTGTTCAGGTAACAGGGAACAGGAGATAGAAAGAACCAGAGGATTGGAGTGATTTTGAGTTGAAGAATGAAATGTAGTGTATTTGTCGTGGATGTAGGATTTTACTGTTGGGGTGTTTAAGTCGTTATGTATAGTAGTATTTGAAATGTACCAAGGTGCGTTAACAATTTTTCGTAAAATTTTTGATTGTGCTGTTTGTATTTTGTTTATGTGTGTTTGTTTTGCTGAACCCCAAAGTTCTGCGCCATATGTTCATATTGGTCTCAGTAAGGCGTTGTAGATCAGTCACTTGTTTCGTAAGTTTAGTGAATCCCACTATATCGTAAATTTTCGAATGCGAAACACAAATCATCGATATAAATCAGGTGCACTACTCAGACTTCTATCCCCAATAGAAATAAGCCAGGTAGTTGCTATTTGCATTTAAACTAAAAAAAAAATACATGCTTTCAAGGACTTTGTACTTGTATTCATCGAGTTCCTTCAAATTTATTCAAGCTCAATAGATACACATCTTCGCTTACTTATGTATTACAGTATTTAATGATGAAACAGTAACTACCTTTACAAACCTTGTGCATACTAAAACATACTAACATCGTCATTACAACTCTAATGCTCTAGAAAATTAATTTTATTCTGAACATGGATGAGAATTACAATGTTGTGAGAAACTGAAGAGAATTTATTTAACATGAGCATTTTTGTCAGCAAAAGCTGCCTATCCGTGCCCCACTTACTGCATTCTGCTAAAGCAGCAAATGCTGTAATACCTACAGAGACCGTCTTTCGAAGATGGAAAATGCTTTTGTAATCAATGCCAGAAGACTCCATGAACCGCAAGAATGTTAATTTCTTCTGCTTCATGCAGCATTTACCGAACTGAACGCTGGTATTGAACTTTAGTACCCTAGCCGTTACATCAACTATGCCAGTAAATAAGAAAATAGTTTACGAAGTTCATTACTCAGCAAGATGTAAATGAAGAAAGAATAATCATTTCATCTGATATATTTAATAAACAATTTTTTTTGTTAATTATTTTTACTGATTACGTTTTGGCTTATTTATGTGGAAACCCAATTATTATATTTTTGATTTATTATTTATACGATGATACTTAAAAGCAAGTTTTATTGATGGGTCAAATAAGCGTTTCTTTTAATCACTAGATCCATTGCATTTATTATATTTTAATTACAGTTTGTAATAAAAACATTATTTTAATAGTCAATATTTATTATCTATGCATCATACAACTATTTCAAGCATTTTAACCACATATTTTTTTTTTTAACCATATATTTCTTTATATATTGACGAAGGTTAAGTTTTGGTAACATAACAACAAAGTAACATACATTTTAAAAGGATCCTTATTGCCTTATTATTTGAGATTTTAGAAAGTTAAGACTTTAAAAAGTTAAATACCAATAAAATTTGATAATTAGATATTTTATGATCCATATCATGATGGATGTGATAAATAGACCCAAGCGTTGTGAAGACGATTCATGCCGAAATTGTCAGAGCAGTTCTATCAAAATAGTGGGAGACATCTTAAAAGGGTGATTAATATCAATATCTATATAATGATATGATGTGGGCTAATCGAAACTAAAACAGAGACATTTGGAGTCTATAACACACTGAAATCGACAGCGTAGGGAATAATTCAGTGTTATTGTGGAGTTCTGTTCAATTCGCCCAATCCGAGGACTATAAATTTTGAAGTTGATGGAGGCTATCGTGCTTAACCCAAAATTAAATAGAAATTTTTTTTTATTGGTCCATATTTTTTTCTGTTATTTATCCGAGCTAAATACTTGACGAACCATAATGCGTTCTCTTAAATGTATAGGGTAAGTTAGTGTTAAGAAAATTATGAATGATTTGTCCACATGCTTTCTCCCCAAAATGAAATCATAAATCCACTATTGCTTCTTGATTAGAGTGTAGTTTTCTAGAATCTGTCTTTCGTCGTTCAAATGGCTTGGAAAATTGATTTTTTTTTACCGGCTTACTAAAGGCTCGGTCACACAGAACGCGATATTTATCGTGGCGATATAGCGCCACAGTTGTATTACTATCTATTCTACTATAACAGTCACATAGAGAGCGTTACGCTACAGCGATACATGCTGTAGCGCCGGGGCCGGCGATAAATTGATACAAATTACAAAAATATCGCCCTCCTTCGGCGTTATTCTCTACCTAATGTAGGCAGAAAAGTTAGCTAATACCCAAGTTAATAGGATTATTGCAGGATTATAACGGCGTGTTCACACAGAAGGCGTTATTTATCGCGGCGCTACAGCGCTACAGTTGTATTACTATCTTTTCCACTATAGCAGTCACACAGAAGGCGTTACACCTCAGCGATACATTCTGTAGCGCCGGGGCCGGCGTTACGTTTGAAAAATATTACAAGTGTATCGCCGGGGCCGGCGTTATGTTTGAAAAATATTATAGATACAAATTACAGTTGAAATTATTTAGTGGTAGTATTCATATAGATATGTTAAACGCCGAATTATTTATATAAAAAGTGAGGAATTTTCCATTTTTATTTGATATGAGACCTCAAGCAAATATTTAAAAAAATTATTAAAAAGGAGGTTACATGGAAAAAAATTGTGGAAGAGCTAAATATCACAAGTAATGTATTAATTGATATTATTATTATAATTATTGAACATTATAATAATTATATGTTATATACTTTTTTATCTTGAAATCCTTTAAAAATTATACTTACGTTCTTTTGCTAATTTTAATTTTGCCTATACTAAAGACATAAATGATAAAAAAAAAATCTGTGTATATTGCATATTTAAAACGGTTGAGGAACAGATAAGAACTATCCAAGATATATATGGCAATAAAAGAAATTCGTAACTACGAAATTAATATTAAATAGATATGTCATTTGAAGTAAATAATAATTTGAAATAAATCTGGTTTTACATAAAAAAAAAGGAGAACGAAAGTTCATTATTAAAATATCTTCTGGAATATATTAAAAAATTATATATATTTGGTTATTCCTGTATTTCTTGCTTTGAAATATATATATATATATATTTAATTTTGTTAATGTTTCAAAGCAAGAAATACAGGAATAACCAAATAACATATCTTTTTTATAATTTTATGTTCATTAGCACAATTTTTAAGAATTGGAATGTAATACAATTTTGTTAAAGAGAAACAAGCTTCATCGCTAGAAACCGGCAGTAAATATTCGAAAAACGTGTAGCAAAAACTTTAACACTAGCAAAAAATTGTTAGAAAACCTAATAAATATAAAGCAAACAAAATCTTAATAAAAACAAATTAAAGTGAAACAGTTTATTTATCTATAAAGTTATGGCCTTATTATTAATTTAATTTTTTTATTATATTATTAAAAAATAGTTGGTTTTTCGATTGTAGATTGTCAAGTCCCCATTTATTTAGTGTTGAATGGAGTGATTCGTAATTTTTGACTAGTGGTTCACGTCAATAGTCATCTCAACAAAAATAATCAAACCAATCGTCCTCTCATATTTATTAATAAAAAAATTAAATTTTGAAATGTCACCAAAACAGTTGTTAATTAATTGGCTTAACCTCAAAACTATAAGAAAATATATTGGTATTTTGACTTTTGCTTACCTATGTATGTAATATATAACAAAGGGAAAGTATTCCTGTCGCTAAAATTTTCGAATCTGAGTTTTCAACAGAAATACACGTTTTGAGGTCCCCTAAGCCCAAATAACCAAGTCCTGCTAAAGGGTCTGTGTGTCTGTTAGTCTGTGTCTGTGTGCAAGTGAACAGCCTAGCTCGAAAACGAAAACTCGCACGAAACTTAAATAGCGTATTTAAGGTTTTTATATATAAAATCAGCTAATCGGAAGTATCACTTTATATCAACAGCGAAACACATATTTACAGTTTTCCCAAAAACTGCTCTAACGATTATGATTAAACTCGGTGTATCATTGCATAATTAAGTGGTCTTTAATATCATTTAGGTCTTTTCCCCATTAATCTCACTTTACAGAGTTTAAATGTACAATGTTTATATACATCTTTCCCTAAAGCACCTTTAATATGGATTATTTGAAAAAATCAACTCTCTTATATTGACAGTAACTATAAAAAATGTCTAAATATGAAGTTTGAAAGAATATGGCTAAATATGATGTTCAAAAGAACATGATAACTGGAAACTGAAGAAAAAAGAAAAATGCTTATCCTGGTTAAAAATGAATCTCCGGAAATAACAGTCAGAAGGTATACGTATAATATATCGTTAGAAAGCGAAGAATTTCAGAAAAAATAAAATTAAATAAATAAATGTAATAAATAAATAGAAGGTAACGCAGAGTGACAAAAAAAAATAGAAATAATAATTTCAGAAAACTAACATTACTTAACGTAAATCACATGTTTCCAATGAAATTAAGCGAAATTCCTTTACTAAATGTAAACTTTTAAAGTACTTTTCTAAGTTTGAAAAAAAGTATTTAAAATCCATCGAATCATGCCAATGTCATTGTTTAAAATACTATTTAATTCTACTTGTGTGAAAGAAGTGAAATATAAAAATATTTCATGTATATATTTATAACCATAAATACTTTTGATGTGGTTCTATAACTCTAGATATGATATTATATTTAAATTATTTGGTATTTATTAGCCCTTTCTTAAAATCGTCAAGTAACCTTTTAGGAAATTAGATGAGTGAATAATTTTATGAATTTTCCCTTTGTGAAGCACCAACATTGTCGACTTCCAATTAGTGTGAAAATTTTCAACCTAACCATGGCAGGTAACGAAAATCTCGTAATTTCATTTTATAATGGAAAATGACAGTTTAATAACTTACAGTCCTACAATCCATAATCATTTATATGTTAAATATTTAGATGTACTTTCAAATCTCTCTAGGCATATATGAACCTTTTGGTTGTCAGAAAAACTAACTTCAATTTCAACATTCTTCATTATTAATTTTAGTGATGTTTCTATTGGCGAACTTTATGCCTTTATTCGCAGTTCTATATGTCAACGTTGAAATCACCTACTCTGGAATCAACTTGCTCACTGTCTGTATAGATACAACTTTTCCAACTAGAAATATCACTAAAATGACATTACTCAAAAATCTTGAAATTATAGTTATTCATTATGTCAACTGAGAGACCTCAGAGACTGAAGTTATGTGGTTTATAAAACTAGATTTTCATTGGCTACCGTCGATATAATAAATAAACTTTTTGTAATTTTACTGGTCTTAAAGATTTGTTATCTCTAAGCTTTAAACTTTAGCTCCGTTTAAAATGCACTTAAAATTTTTTTAAATAACCCAACATTGCCACAAAATTATTTCTATTAAAAGTAGTGGGGTAAGTGAAAGTTATGTGTTACCCGCACCAGATTTTTTTTGTTACTTGTTTAAGCTGTTTAAAGATTAAATAAATTATTTAGATTTTACTGACCTAAATGAAGTTGGTTGGTGGTTTGTCTGTCTGGATAAAGAACATCCAGGTTATCAATCAATCTCCGATCAATTAAATAACACTACTTTTAAACTAATCAGGTTGTAGTTTCAAAATAAAAAAAACGTCTGCCAAGTAAGGTCAGTATAGCTTCCTCACCGTTGTCATTGTATATTACAATGTATACCATTTTTTGTATGAGAATAAAATCTCTGGGAGAAGCCGATTCGGAAATATAGTTACCCTTCAACATTCAACAAGGGTTGAAGGGTAACTATATTTACCCTTCAACAAGGGTAAATATAGTTTTCCCTACTTTACTAGTTTTACTATATTTACCCTTCAACAACAAAAGAGTGCTGTATTTGAAGATCCCATGTTTGATTATCCTTAATAAAAAAAAAAAAAATAAAATGCACCCTGAACATGAATTTCAATACTGTTAGTGTAAAAGGTCTTATGTAATAATTTATTGTTTTACAAGAGTGCATAAAACTCATTATTTCTTTATGCTTTATTAGTATAATTTCATATTTTATTGTCATCTGCTACTATCCATAGTAGCAGACTACTTATACCAGTTGCAGACTACAAAATGTTACCTTTAATACAAATGGAATACAATTTGAAAAATTGATAAATTTGAAAAATTTGAAAAATTGAAAAATTTGAAATTACTAATTGTAGTAATATACAGTAGCGGACCCAGATTTAATTTTTGGGGGGGAGGGCTTCAGCCTGTAAGATTTTGTTTTCATATACACAACGATTATTAATTTGAAAAAAAAAACCGCTGCAAATTATTGCACAATTTCCAACACGGGCGGATCTACGGGGGGAGCATTCGGGCTGAAGCCCTCCCCCCCCAAAATGGTAAAATATAACCATGTTTTATCGAAAAAAATATTTAAAAAGTATCTCTTAAAGTATTATTGTTCGTGTAATTACATTTAAAAGGGCTTTAGGAATCACTTAAACACCATTTCATACAGGTAGTTAGTTTCTTTCTTTTTTCTCCAAAGTAATTATCGTTATTTTTATGAAAAAAAAACTTTCGGGCTGAAGCCCCCCCCAAAATCAAATCCTGGATCCGCTAGTGATTTCCAAACAATTATACATTTAAAGTAACATTACCTTCCTAGTTATTAAGAAAAAAGGTGATTTCAATTATTGGACTAAACTTTTTTTTTAATCATTAGTAATATGCTAAAAAAATAATTTAAAACCCAAAACAATATACATATATATATAAAGATATATAAAGATATATATATATATATATATATATATATATATATATCTTTGCAGTAGAAAAAACTAGAGACCATATCTTTGCTCCTAATTATCCGGTTTTAATGAATTATTTTTTTTTTAGGAAATCCCTTAAACCTTTAAAAATCATTATAGCTTTGATTTCTATGAAACTTAATTCATTTTTTAGGAAATTTAAATACCTTTCAAACATCTTGTCACAACATCGACAAAAATGTGTATACTTTTTGAGTTATTCGAAATTTAATTTTACCATCCCCCGTAACTTTCTTCCCAGCTTCTTTTCATTGAAATATGTTGTATAAATAAATTTAAAGGGCGTCTGGAAAATGACTAAAGAATTTTCATTGAAATCGCTAGTTCGTTTAGGCGCTATAGTCTATAACAACCTAGGTTTTTCGGCCGCCATCTTGAAAGTAAAAGGCGGATGGCAATGTCGGTGAAGGAAGATCATCCTCGGACGACTTTTGATTTTATATCCAAATTTGAAAAAAAATCGGTCCAGTAGTTTCGGAGAATGAGCGGAAGGAGGATGGCGTACGGCGGACGGCGGACGGACAAAAAAATTGAATTCGTTTTTCGAATCTACGTATCCTGATACCTAAAACCTCAAATTTTAAGAGGGTGATAAGTTTTGAATTTTTTGGTCGATCACAATGGTTCATTATTGAAAATAATAAACCAAAAAGACTAAATAAATAATTAAAATAAAATAAATACACTTAAAAATATTAGTAATAAGATAAAATAAATAAACTTTAAAAAAATAATAATAATAAAATAAATAAATGAACTTTAAAAATGAAAAAAATAATAATAATAAAATAAATAAATGAATTTTAAAAATGAAAAAAATAATAATAATAAAATAAAAGTTCTGCTAAGGATCATTAGTCATAAACACCATATATTTTTTATAAGATTTTCATCATGTACGAACTTCAGTTAAACCTAAATGAAGTTATAACCTGAATTATGAACATATTATTTTATTGAGCGTTTGATATTTTAATGCACTTCTTAAAATTAAGTAACATTCTTTCATCACAATTAAAGGGTAACAAAATGATGCAGGAGAAACGAATATTACTCAGAAAATGAAATGTTTCCGAGTACATGATGTGAAATTTTACCTTTCTAAAAATGGTAAAACTATGTAGAGGTGTAAATTAAGTTAAATTTTCGATATTTGTTTTCCATAAAGTTAACCCGTTTTGTGTTTATCTGCTTTTCTAATATTAATGTTTAAAAAAAAATATTTATTTATGACATATGAGATTATAACTATTTTTCTACTAAAAGTTACTGGCGATACTTATGTAAAAAGACCCAAATATTTATTATTTAACGATCAAAACAATAGAAATCAACATATATTTAAAATTAGAGTTCCTGATTATTTAAAGCATATGAATAAAATCACGATTGTTAAAGCCTCTTGAATAGAATAGAAAAATAACTTTATTGTGGAACGAAGTCCCTTTAGAATAACAAAACAGTACAAAAGAAACAACTTAATTTTGGCCGAAATGCTTGGTATTTAATTTCATTAATTTTTTTATTCTATTTAACTTATTTATTGAAAAATATTACAATCTGTTTCAAAGGACATTTATAATAATGTTCAGAGATAAATACAATAAATAAAATAAATTAAACAGAAAAATAATATATATACAATAAATAAGTCATTAAATCAAATACATTTAATGAAATTAGATTAAAAAACACTGAAAACATGAAATAATCTTGCGATATACAAAACATTCAATCATAATTTCATAATAAAATAATCTATGTTTAAAAAAGAACATAAATGTAAAGAAAGGAAAAATAAAATTCGGAAATATTGAAAAAATCTATCTTCGTAAAATTGAAGCAGACGGCCGAGGCGATGGTATTCTACCAATCAGTCTATGTGCTTTTTGATTTCATGAATCCTTTTTCTTTTTTTTTTTTACCTTATGCTGAAGAGCTGAACTAATGAGCCTCCTCGTCAGAATGACTTATTTTCTATTCGAAAAAATGAATAAGAAAAATATTGAAAACAAATTATTAATATACAAGTTGCGGGAAGCCAGGCTCTCTAGTCGACTAGGCCAGGCAGAGCGACGGGGCTGCTGTATCGCTTTCAAAGTAACGCCCTCTGTGTGACTGCCCCGGATTAGATATCGCCGTGAGTATCGCGCGTTATTGTAACGTAACGTCGGACCGCGTTCTGTGTGACCGAGCCTTAAGGAACATAACGCTGTAATTTCATTCGTTATTTCCGATATGAGTAATATAATATACAGATTAAACATAATATATTTTACAACATTACCACGTCTGAGTTTCACGAACTTCCTTTTAGAATCGGTCTGCCGTTTGTCGTCCTCGAAAACAAACCACTTTCTACGCCCACTTTGTTTTCTCCCGACGCCTTATGGCTGAGCCATTAATGGTTTGAATAAGGCTGTGCCACTCCTTCCTTATGATGATTTCCGAAGTGATTGGTCCTCATTCATGAATCATCGAGTTTATGAAGTGCTGTTTGATTTCAATTTTGAACTATTACGTCAATCTTTGTATATTATTTTCTCTGCTTTGTGTGTGATTTCTTTAACCAGATAATAACAAAGTAAAATATTTACCCGCAACTTACAACTAATCGAGATGAAGATATTTTATGCGCGAAATCATGAAAATTATGAAAACACTGGTAAACAAATAATTCAGGATGTATTGGAAATAAATGAAATTTTGTCTACTTCGTTGTCTATATTATAATAGGCTAAACCTTAAACCTTACAGCTAACCTATAACAAATCATTAAGGCCATTAAAATGGCATACTCCCTATTTATTATATCGATGGTAGGCAATAAAAACCTCGTAACTGTTTTTTAAACCACATAACTCTAGTCTCTGATCTATATATGCCAATAAATAAGCATTTTTTTTTTTTAATCAATTATTCAATTCTTTCAAAGGCTATATTTATCTATTTTTATTACTGTTAGTAATAAGAGATAGTTAATTATTTAAAATGAAATAAATTAAAGGTACTTTAATGTTAGCCATTTAAGCCCTGTAAAATCAATGGGACAACACCTGATATTAAACACCATTTAATTATACATTGATACACCGAGTTTAATCAAAATTGTTAGGTCTTTTTTTATGAAAATGGTAAATAAAATGTTAGATACATCGATTTCTAAACGAAAGTGGCACTTTCGGTTGGCTAATTTCAAGGAAAAATTTTCTGTCACATCCCAATCATATAAATATCTTAAATATGTAATTTCAGATTCGTGAAAGCGAGACCGTTCAAATAGAAGTAGACCAGGTTATTTGGACTCAGGATTCCGTTGAAAGTTCAGATTCGAAAATTTTCACAATCGCAATACGTTCCTTTACTATATATTACATATATGGCGTAAGTGAAAGTAAAAAAAAAAAATCATCGAAATCTTTTTATTAAAATAAATAAATTTTATTTTACTTTTATTGTGAATAAAAAGTTAAATTTTAATAATTTTTTTCAGCAAAATCATACTTCATTTTTTTCTGTCTAAAGTGCACCTCAATCTATTATTTTTTTTTTTAGAACAAGCCTTGGAATTTAATTTATTCCAACAACAGCCTTTTTTAAATTTAATGTTTTTAATATTATTATTAAAATAATCAATGAATTTTGGGAATATGTCCTACAGATGAAGAATTTCTTAATTATTTATTTTAAATAATGGTTTAAAAAATACGATTTGAATAGAAAAAAATATAGTTTTTATCATTTCCTGAAAAATTGTCAAGGATTTATTTTGGAATTGTATGACTCATATACTTTGTTTAGTAAACATAAAAAATACCTTGTATGTATGGATATAGATAAATGATATGCTACCATTGAACATAATGGAGTATCGCTAGTGAGTACAGTCATTAATAATTCAGGCTAATCCGCTAGTAAATTCCTTGTAATGAACAATTAGTAGGATTCGAACGTGCTCCGATATACTTAACTGCCCCCTAGCGATACATATTTAAATATTCAAACTAGGCAATGACTTGGTGTAATTGCTGAACTGGAGCCAGCCCTGTGGAGCCGGGAACACGACCTTAAGGCACGACGTAGGATTGGCTAATGTCCTTCACCTGCTAGCTATCTCCTTATTCCCATCTGCCACTTGCCTCGAATCTATTTTGCATAGTCCATTACAACCTTTGGATTAACTTCTTAACGTGTTTTTATTATAACAATATCGATTATTTAAAAGTCATAGTAGCAATATTGCCGAAGGTCTCTCTATCTGTGCAAGCGACGACGCGCTGCTTAATCCTCAAAGTTGCGTCTATTAATAGGGGATGACAACCTGTTACTTAGCAGGCAAAACAAAGTACGTAATTGAAATACTGCAAAAAGCGGCGTTTAAAATTATTTGGCTACAATATTAGGTTGTCATGACAATTTTTTATTATTATTAATTATGAAAGACTCCCTAAAAAATATAAAGAAAGAACTGTGGAATCGCAGCAGATTAAATGGGACAAAAAGAATCTTGATCAAATGAAATAAATTCACATGGAAAACTTCTCACCGACTCTAAATTAGTATTGCCCAAAATCGGTCTTGGTCTTGCACTTTGCAACTAAGACCAAATCTGCCTAACTGTTGCAAGACCAAGACCAGGATAGGTAAAAAAAAAAATAGATTTTTAAAAATAAAAATTAAGGCGAAATATTCACTAATACTTGACAATCTTAGTTACTTTATGTAAATAATTGGTATAACCAATATACTTTTGTATTTAACTCCTCTAGCTTTTCCTTCGGGCTTAGTTAGGTTTCTCCTATCTAAAAACATACAGTAATATCTCTATAGTAATAAGCTAATAAGTAACTGCAAGACCGTTGCGAAACTCTTGCGCAAGACCAAGACTGAGTTTGCAAGACCAATACTCGTCTCGGTCTCGCATTTGGGCAACACTACTCTAAAGTAGTAAGGAAATAGTCCTCTGCCGATTAGGAAATAAGCATTGTGGGTTCTCACTTAGCAATTTACTATGAGGTCTTGAACTACTAATCGGTGAGTTAGTATTGTACTATCCAAAGAACAGTCAAACACTTTATACAAGAGTGCTATACATTCAAAACCATGAGGAAAAACTTGAAAATAAATCCAATCTTTGAATTTAAACGCAAATCAAAAACCGGAAAAAATGTTTTAAAGACTATTTATATTATTTAAAAATTAATAATTATTAATCGTTATCATCATTAAATTTATTTATTATTAGTTATACATATTCCTGGCTTAGAATAAATTTGCCGTCTACCTCGGTATTCACCAAATATGATATTAAGGAGAATGAATGATAGGAAAAAAAAGAAAGAATAGTAATAACAAAAAAAAAATTAAATAATAATTGTTTTTTCCTACTAATTTGTGTATGATATATTATAAAATATACATATTTCAAGTATGAAAGCAATTATTTCTTAAATTAGAAATCAAGAAAAATAAAAAATAATTACATTTGAAATCTGCATAGCTTACTTATCATGTTTTATTTTATTAGTCATACATATTCCTATGTATAACTAATTTGCCATCTACTTCGGTATTAAGCAAATATGATATCAAGGAGAATAAATTATAGGAAAAAAATAATAATAATAACAAAATAAACAAAAAAAAAATAAAGAAATTATTAAAATGAATATAAGATAACATAATAATACAAAAAAGATAATACAGCTCAATGTAATAAGCCTCTCAGTCTTCGGGCGGATTATATGGATTTGTTATATATCTGAAAGGCTCTGAAAATGTTTTTTTTTTTTTATTCATGATATTTATAACTGTATTAAAAAATATATCTAGTACATTGTAAATATTAAAAAGAAAGAAAACATATTCACAACTAATATTAGAAGAGAGCTGTTGTTTTCTAAATACAAATAGAAAACTGAAACTGTTGCTTTTATGTCCTGTATACAAAAGTTTAAATTCTGTAGGATTGACTAACCTGGCAGCTAGAATTTGTAAAGGAAACAAAATATTTTTATTTCAAATCCAAGCAACTCTCCTCGAAATTAGATTCATGACTAATGCCAATTTTCAATGCTTTTGTTATCCTACATCTATTTTTAGCGATGAGTAAGCTAAGGTTGTATTCATGGCTGAACTTAAACCACCCATTAGCTGTCTTTCATTAGAATAACAGCTTTGAAATCAAACATTTCGTTTTTAAAATTGAAAGATTTACTATATAAAAAAAAAAGTTAACTTTAACTTGAATTTAAAGATAAGTTAATTGTTTAATGACATAATTCTTGCAATAAGACAACTGCAAGTAACCTTGACATGAGATATAATGGTGAAATTGTAAAGAAAATAATCATATAAATTAATTGAGCGAAAATGAGCGAAACGAAAAGTGAATTATTTGTTTTTGCACTAAATCATGTTACATGCTCACAGGTTTTCTTCTACAATTTTCCTATCCTTACTTCAGAGGAAGTGCGTTACTTGGGACTTTATCTGAAAAAGAGACTGATCTGGTGAACTTATACTAAACTGTAAAGAAAACAACTCAGCAAACGATTTGGACTCTTATTCAGGCTACGTGACAGACGCTCCAAATTATCCATAGCTAACGAACTTAATTTCTACAAATTAATTATAAAACCTTATAAAGAAATATAAATAGAAAATTATTCGAAGCCATCCACACCACAAAAAACAATAGAATAACATTTTTTTTTAATTTTAATGAAATTTACAACTGTATTACATAGAATAACATTAAATTACAAAACAGACACTTAACATTTAGGAACACACTATACAGATATCTTAATTAAATTAAAATATAGTAGAACTGGAATGCAGCTATGTAACAAACAGTCATTAATCATCAATAGGAAAATAGTAAATAATTAGAAAATAGTTAATAATATCTCCCATAGCACAGGCGGATCAACGGGGGGGGGGGGAGAGGGGACGGGCTTTCGGGCTGAAGCTGAAACCCCCCAAAATGGTAAAATATAAACATGTTTTATAGGAAAAAACACTAAAAACTATCTCTTGAACTATTATTGTTCGTGTAATTACATTTAATAGAACTTCAAGAATCACTTAAACACCATTTCACATGGGTAATTAGTTTCTCTCTTTTTTTCAAATTAATTATCGTAATATGAAAAAAAAAACTTTCGGGCTGAATCCCCTCCAAAATTAAATTCTGGATCCTCCAGTGCCCCATAGCAGATGCCCAATTATTGATCCCAGGAATGTGATGCTCCAGACAGTATATTTTTATCACACATAAATTTCAAAGTATGACAAAGAAGTACACCAGGTAATTATAACATATTATGTAACAACTCTACTTTAACGTTTCCTAGCCATAAATCGTTATGAAAGTATGGAATTTAAGTTTTCAAGATGCGAACAATTTTCCCGAAACGTCAACTTGACATGTAATTCAACAAATAAACGAAATGTTTGTATACCTGGAAGTTTTTATTGCCAAAAATAAACAATAAATTATAAAACCTGATTTATGTGATTGAGCTATGGGACACTGAGAAAAAGTCTAATAAAGAGAAAATTCAAACTTTTCATCAAACGTTTTACGAAAAATTGCATCTTTCTATGTGACAAATGACATTACACAAAAATTTTGATTTACAAACGGTTTCAGAGACTGCAACACATTAGTTTAAAAAATAATATTAAATTCTAAACAGACGATTTAAATATTATTTCTTTGGAATAATAAATTTAAATATTTTTAATCGATAAGGATTTACTTTTATATCCAAGATCGTAATACAAAACCTGTAGCATATGCATTGGTTAGTTATAATATTTCGTTTGGTTATTATTAATTATCACAGCATATATAATTTATATTGATTAGTACTTTAAAATTTACAGTTACGTCGTTGTTCTACCAAAGGAGCGATATTTCAACACTTATGTAGATCAGCTGTATCCTAAAGGTAGTTTTCCATAATCACAATGCAAAACAAAATGGAAAACTCAAAGTCATAAATCTTTGTGTCGTCAAGAGTTGTTTATGATATTTTTTAACAGCTAAATGCCTCAACATTCGTTATTACAGTATAGATATAGCCAATTTTGTTTAGTACTGAAAAGAGAAATGTACCTCGATTAAAACATCTAAAAATTAACTAGATAAAATATGAAATTTATAAACCATAAAATTTAATTGATCTCTTTCCTAAACACAATATGTTGCCAAGTCTTCACAATGACTTCCTTAATAAATTAAATTACCTAAATTCTAAATCGTGGGATATGATATGGTATAAAGTTATGTATTCAACGAATGAGTTATAATTTTGGTAACTGATAAATTTTAGAAGTGTATATTGGGAACATAATGCAATTTAGTGGAAAATAACGATGTATCCATGTGGTCCACGATCCATGTGGTCCATATGAGATGAAAGCCTTGCGAGCAAGCTAAAAACTATATAAAATGAAGTAAAGCCCTAGTATACCTCCAGACCTAAAATCGTTGAGAGGAGGACGTACTGACTCGACTCAGAACAAGACACAAGAGTCTGACTCATTCCTACTTCATTACAAAGAAAAAGCTACCAAAATATAATGTATTGACAGCATGACGATATTGGTCACATTTTCCATGAATGTCCATATTTTATCGCACAGCTCAATAGCTTTGGATTAAAACCTGAACTATTAACATTTCATAGAGATGATAATGCAACAGTTGCATTGGTCCTCACATTTTTAAAATTTAATAAAATAAATGAAATCTGACAGACAACCGACTGTAGATATGAGAACAGAATGTTAGAATAAATTAAATAGAAAAAATGTCGATGACTACCAAGTGAAGTTTTATATTTCGAAAGCTTTACGCCAGCAAACAAAAACGAACTATTGAGAAATGTCACGAGGGACAGAGAGGAGATATGCAGGACTTGATAGAGGAGAAGAATTGAACAAAGGAGAAAGGACTTTGCCGAAAACGTAAATATAATTTGAATATGAAAAAGAAAAAGATAAAGAAATGCGGATAGGTCGGGATTTACATAAAGGGTCAGAGGATGAAAGGCCGAAGTCAGATTTCGAAAGGAGATAGCCGATAGGTAGCAAAAAGGGAGCACATGGATCAAGCTGATAGAGACATCGACTTGGGGGATACACGTCAATTATCTGAGGGACTGGCTCCACTGTACGTACCGCCTCCTCTCCCACCCCCTTCCGCCCTCTCTCTCTATATCTCTCTCTTTCTCTCTCTCACGCTCCCTCTCCCTACCTCTTCTCACTCCCTCTCTCTCTTGTTCCTTTCTCATATCTCTTCCTTGCTCTGCTCCTTATATTCCTTGTTTATGTCTTGTTGCCTTTGTAGCTACGTCCTGGTAATAATGTCTCCTAATCATTATCCAGAAGCTATGAGATTCTAGTATTTGAAAGTTGCATTAGTCATATAGGGACTATTTTCTTGAAGGTCACAGGGGTGGTATGAAGATTTCTAATCTCTGCAAACAGTCTATTTGTATAATATTTTTTTGTTTTTTAAAAATATTTAATCCTTTTTATATTTATAATTTGATTCATTTGCAAGTTCCTGTTCACACCTGCCACTGACAAAATTGCTGACAATCAATGATAAGCAAATGCATTACTTCTTTATATATATATATATATATATATATATATATATATATATATATATATATATTTTTTTTTTTTTTTTTTTTGTTGGCGCTAAAGACCATGAAAGATCTTTGACCGCAAGTGTGGTCTCCTAGATCACATCCCGATTCCCGATTTAAAGTACGGGCTAGGGTGATCAATCTTACGCCCGGTCGGTATGAGTTGCCTCTAGTAGACTGACGGGGCTCACATACGTGGGGGAGGGGAGGAATCTCGGGCAGCATGGCTTTCCTTGGTGTACGGTCACCCATCCAAGTGCTAGCCACGCTCGGCGTTGCTTAACTTTGATTACCTATTGCAAGCGTCTTAGCCCGTACGGCTACCCCGGCTCCCTATATATATATATATAATAAATAGCGAATTTGAAAAGATATCTTTGGTTTTATTTTAAATCAAATTTCAAAAGCCCCTCTGCGAGAATATTTCGCGTCTAAGAATGGAAATTTATTCAGTAAAAAAAAAACAATATTCAATGTATTCTTTGCACATTCTTTCTTGTTATCTTTTCGTGAATAGAAATTTCCCGATTACAGAAAAGGGGATTAAATATCAGAACAAAATTTGATTTATTTTTGTTTTAGCATGCGATACTTTTAAATCGAACAATGTTTCTTTCAATAATTTTAGTTTTTCTCATGTGTGAAAAATCTGATGTTTTTCTCCTTTAGCACTGGTGAACATATTAAAATGAATTTAAAAAAAATTCTTGTTTGGTTCAATGCTCATTTAGACTTACATTTCAAGAAAGATGTTGTTTATCCTATGGTTCGTACAATTTTGTTTTTCTTGGGACAAATTTACTGTATAGTATATATTTTACATCTACACCGGGTCAAAACTTAGATACGATTAGATACAAATCAATTATATTCACAATTATATCACAAATTATTTTCAATTATTTTATTTTACAAAAGCTGAAACTATTTTTAATATCTGATAGAAATTTAATTTTTCATTGAAACTGTTGAAAAGTTCATAAGATATTAGCAAATTACCTAACGTAATCGTGGATTCGTATAAATTGTATCAACCATTATCTAAAATAGTATCATGTTTAATCATCGTTTTCGGAAAATGTTGCTATTAATGAAGAAAACAATATCTAGTTTCTTCACGAAAATAGTTTCTTCCCTTAATATTATAAAGTTGAGATTAATTTGCTGTTATATTAATTTTTTATCAAAAGAGTATTAGTTTTTTTTCATTCTGTTTCTTTATCAATTCCTGTAAAAGATAAAAGTGAGAATAAGCGAATTTCCTGAAGAATTATAATCTTAGGGCTTCAGGTATATGGACGATAGTACACAGCAGCACCTCTTCCCAGTTTTGATAAAGAAAGGAGGTTTCTCATTTAAATTCTTTTTAGTCCCTTTCTAATGAGCATGTGAGCCGTAGCCATATTACTCTCTTGTTATGTCCGGGAAGGTTATTAAGGAACCAAGAATAAAAAGGATGTATGTGTTTGTCGATAGTTTGTAAGTTAGTGTAATGAGTGTTGCTATTTAAGCATCAGGGAGCGTCTTATATTAGTCTTAAATGTTTGGATTGTAAATATGACTGTCTTTATTATTTTTTCCAATAATTCATATTACTTATTTATTTTTCTTTGCATTTACTTCGCAATTGCCTTATATTACTTTTTTACATCCAAAGCAAATAAGTTGATACCGTTATGATTTGAAAGGCTTGGTCTTCTAATCTTTGCCCTTCTTATTAATATTTACATTACTTACATGATTTAAAGTTTTCTTAGTTCAGATTTTATACTTCATCACAAATCTTAAACTTTTTTGATTACAAGAAATCTTATATAGTTTTACACGTTATATTAATCTGTAAAATTAATGCCAAGGTTACTAATAGTTTTTCATTTTTTTTTCAGGTAAGTTGATTTGTACACCATCTTGGACAAATTCTAGCTGTGATTGTGGTAATACATTACTGGATAATTTTTAATTGCTGTGTACTACAGGTAATTATTTATTTATAGAAATGATGATGAAAATTGCATCGGAACATTCATTTCCCATACATTTTTGATATTTCTAATTTTAATCTTTTTGTCGTTTGTTCGATTTATAAAAAGGAGGTTGAAATTTAAAATAAATATCTAGTAATCTAGAGATTTTATTTCTTTAACAAATACAAATGTCTTGATATTGTTTATTATTTAAATTATTCTTATCCAACACAAGATAATACAAATAATAGATCAAATTTATCAACATATGTCTTAAAAAATAAGTATTTAAACCCCCATTTTTCAGTAGTTTAAATCTTGATCGCTCCTTTTAAAACTGTTTCCATTTCCACAACTTCGGAGGAATCTTTTTATAAAAAATTAATTATTTGTATTTTTTAAAAATAAATTTGTAAATGTACTTTAAAAAAAATTTTACATTGCATGAGAAATATACAGTAATTGGACCCAGACTGATTCTTATATTAGGAATGTACTCCACAATTACCAAATGTACTTCATGCTGAAATAAATTGATTTAACAATACTTTTAAGCAGGGCTTGAAACGGAAAAAGTATATTATTTTCAAAATGTTTCAGTATCATCGGAATTTTTACTGTCGGTAGTTTTTTACTTCTTATGAAACTAGAACTATTTCCCTTGCAACTTTGTAAGTAAAAGTTTTACAAAAACTTTTATTTTTTTTTTAAATTATATAAAAGTTCTGTCGATCCAAAAAATGACTTTTATTCATCGCTACTCAAGCAAATGACACATCGGAATTATGTTTAATTAATTTAAGACAAATTATAACTCTAATAACCAATTACTGTTTATTTTTCATTTTTTAAGAACTTAAATAAATAAAACTTTTATCATATATCGATAACTTTATTCCAAAAAGTACCTTACAACTCTTATTTTAACAACTTTTTTCCTAAAAAGCTTCACAGAAACTGTTAAAATGTAGCTTTTTTAATAAAGTAAAAAAATTCCATTGTCAAAATTTCTAGTTTCGAATTAACACAAAAACATTCAAAAATTAAAGTTCCAGTCCATATTGAAACTTATCAAATATGAAAGTAAACTTTTATTTTTAATAGTGCGAATGTGCAAATTCCTCACTATAAACAATGTCCATATTGAGAGAGACTTATATTATTCAATACAAAACAAAATAACATAAAAAAACTTCGTTTCAAACTCCGACATTTTTTATGTCTTTTAGTTATTTAAATAGTAAAGCAATATATATATATTAATTGTACAATTTACTGACATCACATTGGTGTGATTATTAATAATATTCTTCTTGACCCTAAATATTAATTATTTTGTACATAAATATTTTTCATCGACTTCTTATAGAATTTATTAAGAATAATATATCCTTAAATATTAGGTTCCTTTGTATTTAAAATATGAAAAATAAAACGAGTGTTTGGTGTAATATTATATGTATGATTGTTGATTTTAGAGACAGCAATAGCAATCAGGATGGGCTGTAATCAATTCCGGCGCTGGTAATACCATTCCGCATGACGAGTGCCCCACGCTGGTGGTCTACGATTTCTTCAAATATTTCTCACCGCTACGTGTTGAAATATACTTTTTATTTAAATTTGTCTCATTAAGCAGAATAAAAATGCCTTTTATAACAAATTAATATTTGAGTATCTAATTTCTTCGTTTAAAATTTGAAATTGAACTCAGTGAATGATTTTTTTTTTAGTTTAAATATGTAACAAAATATTTTGTATTAATATTTTTCCTCATATTAATAATCAGTACAATAAAATCAATAACAATTTAGAGTAATAAGTTATTATTAGTAATTAAAAAAAATGTATTTAATGAAATTTACAACTGTGTAAACAATACAATTAGTAAAAATGCACACATTAGAAATAATGACATGAACAGACTTTAAGAGATACTGTCCAGTGCCAGCACTCCCTATTTAATTCTAGGTGAGAAGATCACGAGGCCATCTTCTTTTCAGACGCCTAGGAGGATTATCAGTATTCGAGGAAGAAGCAAGGCTGGAAACAAGTGGATTCGGATGGGACTGGAGTTTATCATGAAAGGATAGGTATCTGGCTCGGGCTAAATCAGCGACAATTTAAATTTCTAAAAAAAAAATCTTTAAGCCTATATTAATAAAGTTGAGATTTGTTTCGAAATAAGTTAGATACACCTATTGTTGTGTAAAAAAAAAAAAAGATTTAATATTCTATTAAATCAATATACCTGTGATTTTAGCAGAAATAAATACAAGTAATTAATTACCAAGCTTAGATTTCCTTTTTTTGCTATATCCTTTAATGCATTATTATAAAGTAATTATGAATTACTTTTTCTCTTGGAAATTGATTCTTAGTGCTTTATTTTAAGAACTTATCAAGTTATGAACATCAGCCTAAAACTTCGTAAATGGCTTCATCTTATCGTAAACAAATTTTTATCTACGAAAATTATTAAAAATAGTAATGAAGAGAAGAATAGTTGGGGTGGTCAGTCAAAAAGGAAGGCAAAAATAAATGTTAATATTTATTTTTTTCAATATTAGTTTACGGCATATGTAAAAAATAAATATTAACATTTATTTTTGCCTTCCTTTTTGACTGACCACCCCAACTATTCTTCTCTTCATTATCCACGACAGTCAACCAATTACCAATTATTAAAAATAGTAGGTTTCTCATTAAATTGATTAATTTAATGAGGTACTAAAATCTCATAAATACTCATTTTATTTACATTTGAATCGTCAGAAAATTGTATCACGAAATCGAAAAAAAAAAGGTGGCCTATAAAAATACTGTGCCATTTGACCTGTATAACCTCGATATTTTGACATGGGAGTAGAGATCACGGCCTAAAGGCCCAATATTTTTGTAGGCCATCTTTTTTTCCTCGATTTTATTTTCAAATTATATTACAATTCAAATGGAAAGCAAATGAGTGCTCATAAGATTTTAGTATCTAATTAAATAGACAAAGTTTACTGGTATCCACATTGAAAACACGCATATTTCTACAATTTTCGTAAATAAAAAAAAATTAGGTTTCGATGAGAAGAAGCTGCAGATGTTGATAATTTAATCAAAAGGAATCTGTACCACAGACTAAAATGTAGATTTAGTATTAGGAACTTCAAGTTGTTCACATAAACCAATAAGAATCATTTTCTATGATAAAAAAAAGTGTCGTTTTGTAATTAATTTATTATAATGCATCAAAACCATAGAATAAAAAGGATATTGATCTTGGTAATAAATTACTGTATTTATTTCTGATAGAATCACAGGTATTGTGGTTTAACGGAACATCAAATCACATTTTTTTTTTTTTTTTTTTTACACTACTATAAGTGAATCCAACTTATTTTTAAACAAAACTTTTCTTTATTAATATGGAATTAAATCTTATTGAGGACGTTTTAAAAGAAGAGTATATGTTGCCCAATTGGAGGGTGATAAAAAAATTGGGAATAATCCATCATTTTAAGGCACAAAGTTGTCTTTATTTCTTCCTCAGGGGAAAAAAAATTAATGTTATTTAAAATTGGTATCGGTTGAATGAAATTCTTTCCAAGGATTCTATTAACGTTGAATTCAGAGAAAATCCTGAGGGGCTTTGAATATGTTTGTTAAAAGCCGAAAAAAACATACACTACAAGAAAAGCAAGTCCTAAAATGTTTTTTTCATTTGCATAAAAAAATCATATTCAAGAGTTCTAAGAGAAGCTAAAAACGAATCAAACTTGCTCATAAAAAAGTTATTTGATACTAAGAGTATTTTTTTGCTTTCACTTACCTATATATGTAATATATAGTAAGGGTTTAGTATTGCGATCGTGAACATTTTTGAACAGTCTAGCTCAAAAATAAAATGTCGTACGGAAGTGAAATTGCATATTTAAGGTTTTTATATGCTAGGGATGTTACAGTAACTTTTTCGTCCAAGTCGGCTAACCGAAAGTGGCACTTTATGTATTGCATTAAACACATTTTTAAAATTATCCCGAAAACCACTCTTACGATTTTGATTAAATTCATCATATCACTGTAAAATTAAGCAGTTTTTAATAAAGATTGGAACAGGGCTTAAATGGCTAATTTTCAATATTAGTTTACTCTAAAGTAACTTTATTTTTTTTTATTTGAAATAATTGGCCATTTCACATTAACTTCTAATATGAAATATAGTTAAATATAAAATATGAAAAAAATTGATATATAACTAAAGGAGAAATAAGAGATCATAACGGAGAATAGTTGTAATTGAGGAACCAAGGAATACGAGCGCACCCGAAAGATTAGAACACGCTTCCATACGTATCATGAGATTAATATTATACGGAGTTCGATAATATTATATAAATATACATATGCGGTTTTCATAAATGCTACTGTTGGTATTATTTAATATTTAATTGTATAGGTAACAGAGATATAAATATTGAAATTTGTATATATGAGGGTACTTATACAAATAAAAATACCCACAATGAAATATAAATAAATATAGAGTCTATATATTTTGCTTTCACTTCGCTTTGTTTGAAAATTCTTATTTCAGCTAAGAAGAGGGTGGTAAGTGAAAGTTGTGTGATGCGCACACCGTGCCAGATTTTTTTATTTATAAAAAGAAAAGATAACAATTGGTATATAACAAACTAGAAATCCGTGCTAAGAAAAGGCAAAAAACAATAATATAAATATTGTTAATTTTTTTTCTTCGCTCCTAAGCCCCATTGGAATGAACGCCATAATATGTGTTTAAGATTTTTCGATGTAGTGTCACCAAAAAACATTTGGTTGAAATCGGTGATCTAAATGACTGTATACTTGATCACTTTTATAGGATTGTCATTTTCAGGAAAAATTTCCCTCATATTATGCTTACACGTTGGTTGGTCTGAAAGTCCAACATTGTGTCTACATTACAGTCCAACATTGTGCTTACTTAATGTGACATGAAAATATTTGGTGGAATCATGGAAAATGATAACGAACCATGATTTACTAGGAAGTTTGAGTGGCGTGATATAAAGCAGAACTTGAGCTTTTGAATGATGAAGTTTTTGAATGATATCTTTGTAGGACCAGCATTAAATATAATTGTAAATACGGTCTGATAAGAGAGGCAGAGGGCATTGATTTATCCTTTACGGTGGGACGGACATGCCATAAGACGGGAGCGTGCTCTCCTCAGCTATTACCGGGACTCACGAACCCGAACCAGATCCTCGACAGTTTCCATGTCCCGACCTATGGCCGACTATAGTTCACCTCCAAAAGACAGAAGTGTCGTGAGCTTTTGTTAACATTCCTGTCCGCTAAGGTCACGAATTAGCTGGCATACCTTTTGACTAAGGAGCTGCCTCTCTTAAGAGCTTTATCGTGTGCTAGCCTCAGTTTAGCCTTTAACCCTCGATCGTGTCAAATCCTTGCCAATAAACGGCATTGATTATTTCCTTTTCGTTTTCTTAAAGCTGGGTGGCTTTGCTCTAGAGATTTTTCCGTCATTTTTATAAACAGGTGCATGCTATTTTAGTTTTAGTTAGGAGTAGTAATTTTATATACCTTGTTTTTAATTCTACTAATATTTTATTTTTTTCTTAACTCCAATAATATAATACTTTGAACAATCTATTTTACAATTTAATTGTGTGTTAAAATTTAAAAAAAATTTACCGAAGGTAGGGAAGCATTGTGTTCGTGAGAGAGGTTAAAAAAAATTTGTGCTCAGAATCGAAAATTTCCACTCGTGTTTTACGTTCAGAAATCAAGGATCAAATTTGGTTCGGTGTCTGTCTTTCTGTTGTCGAATCGATGTGACGGGCATATCACCTAGTACCGTTCATCCGATTTTCATGAAATTTTCAGGGATTATGCTGATTGGTGCCTAGATGGTCCCATATCAATTTTATCAAATTCCATTCAGCAAACGTATTTTTTTTGATATGGCAATATTTCAGAAAGGGCTCGTTCGATTTAGCTCAAAGTTGGATAAAAGATACATATTGGTGAAAAAATATTTTAGTGTTAATGTTATAGAATTCTGTCCACTACTTTCTCTTATATACGCGCTACTATACTACGCGCGTTACTATAGACTGTAGCGCCGATTTTAATGAAACTTAACTAAATTCATTTTCTCGAAGCCCTTTAAATTTATCTATATAACATACTTCAACGAAAAGAACCTGGAAAAAAGTTACGAGGGATGGTAAAATTAAATTTCGAATAACTCAAAAAGTATACCCTTCTGATAAATTTAAAAAAAAATGCTCTTACACGAGTTCTTATACTTATATTTTATACGAGATAAAATTGAGTTGGAGAAACCGATTCGGTGAAGCATACTGCTTTAAATTAGATTTTATGGAAGGTACTTTTATTTAATTTATTTTATTTTTTTAACTAAGACATTAAGTTCAGCGTTACCTTGTTCCCACTGCAATTAACATGATCTAATGTAAATAAATATCAGAAGACAATACCGTTCTCAATTCGAAACCCTTGAACTACGACAGTAATTTCCTCGGAGCGAGAAAGCAGAGCTTCGAGTTACATGAAATTAAGCCCTTGCGAAGTTACACCGAAGCCATTAAGAAGTCCGGGCCGCTATCTAGATTTTACTATTGGAGTAGCCTTGTCAGCTCTAACCTTTAGCGAGGGTATCCGGTATCTCCTCGGGCCGGCGGCCTTATAGGGGAGACGTCTGTCAGGCCCCAATGGAAGCCCTTAAGTCTATCCATTCGGGCATTCTTGCATACATAATTCCCGGTACCTTCCCTCCAGGGTTTGAGTATTGGCGCTCTTTCGGTCTCGTAATCTACATGCTAATGCCATTGGCATTTAGGGTCGGGAAAAGAAAAGAAAGCTACTGTTGTTTTTTATTTTTTTTTTTTTTTATGAAATACTTTTCAATCTGCTAAGGGGACCATTTCTTGAATGAATTTTACATAAATTCAACAAAGGATCAGGAAGAAACATGCTTTATAACAAAAAAAAAACACATATATGTTATATAATTTAAATTGTATTAAATTATCCTTATGAGGAAAAATAAATTATTAATTCAAAACAGACAAATAAAATAATAATCTAATTATGATACTCATCCTCTACATACTCAGAGTATACTTAAAAACCAAACCCACATTATTGAATGAAATATTTATAAATAATTGAAAATATTGTTTAGGATTTAAATTGAATTCAAATCGTGCCCACAGCCCCTTGCCGTTCGGCTCTGAAGACAAAACCTCAAACAATTTTACTCAATAACAACATCAGTTCCTTATGCAACCTCTCTTTGTTTTCCTTCAAATCGTATCTCCATAAACTGGATCTGACTTTTGCGCTGAGGATCCATGACTCCCTGGAGTAAAGAAGACATTGTTTTTGTAGAATATCGTTTTGGTCTATTCGTTCCCTTCTCGCGTTTTGAAGAATTCATTTTTTATGGCATTAGTACTTACAATGAAATCATTAAATAAAAAGTATTAAAAAACATGGCAATAGTGGAAATAGTGAGAGAGGCGGGATAAAATAGAAGAGTGAAGAAATAGAGTTGGGCTTCAATAACTGGCTATCGTATGAAGTTTAGACCTATAATACTATTCAAAAGACGTATACTGTATCGTTGGAAAGCGGAGAATCTTAGAAAAAAACAATATCTAATATAGAAAGTTGTTGAAGGTAACGGAGAGTGGCAAAAATATTATCTAAATTAAAGTGCAATCTAGGTTTATTTTCCTCTCCTAAAATAATAAAAAAAAATAGTTGGTTGCATGTACATAAGGAGACAGGAAAAGTAAAAAATCAAAGGAAAGGCTGGACAAGAGCTCGTTAAAGGTGGAATAAAGCATAACCTGGAGAGAGATATCTAATGAAGCCATTATCCTGGAGTTATAACGACTGTCATAACTGTCTCCTGCTTGCCTTTCCAGCCCTAGCCCCTACTTCATCCTTTCCCCGCTGGAGAACGGCACGTAGCCCCTACCGGACGGCTCGCCGATCTGGAGCGAACTAATGCGTGTCCACAGCACCGCGCGTTGCCGGCAACCCAGATCAAAGATAATTTGATAAAAATTGTTACTAGTTGGCGTCCCGGTACCCGGGAGGAGAGGGGCTTTCAACTCTGGAATTAATCCCCCGCCCTCACCCGCTTGCCCAGCAAAATCCCGTATAGCCTAAAATCAAATGAAGAAGGGAAGAAAAAAAAGACCATATAATGAATATTGATACAATGAAATGAAAATGGATTTTTATTACCCTGGGACTGTTGTCCCTTTGGGACAAATTATAGATACATAGAAAATGCCTGTGTGGCCATAAAATTAAATTTACAATTCTCCTTGAAAATAAAATATTGGAAGAGAATTAAACAAAAACACTAAATATTACAGATATATATAATACAAACACATGAAAATAAAATAATATAAGTATCATTTCTGGGAGAACTTAAAAAGCTCTCTTATCTACTTTTCTTGATCAGTAGGGTTGGGAAAGAAGTAGGTGCTTAAAAAGGAGAGATTTAAATGAGTAAACTAATTGCGCAGGTCGGATATCGAGAGGGATGGTATTCCAGATGGAAACGGCTTGAATTATAAAGGATTTGTCAAACGCAGCAGTTCAGCGAGGAGGTGGATAGAGGTCTGAAGTACAGGAGCTAGTGTGACGGGATTGAATGGAATATTTAAATTGTAGGCTGTGAAAAATATAGGAAGGTCGCTGAGTTCTGATGGCTTGGTATAGAAAGGTAGCGAGGAAGTACAGACGGCGGTTGGATTGATAGACCCACTTCAACTTAGTGTAATACTCGGTTATATGCGTATCTCTTGAGATTCCGAAGACAAAACGTATTGCGCAGTTCATTAGGCGTTTAAGTTTTGCTTCGAATTCTCCCGAGAGTCCGCCGTACACCAGACGACCATAGTCGAAGTGGGGGAATACAAGGGAGGAAACCAGGAGCTGTGTGGATTAATATGGAAGGAGATAGAGGAGACGGTTAAACTGTTTCAGGGTAGAGATATAACGACGGGAAATTTGGGAGATGTGTGGTTTCCAGGAGAGGGTTTAATCAAAGGTAGCACCAAGGTTTTTTACGAAAATGTGGAATGAGTATATATTGAGTATGTTTCGGTTTACTTTTGAACTCCACAGCGGCCAATGATCATTGATTTGTTTTACTTAGATTAGTTAAGAGGGCGACAGGCTGGCCAAGTTGAGAAATATCATCCGAGCGATTAGGCTATTGTTTAGAAAGGGAGCGTGAGAGAGAGATAGCTGACTTGGCGGTAGGTCATTTCCTGAAGGGCGTGCCCGACTACTGACCCATATTCCCAACGCCCTTTGGGAGCTCCGACCCTTCAGGCCATTAGGGAAATGGTGCCTTTAATAGTGATGCAATTTGTTTCAATCCCACCGGCAGGAAATATTAGTTGTGCCCTTCCTCTGACCGTTCGTCATCGCTCGAATGACAGATTAATACACAGCAAACTATATATTATTTCATATTGCAGGATGTTACAGCTTAATCAAAGGGTGTTGAGAAATAAACTCAACAGGGCTCGTTAGCTGTGTTGGGGAGTGATTTATATAAGTGTAGGTGAGGGAAGGCCGGCTCATGTCGCACTATTATATCGTCAACTACTTGATTCGATCAGATAGTTACTATTTAGTTAGTTTAGTTATAATGGTTTTTTTAGCTCTGTTGGTCGGAGTAGCCATTTCAACATATAACGAAGTAAAATCTTTAATGGTAAAAATTAAAAAAAATAATTACATTAATTTAAAAATAACAAACTTAGATTAATACTGAGCAAGGTAGGGTAGTTGACTAACAGTTACACTAGGTGGTGATATGGTGGAAATCATTCACACTGAACTGGCTGGTATCTTTTTTATTGAAGTTGGATGTACTGCAAGAGTGAATCCCGATTCCTTAAGTCTATAATTTTAAATATATATTTATAAAACTGAAACAGTCATAGTATCTACATTTACAGTTACTAGTAGTATCTAGTTAGTAGTAGTATATACAGTTTAAATTAGGAATAGTATGTTTCTATTCAATCACCAAGTTGGTCTTATATGAAATTTCTGCTGACGCCGTGAAACTGTTTGAGATAGGTATATGCCTTAGACGTCCATCAACTTTTTCCGTAAAATCGGCTAACCGGAAGCACCACTTTATATCAACGGTGAAAAACATTTTTACAATTTTCTCAAAAACAGCTCTAACGATTTTGATTAAACTCGGTGTATCATTGTATAATTAAGTGGTCTTTAATTATACCATATGTTCTTACATTATATTTTAATTATTTAGGTCTTATTCCCGTTGATGTCACTTTACAGGGCTTAAAATGCCCAATGTTCACATGCGTCTTCTTTTAAAGCACCTTTAATATGGTTTATTTTAAATAATTCACTATCTCTCATTATTAAGAGTTACGTTATTGAAAATGCTAAATATAACTTTTGAAAGAATTTGATTATTGAATAAAGGAAAAAAAATAAAAATACTAATCCAGGCCGAAAATGAATCTCCAGAAATACTAGTCAAAAGACGTATACTGTATCGTTGGAAAGCGGAGAATCTTAAAAAAAAACAATATCTAATATAGAAAGTTGTTGAAGGTAACGGAGAGTGGCAAAAATATTATCTAAATTAAAGTGCAATCTAGGTTTCTTTTCCTCTCCTAAAATAAAAAAAAAAAATAGTTGGTTGCATGTACATAAGGAGACAGGAAAAGTAAAAAATCAAAGGAAAGGCTGGACAAGAGCTCGTTAAAGGTGGAATAAAGCATAACCTGGAGAGAGATATCTAATGAAGCCATTATCCTGGAGTTATAACGACTGTCATAACTGTCTCCTGCTTGCCTTTCCAGCCCTAGCCCCTACTTCATCCTTTCCCCGCTGGAGGACGGCACGTAGCCCCTACCGGACGGCTCGCCGATCTGCCTCTTGTGGAGAGGATACTCGTTACGTGATCGGTACCTGGACGCCGAGGGTCAGCGAGTCAGGATCGTGATGTGGTAAAGTATACTCATTGCAGGGCATCCTTTTTCTATTGCTAACAATCAGGGCATGGGCGACTTAGTGCTTTCGTTCAACTACACTACATAGAGAAATAAAGTTACTTGACAATTGTTCATATATATAAAGCGAGATTAAAACCATATTTTATAAATCTCTCTCTCTTTCTCTCTTTCTATTTATATGCTCGAATCATGGGCTGTTATTTAGTTATTATTTCTAACTGGAGAATATATGTTTATTGAATTTATAGTTGGTTTTATAGGATATTGTTTATCTGCGAAACTGCTTAGAATGTATCTTTCGAAAGACAAGTTGTCCTTAAAAGTGTTGGCGTCTCTCCTGCTTTAGTTAACAGCACATTTGTTATATTTGTTTTTAAAAGCCCCTCGGTATATTTTAATTTTTATTCATTTTGGATTGTATTTAAGCTGCTAATTGCATACTTGGCTCCATTATAAATCATTCTGCTGTAATCCGAAACAAGCTAAATGATGTATTTATAAAACAATATTGCATTAAGAAAGTTATAACATCCAATAAATTCCTCAATTGTATAATGGAGTCGAAATATTTGCCAAACTTTGAAACCTCGCAATACAAATAAGTAGAAGCCGCAAATACAAAAGTAATAACAATAAGTAATACCAAGCATCAGTTGGACTAATGAAGCATAATTTCGTTAATTCTGAGCAATGTACATATTTTTTGGTCGTCATTGTATTTAATGATTGATATTGTCATATTATTTTACTTGATTGAATAAAGTTTGATTAATGATTAATTACTTTCCGTAATTGATTTTAAATTTTTCGATTATTTTATATTGAATAATAATGAAATTATGTTATCAAAAATTCTAAGCGAAAAATATAAATTGTTCAATGGAAGGCAGGACTTAGTAAGTAGCGAAAGAAACATTTTTTTTATTATTAATTAAATATTTATATTCCTTGAATCCTGTATAAAGTCTTAGCGAGCTGTTAAAATTTGATATATTATATATATTTTACTTGCATTTCTTTACATTCTAACCAAACTGATAAAGGGCTCTCTGATTATTCTCCATCGTAAAGATTTCTTATCAGTAACAGCATTGAAACGTGTTGCCTCTTCGACTTTCTTTTTTAAAACCTATAAGAGCTTCCATGGTCCCTTGAGATCCCAGATTTTTCACTTTACCAGTTAAAGCACTTGCGTGTTTATTCCCCCTTCGTCGTAATTCTACAGAAACTGTTAGTTTTCTCATATCGAAGTTGTCATCTGAAGCAAAAGGTCTTAATTTCCCGCAGAAATCTGATAAGAAGCGAGCCAGGACATAGAGTAAACACCAATAGGTTAGAGTTAAATCTTATCTCCGGTAGGAAACCAAATGCTAAACCAACACTCTTGAGATTTTCTAGTAGCTAGGATTCTATTATATTACTGTAGATTGTTTCTAAATATTTCTGATTCTTAATTTTGACCAAGCCATATCTATTTTTATTGTTGGTATCTGTCTTAACAGGTCAGTTCAATTTTCTACAACTTCGCCTTACTTAATTATATTTATATTCATATCACAATAAATGAAATAAAGTTAATTATATAATGGAGTTCATTAAATAAAATGGTAATGGACTTAGGTGATTAAGATTAAGCATGCAACGTCGATTGGTTACAAAAAGTCACTAAGTACACATTTGAGGGAGCTAAATTTTTTGAAGTATTTCTGAATATCGATTATATTTCGTTTTGTTCGGCCGTTACAAAAGCTCATATTAGTGTATCAAATTACTGTTATAATTATATTATGCCAATAATAAAGTAAAAGATTTGTACATTTTTTCTTCAACTATTTTACATTATTAGGTGTTGTGGAGGATACAAGAATAAGGATAACTTACAACTAATGTAAGATGACCATAGAGTTAAGATTCTACATATGAATATTTAGATAATCAATAAGAATAAGACGAATAATATACTAAATAAGAAATAAAATAATTAATATAAGGATAAAAAAATATATATTTATTTAGAAATGTAATAATCTGTCATATGGACAATAATTATAGTGATATATGAACACATTCACACCATATATACGGAAAATATAAAATTACCAAAAGTGATATACAAAAGACTTGTTGACATATTGACTGACCAACAGGTAATACCTGACCACAAATTCGGCTTTCGCACATTGCATTCGACGACACATCAATTGCACAGAGTTACAGACTACATTGCTGGAGCTTTAGAACAAAAACTATATGCAACTGGAGTATTTTTGGATGTTGCTCAGGCGTTTGATAGAGTCTGGCACCAGGGTCTTCTCTTTAAACTTAAGACTATACTTCCATACACCTACTATCTTATCCTTCAATCTTTCCTCTTCGACAGATTTTTTTCAGTTCGGCAGGGCTCGGAAGTGTCTTCAGTCCGTCCAATCTTGGCCGGAGTTCCCCAAGGTTCAATACTAGCCCCTCTACTTTACGTTATATACACTTACGATATACCTATTGACGATGAGATCTTGACAGCTACATATGCAGACGATACAACAATCCTCACAAAACATCAAGACCCTACACAGGCCTCACTAACTCTACAACTTCATTTGCTTAAACTACAAGATTGGTTCACACTATGGAAAATTCGACTTAATCATGACAAATCCAAACATATAACATTTACTCTTCGAAAAAACATTTGTCCTCCAGTTTATATTGACAACAATCAAATTCCTCAAACGGACACGGTACTTCACCTTGGACTCACCTTCGACAGAAGGATGACATGGGGCCCACATGTTAAAATGAAACGCATGACACTTAACAAACGACTCAAACTACTTTACTCTCTTTTTGCCAAATCTTCGAAACTAAAACTAAAACAGAAACTGAATACATATACATACTTACTTAAGCCCATATGGACATACTCATCACAAATATACGGCATCGCTAAAAAGACCCACCTACAAAAACTTCAAACGTTCCAATCAAAATTATTGCGACTCATAACAAAAGCACCTTGGTACGTGACTAACAAAACTCTACATACTGACCTCCACTTTCCAACAGTTGACCAACATATAACGACCCTATATCAACGATTTTAAACAAATTTAAACGGACATAATAACAGACTTATAAGAGACATGGCCACAGCTGACATACCTCAGAACATGAGCAGGAGACTTAAAAGGCGTTGGATGAGGGATCTCCTTTCTTAGACAACCTAAGTAATTGGAACAAGTTAGGGAAAAGGTACTGCTGAGTACTATCCTTCCCCATGCCTGTCATGTCATTTTATCATTATCGCCATCACATTTGCTGATTGTCAACTTATTGTTGACAGGCGCAAATTCATATTTAATAGACAAAAAAAAAAAAGTGAAATAATAACTAAATTATAATCAAAAACTATGTAAAATAAAAAATAAAATAACCTAAAGATAAGTAAATTAAAAAAAAAATTAAAAACACAGTCATACCTTAATATAAGAAAGAAATATATCATAAATGGTTTTTTTTTTTCTTCACAATTAATCATCTTTAATTATGGGTTTTAAACTAAATCAGACATAAATTTAAAATTACCAATTTATGTTATTAAAATATGAAGTTACGTACAAACCAGTGATTGAAATTTTTATAGAACTTTTTAGAAAAATTACACTTTAACAGTTACTATAAAACATTTTAGGAACTAAGTTCATAAAATAAAAATTTTAAGGAAATTTTCTTTATTTAAGTACTCACGGTAAACGTTTAATTTTTATTTGTTTCTTGAAAAAAGTTCCATTGAATGAGAAATAAACAGGAATTGGGATTAGATTGGAGTTACAATTTGTATTAAATTAATTACACATGATTTTTATGCGTCGTTTGTTTGATTAGCTTAGAATAAAAATCATTTTAGATCAACTTTGTAGCGAAATCGACAGAACTCTTTAATAAAAGTTTTTAAAAATAAATATTCTGAAAACCCTTTACTGGGAAAGTCGCAAGGAAAAAAAATTGTAATTCCAAAAGAACTGAATAACTGGTGACAATAAAAGTTACAGTGATACCAAAACTTTTTAAAAGTAAAAGCTTTTTTGAAGTGAAAACTTCTTTAGGCGCGTTTTTTTTTTTGTCGAGAGTGAATTAGACTGAGCCGTCAGATCTCCGATGTATAATAATGCTCGGGTAATGTCTGCTGGAGTCGACTAATTGAAATGTTTTTTTAGATGGATTAAAATATCTCAGAAATTAAAAATTGGATCCGTATACTATAAGTGAAGAAATCGTTCTGCATTTCATCCTCTCTGCAATGGGATAATATTCAAAATTGTGTCTTAACGCGAAACCGTGTTAGACAAGCGAAAAGGAGAAAATAATGTTGAAAACCAAATGATAATGAGTTTTATTCAAGATACAGATTAAAATATCTCTGAAACTAAAAATCAGACCTGCGTAACTGTAAGCGAGGAAATTGCTCAGAATTTTATCCGCTCTATAATGGACTATTATTTATAATTTACATTTCACATTATTAACCTCTCCTTCTTGATGTTTTCACTTCTATCATCTGATCTAAAGTACACGTCTTAGTTTTTTTTTCCAGTTCAAGTCCTGATACAAAAGATATTTTGTCAAATCACGTTTGTTTTTTTCTTATTTTTTTTTTTCTTAACTGATCTTCATGCTGAACTCTTGTCCATAAAGAAAGATATAATCGAAATACTATATTACTTCCATATGTGGTGTATAAGTCAGTTTATAGGATCATTCATAAATCAAACAGACAAATAGTTATGAATAAAAAATACTTTATTAATTCAAACATCATTGTTTTTTCTTATTTATTAGCCACCAGATGTTCTCCACTTGCCCCATCTTCTTACAAGTTTTTTTATCAGCGAAGAATTCTTTTTTACCTCGGAGCAAATTTCGTACATTTTTCTTTTCCTCTCTGTTGATGTTAAATTTGTCAATAATGCTTCCTTAGTTTTTCGCTCACCCTTTGTTCTCATGCTACTGAACACGAAACATTCGGTCCCGGAAATTCATTGGGCAGTGAAAAAAGATCATATGGAAACCGCGGTAAGAAATAATTAGCAATTGGTGGGCTGGAGAGTATCCTCACCTCTATTCACAAACTCAGTTTATTGATCAAATCTGATGTTAATTAACTTTGTAAATATCAGGAAATGTGTCCGGTGTCTTTTTACGTTTTGGGCTAAGAATGTAATTGAATTCCTGTTCTTTGTAAGAACGTGAAAAGAGTATCATTCATTTAAGATCATAGGCATAGGCCATCATCATTCAGCAGTCTATTTTTATGGTAATTATGACATTCCAACTTTTCACTACTTCCTCATTTCTCATAAAAACTTAAATCAGAAACATTTATATAAATATTTATTTATGTATATTTCGATCTTTAAAGTCTTTATTTACTTCTAATTTTGAGTGAAAGAAGTCATTGGGAGAAATAATTATGTAGCCTAGATCAGTTCACTATTGGATAGTATTTTCGGCAAATGTCAATGCACCTCGAAATCGAGATGCCTTTTATCTAGATTGTGTTCAATTTTCTTTTTCACTAGGAAACGATTTAGAAATAGCATTTCAGCATGCTATTCTATCAGAAAATCGATATATACACACCGTCTTTATTTTTTGTCTTATCTTTGCTGGCGCCGTTTTTTCAAACCATCGATATCGCTGATATGGAGGAAACGTTAGTCCTTCCTAAACATTCCTTCGACTGTGGCGTGCCTGATATCATCGTTTTGAAGAAGAAGGCGCCAGGAGATCGGCCCGTTAAGGGATTAGATCAACCAGAATGCCCAACGATAAGGCTCCGGTTTAAGGGATCATTTAATCTTGAGATAGATAATGCGGACTAGAAATGTATAGAGGCTGATATCGGCCATTTCGGAATTGCTAGATTGGATATACCAGATATGGATTGTGGAGAGTTTATTTTTAGTCACAGCAAAAATGATTGAAATATCTTTATTTAGTCAGAGATAAAAAAAAAAAAATCTATCAAGGACAGAATACTTGAATGTCGAGATTGTAACTTAGAGTTTTGTATTGATACCATGAAGTGCTGTGTATATAGAGTTGTTGGTTCAGTATTTCTGTCTTGTCATGTAGTCCTCAGCTCTTGTCAAGCGTACTTCTCAAATATGCCATTATGATACCTCGAGGTAGCAGTTCATTGTCAGTGTAAACAGAAGGGACAGCTGTCATTTTATGTAAATCTAGCGAGTGACTTGTTATGATTCATCTTGGTTTTTCAATCCAAACCACCTCCTAATTTTTTTTTTTTTGGTGGATTAAACCTTTAAAATAACATTTGTTGATTGACTATACAGTGTGCGTAAAGAATATTTACTTTTCTATTTATTCTATCACCTTATTATTGGCATAACCTACAAAATAAATTGAAAGCACGGAATTTATTCCTGAGGAGCTTTGGGCTGGAGTCGTCTTGAGTTACGAAGGCAGAGACCTAGTTTTCTATAGATAGAACCACTTGGCTCCTAGGCCGATATTTGTTCTGTTCTTTTTATGTAGTTCCGCCTCACGATGACACATAATCTCATTTTTTTCCACTCATAGTAGGAATGAATTATATTTTCATTTAAAAAAGTAAGAATATTTTCTTCTATTTTTACAAGTTTTAATTCTATATGATGCATGTGTTTTCTGCTTCTCTGCTCTGGAAAACAAAGGAAACGTAGCCTCAATTTTGCATACGAGATTTCTTTATTATTGTTTGAGGTGTCAAATATAAATAAGACGACAGTGAAGGAAATCTGCAAGGGTAATAGGGTCCTCATTGCTTGAGAGTAACCGCCATTTATTCTCTCTCATGCGGCCATTTCATTCGATTTCGTTTTTCTATTCTTTCTCCAGTAGCTGCCCGAGTTTCAAGTTACATTGAGCCTACTAAATGTTAAAGATATAACAATTTTTTGACGGTTGAGTTTGTTAAATATTTTTATTATTTACATAATAACAAAAAAATAAAATATATATATATATATATATATATATATATATATATATATATATATATATATATATATTTATGTACAAGGTTATATGTTCCGCGATGCAACGTTAAACAAAAACCATTGATTCTCAAGTCGAATCGATAATTTTGCAATTGAACAATTTGGCAATTTGTTACGTTTAATAAAATA
Organism: Nezara viridula; assembly: GCA_928085145.1. NCBI lineage: Eukaryota > Metazoa > Arthropoda > Insecta > Hemiptera > Pentatomidae > Nezara > Nezara viridula. The sequence goes on along the minus strand of OV725079.1, from coordinate 89,750,528 downwards.
ATAAATATTAACAAAGTTTAACTATATCCGTTATTTGAACTAAAAATATAAATAATTTTTTTACCATATATTTAGTTAGTTCAATTTAGTTATTACAGCTATATTACTTATTTGACTTTTTATTTCAGCAGTGGACTAGCCGAAGTTCACTTGAAAACACATTACTTGTTCTCCACTTTGCTGCCAAGGCTACCAAGTATAAAGTATTTTATATAATATTTACGTACTACGTTAGGCATCGTGCTCTGTTTTCTCTGATAACTTTTAGTATAATTTTTGATTCATTAACCCGCAGCACTAGCGGATCCAGGATTTATTTTTTTTTTTGGGGGGGAGGGGCTTCAGCCCGAAAGTTTTTTTTTCTTATAAAAATAACGATAATTACTTTGGAAAAAAAGAAAGAAACTAACTACCTATATGAAATGGTGTTTAAGTGATTCCTAAAGCCCTTTTAAATGTAATTACACGAACAATAACACTTTGAGAGATAATTTTTTCATATTATTTCCATGGTTATATTTTCCCATTTTGGGGGAGGGGGGGGAGGGCTTTAGCCCGAAAGCCTCTCCCGTAGATCCGCCCGTGACCCGCAGGATGCTTTCAGGATTTCGTTGCTTAATTTGGTGCTGTCAACCAGTCCAGAGAAAAATATCCATACCATTTCTATTGTATGTTTTCAGAAATATGTTCAACTTTTTCTATTTTTGTTGGTCTCTCTTTGTTTTTCCTGTTGCTTATAACGCACAATATATTGCGTATAAGTAATTTAGTTGACAGGTCTTCTCTCACTGTTCTGGGTGAGAATTAATTAGGGTTATGAGATAAATGTATAGCGTTGGCCTATATGTTTTCTACCACCTCAGGACATGGTCAAATCATATTTTGCCCTATTCTCCTGTCATATTTATCCTATTCTCGCCTTTAAGGCTATACGTGGTTTCCCCGGACTTAGGATGAGGGCGGAGGATTAATATCACGTTTTTTTTTTTTTTTTTTTTTTTTTTTTTTTTTTTTTTTTTTTTTTTTTTTTTTTTTTTTTTAAGGCTTCAACCACTAAGGTCATTATTGCCTTATTTTCATTGAAAATTAGATTATATTTTTAAGTTTAGAACATTTCAGAAAAGAAAAGAATTTATCAATTTCATTCGTAGCCAATGACAGGTGGCTTAATAACATTCAACATCTGATTAAGGCAAATGCAAAAAAGTGTCGCACTCAATACACAAACCTGGGGCACTCCATTCCCCTGTTCAAATCCATGGGAAAGGACATTACCAATCCTAATCATAAAAGTTCTATTTGTTAGAAAATTATTTATGAAGGCAAGTACATGACCATCAATTCCAATTCTAACCAGGGTGTCAATTATTAGTCTTCTAGTCTTCTCCATGTCCCATCGAATGTATTTTCTATATCAAGAAACACAGCTACAATTTTTTTCTTGTTTTTAAAGTCATTTAAAATATCCAGTCTCTAAACTAACCAAATTATCTCTCGTGCTTCTTCTTCGCCAAAAACCACTCTGCCAAGGTGGCAGTACAGTTTTGGATTCCAGATACCATAATAATCTATTGCTTATTAATTTCTCCATCAATTTACAAATAGAAGAGGTTAAGTTAATCGGTCTATAACTATTAATACCAGAGTTAAAAGGACCGGAACGCGAACTCGTAGTTACTTTATCATATTATTTTCCATCAGGTTGCCGGGCAACGCACTGCTTTGCACACGCGTTCGCCCACCCTACCATCCAGCCTCTTAATAATACAATACCGTAACATTTCTTATTTTAAACGTGATATATATATATATATATATATATATATATATATATATATATATATATATATATAATAGACACATTCTTAATTATGTGTTTTTATGGGACACTTGATATGAGGCTCCCTGTTGTGTTAAAAAAAGGAATTTTATAGTGTGTATGTATACACTCGTGCGAATATATACGAATTTTTATTGCCATATTGGATTCAGACAGAACTGTGTCCATAAGCGGCTGAGATTTGTATGTGGTTACAGTTGGCATCCCAGGCATTTGTGAGGTCACTACCCTTCGGGATTAACTACCAGCTCGTTGTTCTGAAGAATTTTTGAATTTCGTTTACTGAAATCCTTGAACCAACTACTTACAGTCCAGTCTTTTTCTTGTCGTTTTCCTAGCTACGAACTATCTGTTACTATTACCAGTAATAAACTAAACATTAAGTATGTTTATTGGTCAGGTGAAGTACTAAGTGGGTCTATTTTGAACATATATCATAAAATTTCTATAAAAGTAAAGCACGTATGACGATCAAATTAAGATAAAATCAAGAAAGGGCAGAAGTATAATCAAAACTACCCTTGTTTCGATTTCAATCTCCAGATTGAAAACACCCCAATTCCAAGAGTTTTTGTAAATAAAATATTTTTAGGTCTCGATGGGATGAAGCTATTTACGAATTTTAGGCGGATTTTAATAATTCGATAAGGAGATGTTTGTACCGTGGACTAGATTGCTGGCCATGACTATTTAAAAAAAAACTTATTTACAAACAGACTCTCTAATTTGGAGCAATAATGGGCGAGACGTGTTTAAACATATGCTTTCGCTACTGGACGTGAGAAATACAACGCAATCCAAATCAGAACAATTCTGAGCTCCTAGATCTCTACCTCTAGTTGCAGAAGCTGAAGAAGAGAATCATAAGACGTAGAAGATAGATAGAAGTAAAATCCAGACGAAATCGCGAGTGGCTGCTTAACTTAATTTAACAGACAAAATAAAAAATACAAACAAATTAGATACATAAAGCTAAACGGAAAACACAAAAACAATTAAACGAAAAAATCTTAAAGATTGTTCAAAATTCGTTTTCTGACAGTGTGGTTAGTTCAGGCCACCGTGGAAGAGTGGAAGACAGCTGTTCCATGACATAAGGCATATCATGAGAAGGGGCGACAGTGACAATGTGCCGGGCCCAGGAGACAATAGCACTTGAACAACTCTTCGACTGGAGTGGTTCTTGTCACCATTCACCTTCTGTTCAGTATGTCACTGGAACTGCTACTTATTTACTTTGAAAGAACTAGTATACCCCAGTGAGAACTCCCATATCAAGTAGCTATTCTAAACCCTTCGATGTATTTGAGGCATTAGCAAAACACATTTATATGTATATATAATCAGTGCTGGCTTTTGGGTGAAGCGACAGGGACAATCGTCCATGGGCGCCGAACTGGAGGGGCGCCTGTTGGGGTCGCCGGTCGGTCTTGAGGGGCGCTCTGAGAGTATAGTACAGCCATACCTAGATGTGGGCGCTGTGGCCGAACGGGCTAACGTATGTGCACAGCACCGACGTTGCCTGGCAACCTGATCTATGATACAATGGATTTAAAATAGTCACGAGTTCGCGTCCCGGTGGCGGGTGAGTCATTTAAATCCCCGCAACCCGAAAACCCCGTACAGCCTTTAAGGCGAGGGAGGGGAGGACACAAAAAAAAATAATAATAATAATAATAATAAAATAAAAAAATACCTAAGTGATCATAGACTTATGCTCCATTTTGCCACTTTTTCACTAGATTTTCAGTTCGTCGAAGTATGTTATAATTATAATATATTATTCATATATTATAATGTATGAAGTATATTTTAATTTTTAAAAACAACAAATGTATCTATTCCGATTAAAATGAAACGCCAACCAAGTTTTCGGAAAGAATCACGATTTATTTAAAAAATTTTAGACCCTTAAAACTGATGCGAGTCTTGATGTCCGCGTGGAAATTTTTAAAACAGAAATTATACCGTCTCGATCTGTCAACTTTTGAAACTTACTAATTTTTTAATGATTATTACTACTACAACGACTGTAGTACTACCAAAGTTTGAAGATTTTAAATTGGCATTCGGCCAAATCTCCATGAAATTCAAGTCCTTCCTTCAGAAAGGGGACCAACACTACTGTATTATAATTGAGTATATTTTTCTACATGACCCTCCATGAATTTTATTTTATAGGCGTAAATTTAATTAATTTATCATATCATTCATTCTCCATCTATGATCACTTATTAAAAAAGATAATTTTTGTTCATTTAGTAATAGTGTAAATTTCCATTTGACCAAGAGCAACCTTATAAAGATATTTATCCAAGGCTTCGCTGTGGTTTGAATGATATTCGAAACCTTTTTAGAATAATTACACTTTTTTTTCACGTTTTTCGCAAGGAATCGCATTTCCTCTCTCCATTAACTAGCATCCGGCTATTCTTTTTGGAGAGATGCATTTTTCCCCACGTTTTTCGGGACTGAATTGACTAGTGATTGCTACTTTATATTCAGATATGCAACCTCCTATACATTTCATCCTGCCATTAAACAACACCTTGCCAAACGTTCCTTCCTTGCGTTAAAATTGGAGACTAAAAAATATTTTCGTGGTTTCGGAAAATGTATACATAGGACTAATAATTAGTATTTATATTACGTTCGGCTGATTGTTATTCTGTATAAAATAAAAACTTAACAATTTAGCGCACTACAAGTATGCTAAATACCTACCTATATTATAATAAATTTACTATCAGTGATAATAAAGCAATTTTTAATAAAATAAAGAAAAACAGTTTCTTGCGGCGGAGATGGGAGGAGGGGGAGAGGACATGCGCTATTTCCCTTGGAGGAATGGCCTTCTGGTAGTTTAATTGTGAGTATTAATAATTTTCAGATTTTAATGGTTTTTGGGAGGCGAGGTTGCCGAGTGGTAACCAGATACAAGATATAACTTAATTACAAATAATTACGAGTTCACGTCTCGGTGCCGGGGCGCTTTTAACGCTGTTATTAATATCCCGCCGACATCCCCTGGTCCGGTAAAATCCCATATAGCCTTTTACGGTTTATCTAAGATTTTAATGGTTTATTTAAGATTAAATTTACTGTTGACGAAGTCCAAATCCAATCTTGAAAATTGTAAATATGTATAACAATTCTACGAGAAAGTGTATTATTGCAGCATCCGAAAATTCTCATGTACTTTTTTTTTGTTCTTCTCTTCCTTGCCTTTTAGACTACAATTCTCATGTACTAAAGATCTTGTTGAGATCGACTTTAAATGTGTCTACAACTATCTAAATCTGGCTTTTAACTTCAGGTTGTTAATATTAGGAACTTGTTTCTCAGTGCAGTGTTTATGATTTATTTATTTACTATAAGTATGCAGTTTAGAAGCACGTCCATTTTTTATAGCTTGAATTTTTAACGTTCCTTCGGTATGAATTAGATGGCTCCCGTTGAGCGGTGTGCATCTTTGATGAGAGCTGAGAATATTAACCAGCTCAACCCCGGAGCGCCGTTCTCATCGCTGATTGGTTCCGGGGATGGTTAGGACCATCTTGACAATTCATCTTGCATTTCGGCTTGATTGCTTCCTCCGCTATATCACAATGAGAGCACCCTCGTCAATGGTCCTTGGTGAATGATAATGGATGGGATGTCCACCTTGTGGTCGTTTTAGGGCCAGTCCTCTCTCTAACTTATTTTGGATGTATTTCCTGTTTGATCACTTATTGAGATGAAATAGAGTCCATTTTTTAGTCAGAATTTTTATAAATATTTATATTTAAAAAAAAAATCAATTAAAAACACTGTTTTATCCATATTGTCAGTTGATTGCAAAAAGTCACTAAGTTTATGATTTCATTAAGAAAAAATTGTTCTAAAAAAAAAATTCAGATAAGGTTATGAAATGCCACATAATAACTTTTTGAAATAAACCGACGATATATACTAATTACTACAAATTTCTAAGATCTTAAGTAGTTTTCTATATTCATTCTAATTGTCCTTTTTTGAACATACTGGACCATTTTTATAATATTATTGATGACGAATTGGACAATTTCAAATGCTTGGAGAGGATCTATCGCCACCGTCTGGTAAGAATCGACACAGATGTTAAAATGTTTCAAGACTTTCTCTTTGAGTCTAATTCAGACATTTGTTGTTTAAAATCCATTCATACCATAAATCTCGTCCTCAGATATGAATATTAAAACCCAAACGAACGCTCTACAATCATTAAATAAATTTTATGATTAGGATTTTGATTGAAGAGAATATTTGTTTAATTTTCGATTTTAAGAATCGACTCATAATGTTCACAACGTTTTTTTTTATTTCCGTCACAATTATGTTTATTCTCAATATATTTTTATTTCCTTAAAAACAATATGTTGTCAAACAATATGTTAAAGTTTGATTAAAAATACATTTATTTTACAACATATTTATTAAATAGACTTTAAATAGAATTTTAAAGCCGATAAAAAGGAAATCCTCGATCCCCTTAACCACGTATCTTTCTTTATAGAAACATTTTTGTTACAAGTGGTACGAAAGCATCTCCATTTCGTCTTCCCGTCGAACTTCATTTCATGACCTTCGTCACAATATTTCACCTTTGAAATTATCCCGGCGTCTTGAAAATATTTGGTAGCCTCATCTTCGGCACTTCCCGCAATGTAATATAATTTGACACATATAATGTAATATAATTTGACGAAAATCACGCTAATGGAACAAAAATAAACGATGGAATAACTCATACCTCACACGAGGAACAAAAAATAAACAATGGTATAACTGAGCTTACACGAGATAAGAAGGGAGGTTATGTAATGCAATATTAGATAACAAGGGAGGTTTCGTCCCTACCGGCGAAGGGTCGAAAATAAAGGAGTACCTTTATTTTCTATATATTAAAATTATGATCTTTATGCTAATGATAGTATGTGTTATTTTACTTTTTTTTAAATATGTTAATTAGTTGATTGCGATTTTACAGTGAGTAGAGCTAATTTTGTTATAGTGCTGAATTAAGCCTATGATATTATTTTAAAATTTGATCTTAACCTTCTTTAATAAATATGTTACTTAAATAAATATAATTCTATATTAGTAAATATATCCATGTAATAATGAATATAATCATATATTAATAAATGTAATCGTATAATAAAAAATATAATATAATATTATTTTTTACAGGGTTTTGGTGGGCGCTCCAAAGGCGCAAACCGACCAACCAGGAGTGACCAAGGGTGGCGCTGTCTACTCTTGCGATATCAATTCCGGCTCCTCTTGTTCGCAAATACCTTTCGACCTCAATGGTAAGTAGACATTGCTTTTTTAAATTATTAATCTGGTATAATGTTTTAATTCAACATTTTATTTAGATATTTAACTCGACTAATGAAGTTACTTTTGGATATTAATGAAATAATAGTTCGGAAGCTCCAATATAATCAGTTTAGGATTTACAGACAGGATTAATCGGTTGGAAAGTGATTGAAGTGTACCATATTTGGTTTATTGCAAAAAGTCATTTAGTTTCATTTCACAAAATTAAACCACTTAGTAATTTGATGAATTTTCTCTCTATTAAATCTGAATATTATGTAATTAATTATCTAATTTGATTTATAAAACGTTTTGTGTCATTTAGATTAAATTAATTTGGTATCCAAAAATAGGATCAAAATTCACTAAAACGCACTTAAAAGTTTGGCTTCATAAAAAATGTACACAGTTACTTTTGGCAATTAACCGACGATATGGTCAGTCAAAAGATTCATTTTTATTAATTAAAATTCTTAACCATAACTCAAGCTTATAACAAAGTATTCAAGATAAGGTAATAGTTGAAATTTGCACATACAGTCCGTGGTACAGACTTCTTTTTATCGAATTATTAACATCCGCCTGAAACTTCGTAAATAGTTTCATCTCATCGTAACCTACAACTATTTTATTTACGAAAACTCTTGGAATTGGGGCGTTTTCAATCTGGAGGGGAGGGGGGCAAACTTTGTCTATTTAATTAGGTGCTAAAAACTCGTAAATGCGCATTTGATTTCTACTTAGATCGTAAGATAATTTGTTCACAAAATCAATAAAAAAATATAACCTCGTTATTTTGAAGATTTGGGCTCACGCCAAACGGCTCAATATTTTTGAAGGCCACCTTTTTTTTCGATTTTGTGGTCAAATTATCTTACGATCCAAGTAGAAAGTAAATGGCCTAATTAACTAGACAATGTTTGCTCTCCTGCAGATTGAAAACGCCTAGAATTTTCTAAAATAAAATAGTTGCAAGTTACGATGAGATGACACTATTTAAGAAGTTTCAGGCCGTTGTTAATAATTCGATAAAAGGAGGTCTGTACTACGGACTAATATTTTTCAGTTTAATTGTCATAAATAGTTACGAAAATTAGAGTAGACGGGATTTTTTGATACATTTTCTGTGTTGAAATTAAATTGAAAAATCCTCTCCTCTGAAGATTTGCCATCTTGAAAAAAACTGCTAATTTATTTTATTTTTTCTGTTTTTCTCCAAACATTTTTTAAACCATTGATAGAACAAAAGATATGGCCATTACTTTTTTTATTTTTGTGCAATGGGAAACTTGTAGCCAGACTCGCGATAAAGCTCTGAATCATAGGTTTTTTACCAAAAAACCAGAAATTCTATATTGTTTACTGCTTGCTAACAACTAAAAAATGAATCCTTTGACAAAATTTAAGGCGGTAAATTTTTTAGTAGAGTTAAGTAACTTAAGTTCAAGAGAGAACTGATACCGCCATGTCGTATAGACGCTAAGACATATCGTTTTTATGAAATATAAAAAATAAATGGTTCTAATTCAGCTAATATTCTAGATGATACATTTTCATTACTTCGGTGAACCTATTAACATGAATGAATAATTTATAAATATATCGTTATTTAGTTGTTAACAAGCAATAACATTAGTATAGAAAGTGTTTAATCTATCCGTTAAAAAAAATATATATATGAACCTTTGTGAAGGTGTCATTGTGTAGTTCGCGACTGCTATAAGTAGTCTGCTAATTAGGAAAATAGCAGAGCAAAATAAAATATGAAATCATATTAATAAATCATCAAGAAGTAGTCGATTTTTATTTTCTTCTGTAAAAAAATAAATTTTTAAATAGGAACTTTTTCACTAACAGTAGCGATGTTTAAAATATTTATGAGAAGGAGTTAGTCGAGAATGCGGTCAAATAAATAAAAAAATTAAAATATATAAATTATTTTAATTTTTGCCGACGTTTCGACCCACTTTGCAGGTCGTCTTCAGGGCGTAGGATGTGGCACTGCGGGAGGCAGTTGAAACACTGGGATAAAATATTTAATTTATTTTTATTGACTTCATATCATATGTGCAAGGCGTGATAATATATGCTTGAAATAAATTGTCAATACTTGAAAAACTAAAAGCATTAAAATAAAGAATAATTTCATTAAAAAAAAAAAATATTAAAGACTCTATTCAGCTTAAGGTTATGCACATGAATATGTACTTAAACAACTTGGTAAATTGTTGGAGAAATCGACGTCAACGAATATTTAAACTAGGTGTAGTTGTCGGGTGCATGGAATTACACATTAAGACTCCTGGCAAATGGATTTTGTCCCATGTACCGGTGCATGTCAACATATGGAAGAGTCATGAATTTCGTTCGTCGTATAAGCCGATTTCTCTAACAACTTACCAGTGTTTAAGTAGATATGTAGGTAGATTCCATAAGGTTATCGTTTTTTCCGTAAAATTTAAAAAAAAATTATTTAATTATTGTGTATTATGATTACAAAAATATCGTTTATTATACGTTTGCAACTAAGTTTAGAAAACAATATATATTTGGAAGATTATATTGAGTGCTAAAAAGTTCTAAAAAGGAGAAGTTAAAGATACAAAAAAATAAATGAATAGGGAAACCACAGTTTAAAATCCAGTTTAAACAAATATTCATATTCCAATAATTATTTTCCAAGTTTTTTCCATTTCATCATTTAAGATTATGAAGAATTTATTTCTAAATTAGATATATTTTCCATTTATTTTAATTTTATTACTTAAAAATGCCGCCACAAAGTGGTTTTAAAGTTTTGAAGTGAAAACTTCTTTAAACGCGTTTTGCATTTAGTGGAGAGTGAATCAGATTGAGCCGTCAGATCACCGATATGTGCCGCTTGGTTAAAGTCGGTAGGAGTCAACTAATTGTAGTATTTTTTCATATCAATTAAAATATCTTAAAAACTAAAAAAAAAGGACTTGCATATTGTTAGCAAGAGAAATTTTCATCATTTTATCCTCTTTGTAATGAGCTATTATTCAAAATGTACGCGACACTCTGATAGAAAAGGAAAAAGGGAAAAAATAGTGTTGAAAATCAAATGATAATCAGTTTTATAATTGTGGATTGATGGTTGATTGTAGTGAATAATAAAGAGAAGGGTTGTAGTGAATAATAGTTGGGGTTATAAGTAGTGTTGCCCAAATGCGAGACCGAGACGAGTCTTGGTCTTGCAAACTCAGACTTGGTCATGGTCTTGGTCTTGCGCAAGAGTATCGCAACAGTCTTGCAGTTACTTATCAGCTTATCACTATAGAGATATTACTTTAATTTTTTAGATAAGAGAAACCTAACAAAGCCCAAATGAAAAATTAGAAGAGTTAAATGCAAAAGTATATTGGTTATACCAATTATTAACATATAGTAACTAAAATTGTAGAGTATTAGTAACTATTTTGCCTTGATTTTTATTTAAAAAATAATTTTTTTTACCAGTCCTGGTCTTGGTCTTGCAACAGTTAGGCGTCCTTGGTCTTGGTCTTGCAAAGTGCAAGACCAAGACCGATTTTGGGCAACATTAGTTATAAGTCAAAATAAAAATGGCATAAATAAATAATAATGTTTATTTTAAAATTTGCCGACGTTTCGACCCGAAATTCAGGCCTTCATTCAGGGCTGAGAAAAGAACCAGATAGCAATTGGAATGAGAAACATAAACTATGTAGGTAATTAAAAAACTTGAAGTAAAATTAATGGAGGTATTGTAGCAAGAGAGGGTGAAGCTGTATGTTGCGTCATCTCTGACGGTTGCCTGACAAAGTTTTCGATAACCAGATTTATTAAATATATGGATTAAAATATCTCAGAAACTAAAATTCGGATCTGCATACTGTAAGCGAGGGAAATGTTCAGTATTTCATCCGCCTTGATAGGTCCTAATGAATTATTATTTATAATTTATATTTTATATTATTAATCTCGCTTTGTTGATGTTTTCACTTCTATCGTGTGGTCTAAAGCACACACCATAGTTTTTTATGACATCTTTGGGTTCGTTAAAATGTTTTAAGCATGGATAAATCGCAGTAATAATTTTTAATCACCCATGGCATGCGTTCACCGGTATAACTGAAATTAATGCTGGTTAGCGTCCTGAATTTTAATTACTAAAGCTCTAAGTATGGGGAAGCGAATAGTGATGAATGTAAGGAAGGAGTGGTCCCAGCTTTGACTGATGGCAAGCTTCCTCTCTCTATCCACATCCCATCTCCACCGGGAAATTCGCATTAGTTTAATTGACCGTTATAATTATTCGAAATTATAAGTTAAATAAACTGTTGAGCAAACATGTAATTATCGCTTATCGACAGATGTCTTCTTCAAATTCCTTTTAATCAGGATTGTCTATGAAATATAACTGCGAATGACAAACATGTATAATTCTTTATAATTATGAAGTGCTCTTAAAAATGAATCTTTAAAGATAAAAAAAAAATGCACAACATGGACGACAGCATTTAAGCTTGATCTCATTAGCTAACCCGTAATATGAAAATACATCTATGAAGATAACAATAAGACTGCACAACCTTGGAAGTTAACTATAGGGCGACAACAGCATTTTTGAGAAATCAATACCGCATATCAAGAAATCATACATCTTTATAGAAAACTTTATGCTGAACAAACAGATCTAGTAAGCAATCACAAATCATGCTTTGCCTGAGTTAAATTCATGAAATTTAAATTCCTCAAACAAAAAAAAAAGGAAGTTGCAAAAGTTCGTAATGGACCAAAATAAAAATGTACCCTCCCCAAACGCACATATTAAACAAAAATCCTCACTCATGCCTCTGACTGCATTAAAACAAATAAATGAATGTTGAAATGAATACATTCACGAAATATTGTTTTCCTCACTACGGAACAAAACTAATACAAAGAGAAGCTTTTTATTCATCACGGATATAAAGGAAAATGTAGAGCTCAAAGTCGAAAATTTCCTCTCTCGTTTTACGTTTTAGACGTTAAAGAACAAATTAGGGCTACCCATAGTCAAATCCATCTCCTACTAACATAAATTCAATTTTCGTGAAATTTTCACTTATTGTTAAAGGTTGTTACCTAGATTGTTCAATAATAATTTCATCAATTTCCATATCATACTTCTTCTAACACTTTAGTAAATTTATTTTATTAGGCATACGTATCTACAAAAAAATGCTGGTTTGATTTGTTTCATAGTTTAAAATATGCGTAGTATTTAGGTGCGGTCAAATAAATACTAAATTATACAAATATTCTCCTTTGTTTTCTATTTTTATTCATACCTATTTTCCATTTTTGTTTGTATCTGCTATATATATAATACTGGATATTTTAACTACATTGTCACTCACTATATCTCTGATATCATCTTTTTATTTCTTTATCAGACAACTTCTTATTTTATATCTACTTATATTCATTCATTATTTCACTTATTTTGTATCTTTTGTATCCCTTATGAAGACCTGCAAAGTGGGTCGAAACATCGCCAGAAAAATTAAATAACACTATGTATAATTTAGTATTTATTGATCGCACTCCCCGACCCCCAATCAACTCCTTCTCATATTATATCACGGTCAACCATCTCTACATCATAGTTTAAAATAGGTGCAAAAAATTAAAATGTGTCAACTTTTAATTCCAACTACTTCCTCTGGGAGAGTGGGATAGTTCAGTGGTAGGGAGCTGACTTGTATTGCTCAACTTAGATGCTAGATTCGAGTCCGGCTGGTTGTAGATAAATTATTGATTCCATTTCATCGGCTGTGAATGGATCCTGGGGTTGGGAGCCTCTATACAGTTCCTTCATTAAATAACATATTAAAAAGTGAAAACCTGACGGTTGTGCGTGATCTCGGTTAAATCTCCCCATTGCACAACCGTTGACCAATAAACAGTACTTTCTTACAAAGTACTGAATCCAAGACCATTCATGGGTTTTTTAAACTACTTCCTCTCACATAAGCGTGAACGAATTTTCATTACTATGCCTATATTTCTCAAATATTCGATTTGGCCCAAACTTGAAGGAAATAAGGCAGAAGTAGCGTATGGTACCAAATTTATATGGTATGCCAATCAATTTCACAAAATTCCACTCAACAATAAAATTTTGTCTGTAATGTCTCTTCCAGATCCTTCAACAGAATTGTGTTCATACTCCTTTTACCTATTCTTATATCATCCATCTGAAATAAAAGATAAACCTTCATGGGGAATACTTTTCATACAAAATTATTACGCCATTTACGTGTTCTTTATTCTTTCTTGTTCGATCTTTAAAACCTCGATCACTACAGTTTATACCCATTTCAATTGGATAATGTTTCCTATTTTTACCAAATTAATTAACTCTTCGTGTTTACAAGTGCAACTAGTGGATTTTATTAAGTAAAACCCCAATTTTAAATAAAATATTTTTTTCATTTGCCCATACTTGTTTTTCTGAGGAACATCTAAATATACAAACAATCACATTATGCTTTATTTTTAAATTATGATTTACTAATATATATCTATAATGTCTAGTAACGTTTTTCGTGGCAGATTTTCAGAATAAGGCTTATTTTTTCCTAAAATATTCACTTTTAGCTAGATAGAAAATAACTTTATTTTGGCCAAATCCCCTTGAGAATAACATTTAGAACAAAATTAAAAGATTACATCTGGTCTAAATAAAATAAAATATTAGGTAAACATGCTATATACAAAACTATTTACAGTGATAAAACAACTGTGAGTGCAGTTAACAAAATTTCTTGCACAGTTCAAATTGTACAAAAATTGTCAAAGTTGTACAGCGATAAAATTACCAAAGCTCTTAATTTTAAATGTAAGAACATGGCGAGGAAAAATATTTAAAATATATCCTTATAAGCATTATTGTTCCTGCAATATCCGTTAGTCCACTCTTCCCTTCACTCCCTCCTCTCTCCCTCCCACCAACCAAAACATTTTTTCTTTTTTTTATTTATTTATTAACAAAAATGTTGAACTTTAGATTAAATTTGAAATCTGCAAATTTCTTTGCAATGAGCAAATTTTTTGGCTGCTTCGCAGCTTCCCATCACGTCCGGGATATAAATCAAATCAGCATGTCTCTTGGCCAACGCCTACGTAATCGTCGTAGTGGGCTGTACGGGTTTCTTGTACGATGAAGAATTTCTGTCAGGGGATTCATGTTGTATGTCAGTCTTTGGCGAAAGTTATTGTAGTTCTCTTTTGCAGTATCTAAAATTGTAGGTACGTTTAAGTCTTTATGTAGTGTATCATTTGTGACATAAAACGGTGCGTCAACTATCCTTCGCAACACTTTTGACTGAAAGGACTAAACTTTTTTAATGTTGGAAGTTTAAACAGAACCCCACAGTTCTATGTCCTAAGTTCAAATTGGTTTAAGTAAAACTTTATAAAGGGTTAAATAAAACCAAAAAATAAATAAGTGAATAATTGAAGGAAGCTGGTCGACTGTTCTACATATCAAGTGTGATAAATATTCAGGACGCAGTCATTATAATTTTTTTTATTAGTGCCGACGTTTCAATCCAAACATGTGGGTCATCATCAGATAGTGGTTCGAGCTCTGATGATGACCCACATGTTTGGGTTGAAACGTCGGCACTAATAAAAAAAAAATTATAATGACTGCGTCCTGAATATTTGTCACCCAAAATAAATAAATAAATTGCCGTATAGGACTTCAGTGGGAGTCTTGGGTCGAGCTTATGAAAAAAAAAAGAATAAATTTTGATTCCACTATTGTACTAATTTAGGTCCATTTTGGGAACAAATTCAATGTCTCCTTCTAATTCTAACATTTTGAAATTCTGGTAGAGTTACTAAGCTGGATCCGTTTATCAAATTTTCATCGCTGACCATCTCCCTGGTGCCGCAAGAAAACATTAGTTAAACTAACTGGATAGCACATTGGGACATTCACACCTGTTGGAGGTGAATTTAATAACACGCTGATAACTCTCTTGATACATTCGTACCTCATAAATCTCCAGCAGAGGGCTTATAATCAACATATCGGATAAGAGGGAGCGAGGGACTTCGGCCGACAGCTCCTCTTATTGAAAGACTAATTTCTATGCAAATGAGCTATGATGCAATTGACACTCAAGATTAGTTATTGATCAGATAGCCTATCAGAGCCTTCATACTGTGTGAAGGAAACCGCTATGTTCTGCTTGTATCCTTCCCCTCGTATTTCCTATAACGTAGCATAACAGACATATTCATTGAAGAATTGAACATATATTGCTTATTGCAATATATGGCTTATTGCAAAAATATCACTACGTACACTCTTGGTCGATTTGAATCAGAAGGTACGTAGTTGTTAATTTCCACTATATTTATCGATATAATAACTCATCAAGTGCATAAAAATAAGATAAATCCCTTTATATGAAAAAGTATATATATATATTTTTTCAAGTGCGCGTTGTTCTGACTATACATAGTAAAAAAAAAAGAACTAAGAAGTGTGCTTTAGATGACACGATAGAAGTGAAAACATAACATCAACAAGGCGAGATTTACAATAGGAAATATAAATTATAAATAATAGCTTATTGTAAAGATGATGAAATGCTGAAAATTTCCCTCACTGACTGTTTCTTAGATATTTTAATCCATATCTTCAATAAAACTCGTTATCATTTGGTTTTGAATACTATCTTTTTTCCTCTCCTACTCCCTAACATGGTGTTGGATTAAGATACAATTTTGAGTAATAGCTTATTACAATGAAGATGAAATGCTGAGCATGTCCCTCGTTTACAGCATACAGGTCCGATTTTTAGTATGTTAAATATTTTAATCCATATGTTGAACTAAACTCGTTATCATTTGGTTTTCGGCGCTATTGTTCTTTTTAGCCTAGTTTTCTTTAAATGGATTTAACAATGACAAAGTCTAGTTTTATCTAGTTCGCAGTCCAACAATTGTTAATTGCTTAAATTTAATATTTCTTTCGTTACCGCTTCCTATTCAAAAACATAAAACTTGGATTTTCTACTTTTCTGCCAAAAACTGGACCATGAAATTTTTTTTAGCTCTAGAAGGCTATCACACATATGAAAATATTTTACTTACGGGACATCCTGTATATTGTAGATTAAAGTAAATAAAAAAAAACAACGAAAAAATGAATAAGGAGTATATAAAAACAACTGAAAAATAGTGAAACAACTTATGTGCCATTCAGTAAATAAATAGACTATTGAACACACGAAACTGGATTGCGTTTACAAGGAGAAAAAATATCTAATTCGTACCTATGTAAATACTTGAACATTTTTTTTTCTTGAAATAACAAAAACGATTCCAGTTCGAAATTGCCGGTTACTAATTGGAAATAGTTAACGACTAGTCTTAAATTGGTTCCAATTTATATTTATATAGCCTACTTTTAAATATGATGGTTTTCTAATGCTCCAGGCTACGATTCCTCGGTATCGGGTTCCGAGGATTTTGACGGAACGTCGATCAAATAAACCGTTACTGGAGATAGCATCGCGTTAACTCCATAACTGCCCAATATATCAGTCCGTGTCCGAGTCTGCCAACACAACCCGTTCCTTTCTTACTCCAATTCCTTCTGATTGTACACATAAATCTTGCAAGCTCAAAAAAAAAAAAAAAAAATTCATATGTATTTATACTTGAAAGCGAAATTGCATACTATGTCTCAATTCAGCATGAATCTGCTTTTTGAAAATGGGCACTTTGTAATTGAGTTGATCAAATTTTATTCAAAACTAGAGAATAATTGTGGGAAGATGAAAAAAAATGTCTCCTTCAAAATAGAACTCTTACTATTTTATTTAGCAGGTTTGCTTGAATGGTAATAATGAAAGACTAAGTGATTCTGATGTTGCATAATGGATTTGATGCCACAGAAATGATTTTGATATTTCTCCCTATGGAATTTGCCTTAACTGATTAGAACGGGATATGTTCGTTCATGTCTTGGCCTATCCGATGGTTTTAGTTTACAATCGATAGCATATTCCGCAATTCGTAACTCTGGGTAGTTACGAATTTAGCACATTTACTTACACTACCTTGCCTAACTATGTTATGTTAGCCAGCTGAATGTGAAAAATTATTTTTTATTTCTCTTGTATTTATTGTAAATATTAAAATTAATATAAAAGTTTATATTATTATAGAAAAATATAACAAGATAAGTTCCTTATATTGTTTCTTGACTCGTGCTTATAGTCCTGGCCAGCAATCTAGTCCACGGTACAAATCTCTCTTTATCAAATTATTAAGGTCTGCCTGAAACTTTGAAAATAGCTTCACCTCAACGTAACCTATCTAATTAGGTACTAAAAAATCGTAAATACCCATTTGCTTTCCACTTGAATCATAAGATAATTTGAGCACGAAACCGAGAAAAAAGGTGGCCTTCAAAAATATTGAGCCGTTTGGCGTGACCCACTCTCCCAAAGTGTCGAAATAACTAGATTATATAAGCTAAGAGGTCCAATATTTTTGTAGGTGACATTTCTCGATTTTGAGCTCAAATTATCTTCGATCCTAGTGATAAGCAAATGGGTATTTACGAGTTTTTAGAACCTAATTAAATAGACTTTGTCGATTTCTACATCGAATTTCAAGAATTTTCGTAAATAAAATAGTTTTAGGTTACGATGAGATAAAGTTATTCACGATGTTTTAGGCGGTTGTTAATGATTTGATAAAAATGGGTCTGTACCACGGACTGTTACATTTAGTAGCTGTATAAGCCTTAAATTTAAAAAATAGATCTTGTGATCGTTGATGTAATTTACCTTTGTTCACTCACGGCAACAAAAATGGTTCACTGAAAAAAAAAAATCCGTTTTGCGTGAGTTAGTGTAATATAATAACCAGCAGAAATTGTTATAATATATTTAAATTTTGATAATATTTAAAAATGCATGGAAAAAAAATCCTTCGGTTTAAGCACATAGTTATGATTTTATGATTATAATTATGTTTCGATAAAGATAAAATATTTAAATATAGAAAGGAAGGGAGCTTATATTATAACATAGTAGGGATGAAATACAACGCCTTAAGAATCCATTATCTATAATGTTATAGCTATAACAAATTTTAAATTACAATAAAGGTATTCTCTAAAGGCCCTAAGTTTGAATCGGTATTGTCCTGTTCTATTTGGAACGTGTCGTTCTTTGTCACCAACGAACGAGCAGCCCATTTATGTTTAATATGTTTTTTGTTTTTCTTATTTAATTTTTTTTTTGTAGACCCGTGTCACATTTGAAGTAGGGGCTGGTGTCTAGCCTTTGCTTTGAATAAACACATATGACGAGGGAGTGGCATAAAGCCAGACGTTTTTATGGTATGCTCCTTTGTAGTTTATTCCTTGAACGTATGACTGATATGTAATAATTAAATTTGACATATGTTTGTAAATACTCTTGAAAGATATGAGTCCTGCAGAAGCCAAAGCAAAAAATAATATATAAAACGTACCTGGATATGTAATACCAAATATAGTTATTGACGTTAATCGATCGATACTGTAAATTTAAAAAAGGAACGTCTGAATTTCTCACTTAATTAACTAATTAAAAAACTAACTAATCAAAATTTAATTTGTGTTAAATTTTCTAATCCTTGATTAATTGATAGGCTTACATTATCTTATTTAATTAGGAAGTAATAAAAACTTATATAATTAAAAAGCATTTTGCAAAAAATAGAATTAATTAAATATTTTTCTAAACCGCAATATAATAATTTATGATTATCGCTGCTATAAACGTTAATTAAAAGTGTACAATAGAATATTCATAATTTATCCCACGGTAAGTTCCGATAAAAAAGCAGTTATGGAGGAAGTCGTCGAAGCTTCACTCTTTATATCCGCAATATATTCCTTCATTTTATTATGTGTTTAATTAATTATATTTACTGACTATATAAGCCCCATATTACCGGACTTCAGTAACGTTGGCGTCAGAAATTCTTAAGTGTCAGCTCTGATCTCACTCTTATTGGAATTCAATGTTCATCGAACCCTACTGGGAGGTAAATTACTAATGTCTATGATGGATATTTGATATTGCTATAAATTATAAATTGCGTTTAATTATTTTTAACATGATGTTAATGTTCAACCAATTTCATTATGAATTAAATTTATAACCATTTAATAGTAATAAGTTGTCTGGATCAATTCATAAAATATTATATTTATGTAATTCTTTCCAAGTTTTAATCAAATAACAAACGCCTGAAGCTTGGATTCAATTTCAATTCGATAATTTCAATAAAAATAATTTATTGTTATTTTTATAGTAAAACATAAAAATAAAAATAAATTCTTTACTTTCATAGTCAAATGATTTTATCAATTTATTTTTTCACGAGATATTAAATATTCGTCTGAGAAATTAATACTTTACGGTATTTAATTTTTTGTTACAGCCTTCTTCAATTAATTAAAATGAAAAACCGTACTATAAAATTAATACCGTTATTGATAACTGTTTTTGATTATTATTATATTTGATACTTTACGATCTAAAGAAAAATATGTAGGTAACTTACATTAATTGAAATTAAGCTATTCAGTTATTATTGAATCGTTAAAATGGAGAAGGATCTTAAGTTAGTGCCTTCAGCACTTTTTTTTTTTTTAAGAATTCAAACTTTAAAGTATTAAATCGATATAGGTTTATTGAAGTACGAACATTTTTCTCTCATCATTTTGATCTTATAAGGTATATTTATGGAACATTTTGTTCACTAATAGCCGCAATAAGGTTATGTAATTCTTCTAGAGGCCGCAATAATTCTATATATTTTACTGTTGTTATTTTTGTTTATCACTAAATACACACATCCTTATTCATATATTCAACATAATATTATTAATTTCCAAATTTTCATTGCTTAGATAATTAAATATTAATTAATTCTAACTCTAGATTAGTAATTATCGCGGGAAAACGGTTAGAGGCCGTAACTACGTCACAGAGGTTCTCCACCTTTGGTTTAAGTAATGAAATTACGTTAATAATAATTGTGGATTTATGGTTGGCTGTAGTGAATGATTGAAGAGGAGGATGGTTGGTGTGATTAGTCAAATTGAAAATAAAAAATAAATAATTTTATTTATTTCTACATTCGCCGACGTTTCGGCTCGAAGTTCAGGCTTTCATCAGGGCTGGGAAAAGAACCAGACAGCAATAGGTATAATAACATTGAATAATACTGAATTAAGATTGAAAAAGGTGATAGGTATAGACTAATAATTTTTAGTTGAACAACTTAATGTAAAATGAAGTAGATAGAATGAACATTAAAGTGAAACAAAGTAGGTAGAATCATAACAGTAACAGAGAACTAAGAAATATATAATAATAACTGTAACAAAGCACGGACCAATGAAATAGGCATAATAAAATATAAGGTAACATAAGAAATGAAAATGGTAATCTTGAATAAAGTGTAAAACATAGAAAAGAAATATGAAGTTATATAAGGAAATAATAGATATAAATAGAAAAATTGCGATATTGTAAAATCTATCAAAAAATATAATGTAAAAAAATTTATGAGGACATATATAATATATAGAAAATAGAGATGGGGATGTGGAAAATACAGGGACGAGAAGGATGAAGAAAAGGAGAAAACTGAGATAGTAAAAATAAACAAACCTGGTGTACAAGAAGTAAAGTCAGACAAACGCAATTATAGCGGGAGGGAGAGGAGCTGGCAGATGGCGCCCTCTTTAACGTTTGACCGAAAAATGAACTAATATGATGGACGTGAGATTTATTATAGACGTTTATTTCACGTTTATAATTATGTGTAATTCAGCACACGGATCTATAAAATGTAAAATTAAAAAAATCTCAATATCAATTTTGTTAAAGATTCTCTGAATCTTTAGCTCTTCCAAATTTCAGTTTTAATGTACGTGATGAAAATGAAACTGTCCTGTTTTAAGTAACTTGTAATATATCTCATTTAAAACGCCAGGTACGATACTGGTCACCTGTACTAATAGTTCGGAGTACAAACTCTTCTTAGTCAAATTATAAAAGTCTACCTGAAACTGTGAATGACTTCATCTCACCGTAACATACAAATATTTTATCTACGAAAATTCTCAGAAGCGTTCTCGAAAATTCTCATTAAATTAATTTATTTAATTAGGTACTAAAAAAAGCATTAATCACCATTTGTTTTCCACTTGAATTCATAAGACAATTTTATCTGAAAATCGATTATGATCAGAAAATCGACTATTATTATAACTAATATATTGGTTTATCAAGTTGAGAAAAAAATCCATTTAGTTTTAACTGATACGTTTATTTTTTAATTAATAATATAAAAGTAGATATTACTAACTACATCAATTAAAAATCATTAAGATTTCGTCACTCCCCATTACCTTTAATCATCTTTCCAACGGTATATGATATACATGTATATGTACTATTACCCGTTTTTCCAGAAACATGTTTTCAATCTGCGTGTATCAAATATTTCACGTATCGTAAATTATCAAATTCTTTCATAGTCCATGTTTATCAATTTTTTATTACATCTGATGGACATTATTTTCAATAAAAAAATTGAAGGGACTTAAGTAAAAGAAATTGTTAAAATCGACAATTTGCTCTTGCAGCCTATTTCAATGGGCGAAAACCTAGCTCATATTGAAAACCAAGTAAATTTACATCGACATGGCAAGTTTAATTAAAATCGTTATATCCGTTTTCGAGACAAATTTAAGAAATCGATAGTACGAAGTATACGAGATAAAGCTATTCACGAAGTTTCAGGGGAATGTTAATAATTTGATATTAAGGGGTCTCTACCACAGACTATAGGTACTGATTTTGTGTTCGTTGATAGCCTTACTAGATACTTAGGAGCCATTTAGCAATAGGCCATTTTTAATCTGAAATTTACTATCCAAATAATAACAAACTTTCAACTTTATGATTGACTTCCACTTAAGTAATTATTTTTCATGATAAAAGTTTATACAAATTAATCTAATTTGAAAGATTTTCTCGTATTGAAGTATATTCAAAGAGATTTATAGAACATATAATAAATAGTCTGAAAGGAATAGAAATTGACTTTCTCGGTATTTTTCTTATTGTTACAGATGCGATGTCTTTTTAATTTAGTTGTTTTCTTCACTTTCATTTCACTCATTTTATTATTATATATACAAGCTTATTTTTATCATTATTAGTTTTCACTTTCACTTACACATGTATGCAATATATTATAAAATGAAAAAATGTCTCCTGAGTCCAAATAACCAAGTTTCACAAAAAAGTCTTTGTGCGAGTATGTTTCTCTGTACGGCTTAGCATAAAAAATAAAAGTTTTATGAATTTAAAATTCATATTTAAGTATACGCCTAGAATGTTACAGCAATTTTTTCGTCAAAATCAACTAACCAAAAACAGTACTTCGTTCTATCGATATTATAAATTTATCTCGAAAACGGATCTATCGATTTTGATTAAACTTGTCATGTCGATGTAAACCTACTTAGTTTTCAATATGAACTAGGTTTTTCCCCATTGGAATAGGTTGTAAGAGCTTAATTGTCGATTTTCATAATTTCTTTTACTTAAGTCCCTTCAATTTTTTCATTGAAAATAGTTATATGTCTGTCAGGTGTAATACAAAATGGATAAATATGGACTATGAAAGAATTTGATATTTTACGATACGTGAAATATTTTGTACGCGCAGATTGAAAAGAAGTTTTTGGAAATAGGGGCAGTAAATATGGATGTACTTATATATCTTATACCGTTAGAAAGGTAATTAAAGGTAATGGGGAGTCTTAATGATTTTTAATTGATGTAGTTAATAATATCTACTTTCATAATATTAAATGGAAAATAAAGGTCTTTGTAAAAAATATTTTTTTTTTTTTGCTCAAATTAATAAACCAATATATTAGTTATAATATAATAATTTATATTAGTAGTCTTAAGTTTCCATTTATGATGAAAGTAATATTCTTAAGACTTATTATTGTTTTAAAAGATATTTTTTATTTGAACCACTGTGATCGAACAAAAAATTAAAAAACTTAACCCCCTCCCCCTCTTAAAATTTGTAGTTTTACGTTTCAGGATACGTAGAATTCGATAAACGAATAAAAATGTTTTTGTCCATCCAAGCATTTCCTCCGAAACTACAAGACCGACTTTTTTTCAAATTTGGATTTAAAATTAGAGGTCACCCGAGGATTCTCCTTCATCAACACTTCTGTCCGTCTTTTCCTTTCAAGATGGCAACCGAAAAACCTGCGTTGTTATAGACTGTAGCGCCTAAACGAATGTACCAATTTTAATGAAACTTCGCTAAAGTCTTCTTAATTCTCTTTAAATTTATCTACATAACATACTTCAACGAAAATAAGCTGGAAAAAAGTTACGAAGGACGGTAAAATTAGATTCCGAATAACTCAAAAAGTATACACTTTTTTTTTGTAGATTTTGTTGATTGATTGATGGTTATTCAAAAGTTAACGGAATTTCTTACAAAAAAAAAAAAAATCGTTAAAATCGGACAATTAGGAGCAAAAATGTGGTCTCTAGATGTTTTTTATATGTTCTACTGCAAAGGTTATATCCTTTGTTTTGGATTTTGATTATTGAATGTGTTATTGAAGCACTCCTAATTTTTTTAGCATATTACTAATGATTAAAAAAAAAATGTTTAGTTTAATAATTGGAATCTCCTTTTATTTCTTTTTCTTTGTCTCTAGGAAGGTAATGTTACCTTAGATGTATAATTGTTTGGAAATAAAAAATTATTGTGGAATAATTTGCAGCGTTTTTCATTTCCATTTTAGCAATTATTTTGCAGTTTATAGTTCATATAACTTTTTTTTATGACGTCGATTCATCAATTTAGCCTTAGCATTCCAGCTGTCCTTTTGGTAGCATTATTTTAAACTGCCAAACGGTCAAATTCAAGAAGTCGAGCCATGTTTAAGATTCATCTGTAGACAGCAGCAATCTCTCTTCTTTAAGGATCTCTCTTTCTTTTTTTTTCTTTCTTTTTCGAAGGGTAACCCTTCCTCCAGATATCAGATTACCATCGAATGCAGAATCATCGAACCGTGCTTGGTGTCGAAGACATTATTTTCTGAGTCAGTTGTCGTAAGGTATTGGAACTGCATCTCCTTACTCATATCTACTCGGAACGTTATTTTTAAAAGTATTACACGTCGCTCCTCCTGTCTTTTTAATTATATGTCATCTGAACATACAGAGACAAAAATAAGAAATGCGTTTAGTTTCACCGATATAGATTTATTTTTTAAGCTATTGATAAACAGTATTGAGTTTAGGGATTTCTTCATCTTGTAGCTATTACTAATGCAGCTAAAGCCACAAATATTCCTAATTAAATCATTTGGTTTTTTGGAATATTATAATCAAAGCCTTAAATGAGTAAGATTATGAATAAATAAATATGTGATTACTTAATAATGAATCAACAATAATAATTAAAGATCATGATCAGATTTTAAATTACTTTTTTATCATTATAAAATTGAAACCGTTAATAATTCTATTTTATAATATCACTGATAAAGAATGATTGTTACGAAATATTCAAAAGAACACAATTTCCCATGAAGTTAAATGCCTCAGAATTAGGGATGTTCGAAAAATGTTGTATATATATTTATATAAAAATATATCGATATTTTAAGTTTGATATATTGTAATGACGATATTAAAATTTGAAAACCTATATTATTCCCATCTATCAACCTCAAAAAAAAAAATTAAAAATTAAATTAAAAAGTACTATAAGGAATGTTGCTTCAACGGTGTGCGCATCAAAATATAAGTATTTTTAAACAAAATAGTTGAGAAATTATGATTTTGTATTTTATTTTCCTTTATTGTTTTATAATGGAAATGCTAATTTTATCTGATTCACTTTTAATAAATTATTTTTAATATAAAAATTAATTAATTACTTTTTATCTTGGAGCAATTTAATTATGTTCTCTAGTTCTTAATTCCTTAAGTTCTTTTAATAATAAATATTTTTATAGATTTTTATTTTCACTCAATAGTAATTTTTTTCTTTTCCTTTTCTTATTTTTTTTTTTTTATGTTTAAGCAATTTAATTTTTTTTTTTTTTTTTTTTTTTGTCTAGTTCCTGGTAATAACTTTTGAATTGGCAAATCAATAAATTGATCATTTTTTATTTTATTTTTTAAAAGAATATATAAATATTTATTTTTTCAAATCAAAAATATAAAACTTCAATTCAATGGTAACTCTCTTATTCTTTCAAAAATTAAAACGAGTTGAGGCCGGGAATTTTTTTAATTTTTCATTGATATTTCTATGTTCTTGAAAACTATCAATACTATCTTGTTCTATATTTAACTCCTTGCTCTTTCCAAAGTCTAAGCATATCAAAACTCGATACATCAAAACATCGATTTTCTTTTCAATATAACTAATTACTTTTTCGATTTATTTTTAAAATATTGTAACAATATAAATTGAGTTTTTTTTTCGACATTTGTATTCTTATTAAGAATGTTTGCGTTTTTCTTTAAAAACGAATGCACCGTAGAGTAGGATATTTTACGAAATTCATTCGATTCCAAGCTCGGAGACTTGAATGCCACGCTCAAGTCCTACGCACTTCTGTCACAGGTAGGATGCGGAGGTCGCTTCCCACACGATCATTAGTTCACTAATAAGACTGATCTGGCCCAGGAGTGGAAAACTTAGGCTGATTTTTTTCGTCTGGATCGAACCGTTGAATTTTTTTTTTTTTCGCTTTATCATTAAACTTTCTAAAACTTCATAATTTGATTTATTTCGGAGTAAGTATTATTTCCAAAAAACATGTTATTACATAAATTATAAATATATATGTATGTATATATATCTGATGTCCCAGGAAGAAATATTAGTTAATAGAGGGGAACAGAAAATGACAGCGCTAACACATTATTATTGTGTTTAGTTGGATAAAACGTTTTCATAATAAGTAGTATAGCGGGAATAATCAATAAGGATATTTATAGTAGAGCTTCGGTTTTTATGCAAGAAAAAAAAACAGTATTGACGTTAGAGTTATTTTGTTAATCTGTAGTTGTTTGTTAATTAATACTAAACCTGAGTTTGTACGATTTCATTTCTTCTTCAATTTTATATTTTGATTTATTATTTATAATTATTATTCCGCTTTTATTTGTTCGAAATAATCTAAATATGCATTTATCATGATACATATTTTATGAAATATGTAACTATACAACTAATTCGGTTTCGGTACAGTGATTAGTAAAGATATTTGATCATTAGTCAAAAACTGCAAGCAATCAAATTATGAAATTTCATAAAAATCCGGACCTTGGTTATTAGTTATTCTGATTAATATATTTGATAATATATTATAAGTTACTATGATTAATATTAAAGGCAGGAGATATGTTTTCATTAATTTAACAGAACATAATGATAATAAATTTATTTATACATCTGTAGAATTAACAAAATATAATAAAATAAAAGATTGAATGCGGCGACTGAGGGTCGAGATCTCACAAGTAGCAATCTACATAATAACAATATTTCTGATGATGTGTAGTCGGAGAAAGTTGCTCATCTTTAATAATATTCATTTTCAAATAAATATTCTTAAATTTTATCTCTGATATCAAGAATATATTTAATATATAAATTATTTTTCTATAAAGTTGATAATAAAGTTTTCCCCATTGCTTAAAAACTTGCCATTATTTAGGTTTTTCGTGTCGGAATATTAACCTTTAGAATTGTTATGTAAATAATTTATCTACTACACATAGTATTAATAAAAATTTATTAATAGTTTAATTTATCGTTGAACATTTTTTAAATACCTTTAAACATGTTTTACTAATTTTTCAATGGTCACCTATGAGGAATCATAAGAAATATTTACTGTTGAACATTATAAGAAAAATAAATAGGTTGATACTACAGTAAACCTGTTAAATTTTATAAAGTCCAAAAACTTATTTAAGGTTTGTATGATAAATATGGACCCGGGGTCTGTTAAACGTGGTGCTAATTTTGTAAATCCTCGAAATGGTTATTACAAGGCTTTCATCTTCTGTTTGCTACTTTGATTTTATTTGAAAATAAATGTAAGAAAAGTATACTGAAGGAATACATAAAATATTGAACGGAAGAGAGCAAAAATCTGTAGTGCGTAATTACGGAATATTTGATAAAGTACGAAGGAATTTTTTTATAAATTTAGAGTTGCCACATATTGAGTAATAAACAGTTTTAGTAAAACTCAAATTATTCCGAATTGAGGTTTACAACAGCAAATAACACTTAGTAGGTTAGAAAATATAGTGTTATATTGCGTGTGTTACACCATACCTCTTAATATAAAGTTGTTGTTTTTTGTAATTAAACAAGTATCGGTGAAAGTGAATTCTTCATTTTTTATTTCTATTAATTTTATTGGATTAATTTTAATGGATAAGTCTTTTTGTGTAATAAGATGAGTGAACCTAAATTATGTGCATATCCTTAAAGCGATATATCACAGGATGTATATATATATTATTATATGTCTTACGTTTAATAAGTCTTCTCCTCGTGTGTATTTTCGCATGTAATCCATTTTATACAAATGAATGAAAAGAAAGTTTAAATATCAACATCTAACGAGAAACTTAATCCTCGATATCCTTATCAGGTTTCGTTGTGAAGGTTTCCATGACGAAGAATACTCTTTTAGTAGTGCCCCTTCCATTCCTGTAGATAACAAAACACCATTTAAATTCTTCAACGTCATTTCCTCCCTACAAGATGTTGGTGTTAATGTTCGCCCCATTTTAATTTATCAGAGGCATTCATCGGTGGTGAAAGTCCTAGAGATATGAGGCAAAGTGGACCTTCTCAAAGCGAGTGCCTCCTGGATTTAGGAATACTTAATCCTACAAAAGTGAATAAGAGAGAAGCTGTCACTGTAGAAGGTCTTCTTGAACGGCAGTAATTTAGATTGTGAAACTGTTGTAATTATTTGTTTTACTTAATTTTTATTAAGAATAAAAAGTATTTATATCTGTATTTAACTTGAAAATATCTAAAAGTACTGTTTTAAAGAAAATGACATGTGGGTGGATACATGAGGAGAGGGGCTGAAACCCTCTCCACCCTCCCCAAATCCATCCCTCAAATAACGGAAAAGTAATTTATTTTTTATCATTAGTCCATAATTTTTCCTTTACTTCTTTTAAATTATAACGTATATTCAACTATTAGATGTAAGCACGTATGAAGAAATAAAATGACTCCAAAAAGTATTGTTTTTTCCATTAATTATTGTTGTTGTTTTTTTGTTTTTTAACTGGTCTTCAAATAGTACTTATATCATTTAATATTAATTTCTTTCTTCTATTTTTTCCTCCTGAGTAATTAACGTAACAAAATGTATGAATCCACTAGTTGCTGATAGTATATATACATTGTTATATGTGATATGAACCATACTATGAGAATAAAGTTACGGCCACACTATAGTTCAATATCCATCGGCAAATAATCCGAACATCCAATATTTAATCTACTATGGCCGACAATGTCGGGTACACAATTCCGTTTATGTGTGAATTATGGAACACATTAGTGAATGCTGAGGCGTTGCACACTTTAACATTCTCGAGTCTGGCGCTGTTTCTAATCCGGCCTCGGTGGGTTGAAATTTATTTCGCGGCGGACAAACGGAATGAATCTCGTTTGTCGAATGAATCTTGAAGGTCGAAACCTTCTCGCTCTGAAATTTATAAGTTTAGGCAAACTACCACATTTGCCAGAAACGACAAGTTTGGGATAAATGAAAAAAAAAGAAGAAAAACCATTGGTGAATTCCTAAACTAATTCAATTAGCCAACTTATTCAATTAGCCAAGATTTTAAACGTGCCTTAATGAAAAGATGCTTACCGATTCCCAATTAAGGTTGGCTATTGAAAACAAATCATAAGCCTATTTAGGAATTATATTAGAAGAAAAAAATAGTCTCTTGACTTGTTCATATTTTTTTTTTGTCCTCCCCTTCCTTGCCGTTAAGGCTATACGGGTTTTTCCCGGGCCAGGGAGTGTGGGCGGAGATTTAAAAGATTTGAATTCCCTCCCAAAATGGTAAAATGTAATCCTGTTTTTTTGGAAAAAATATTATCTCTTAAAGTATTATTGTTCGTATAATTACATTTAGTAGGACTTCGACTATCACTTAAACACTATTTCATATAGATAGTTAGTTTATTTCCCTTTCTTCCAAAGTAATTACCGTTACATATATGAAAAAAAAACCTATCGGGCTGAAGCTCCCCCCCCCAAAAAAAAAAATTAAATCCTGGATCCCCTAGTGATTCTGGGTAACAAATCTGCAAGAAATATGATGTAAATTAGCTGATAATTTTCGTCTGTTCTCAGTATCCCTCTCGACATTCAGAAAGAAATTATTCCTGCAATTACCACTTCCCAGATCTTTTCACCTCAACCACACCATAGCCGTCCATTTTTGCGGTGGAAGCGCACAGCCAGCCCATTCATCAACTCAGCCGCTAACTGTATAAGATGCGGCGGACCGGGCGGCGCAATAAATCTGGTGCGCATCGGCAATGCTCGAGCGCAACCTGAACCAGAGTGATATATCAGCCTGAAAAGGGAACAGGGCCTGGTGCATGTGCAATTGCAATTAGCAAGACAGATTTTATCCCGGGTAGGCGCATGCCCTGACCCCTAGCGGCGAACTGCGGAATCCGATAGCCGCGCTCTCCTTGTTCGGTCTCGCAATCTCTTAGATTGGGCTAAAAATAAACTGTGAAGCTTCAGAGGTATTTGTCATTTAATCACTGTTTACCTTTACCGCATTTCTTTCTACAAAACAGTTACTTTTATTTCTTATGCACTGTATTATGATCATAATGGTCTGTTATAAATTTTTTTTTCTCACAGAATTTCTAAATTTTCATAGTGTAAAGAAAATTCTACTGAAATTAATAAATGAGATTCGGAGACAAGATATAAAAATGTTTCAAATAAGCTTTAGGAGGAAATAAGGAGCAAGCATTTAAAACTAGAAAAAGTTTTTATTTAACTGATGCCTTATTCAATCTAAAATAGTTCTTATTTATATCATTATCATCGACTGACTTTTACATGCACTGAGAACCTCATTTCGCCAAAAAATAAAAATAAATAAATAACGGTTATCACATTAACAGTAACAAGCAACAGTAGAGAAAAATTTCTTATATTTATATTTAGCAAGTAACGCGTGATTGCATTTAACAGTTGTATATCCATAATTTTTTTTTTAAATTTTATTATTAAATTTACAACTGTATTAAATGATAAATTCTTTTTTTTTTTTTTATTGTTATTTGGTTATTGATGATATTTACAACTGTATTACAAATAAAAATACATTCAGTAAATGTGAACAAAAGAATATAATAAAATGAAACCACTTGTTGAGAAACTACCCACTGGCACCCTAAAAATGTATTTACAAAAGGAGATCTCGAGGCCATCTTCTTAATGATAAAAACAACAAGAAACATGACATGTACAACATGGAGAGAAAACTACCCATTGGTAGCACTCCAATTATATTTTTATATTAGAAGGTCCCAAGGCCATTTTCTTTTCAGACGCCAATAATCAATACTTCAAAAAACTGGTATTATGTCCATTCATCCTTCAGAAGAAAATGTTTCAGTTTTTTTTCCAATTCCAGAATTGAGATCTCCCTAAATAACCGTTTTTTACAAGACCCGTGTTGTCCAATAATTTTTTTAACATAGATGGACAAACTTAGCTTTTCCTTTCCAGTTTCTTAATATTATTCGATAACTATTTTCATTCGTATTTTCATACTTCGTGAATCGATGTGGCGTGTTTTGAATAGATTTCCGTTTTGTTCCTCATGCAAGATGGTGGAGAGAAACCAAGGTTCCCTGTCAAATACTAAATAATCCATTAACGACCAACCCCGTCCTTTATAATCTATGCATACAAAAATTTACGTATTATGATAAAACAGTCAAAGCAATGTGGGTGCATCTTTATGTGCCTAAATTGTATTCATGAACAGCGGATTGTATTCGATTCCATCTTCGAAGGTGAACTCTTGTAAGCTATTTGAATAGATATAGAGAACCACTCCCTGTTACCTGAAGTAAGGTGAGAGGATTTTCTCATTTCGAACATTATTGACATCCAAACACCCACGTAACTGCTAAAGTGGCTCTCATTTCCGTCGGCACTGTCCCATCATAGAATATGGGACCACATAAAGTCTGAGTACATTTTTGCTAATAGAAAAAAAAAAAAAAAAAAAGAACCCACAGATTTTATTTAGCAGACAAAAAAAAAATCAATTTTTAGAATTTATATTCTTCTCACGATAAACGAAGCAATCTGGGATTAAAGTATTAACGCATGGAGGAGAGGGAACAATTAAGAACTGCTGCCGGAAATTGGTCCATGTTAAAGTAACTAAATGCACCATGTTAAAGTAACCAATGTGATTTACTGTAAAGTTTCGATTATCACTATTCGTTACTATAACATGTACATATTTAACAAAGCTATAAATTCGAAAAAGTGACCTTACTGATTTCTGTCTTCTGATTGACGTTTAGATTCGATATATTACCATAATGTTGCCTTGGCCATTACCATTACTATGATAAACAAACGAAATTGAAAAATGTGCTTTCTCACATTCGTTACTTTATTATGGTACCGACAAAGGCAAGGGAGTTAAGATGGGTGGGGCATGTAGTTCGGAGTACAACGAATATCTCAATAGTAGGCAAGAGGTCGTGGAAGGCCAAAAACCAAATGGATAGATCTAATCAACGGGGATGTAAGAGAGCTGCAGCAGATAACTGGAGAGGAATGGCCCAAGGTATGCATAGATTCATTGGGGTGGTAAAGGCGACAAAAGATCTGAAAGGTCTGTAATACCAACAGGAAAAAACGAATAGGTACTTGATATTTAAACTGAAATTAACCCTTTTTGGTGTCAACTTTAATTAAAAAATGTTGTTTCTGTCGACAGTATTTCTTCATCTTGGCCTGTTAGTAAATATGACTAGAAGAGGCGAGTAGAAGTCTGAGGTTTGGGTAAGGAGCCGGAACGATTGCTACAAGTATTCCTTCTTTTGATGTGGTACATTTACTTTCCATACTCTTAAGTTCTTTGTGTGAACATTCCATATTTGCTACCTAAAAACTTACTAATGCATTAATAAAATTGAGAGGCAGATAGCTTAACATGAGTGTCCAAGTGGTCGGATACGTAACATCTCTAAAAGACAACATTCGGCGAATGATTGAGCTGCACACTGCTCCAAAATATATTTTATTTGTGCTGTCATCCAGTTCTTCTGGCAGTTGCATTATGAAGGCTCTCCGCCCATTATTCTCCTGGAGAACCCCAGACTCCGTCGCTATCCCTCTCCAGGAAGGCTATAGATTTGGGAGGAAATGGAGAGAGAATGATGAGAAGGCAGAGGTAAGGTACACCGAGGACGGCTCCTTTGAAGTGGTGAGGGAGGCTCGGGATGTTTATGCTAATTCCCCGCTCCAGATCTATGGCCACCTCCACAATGGGCGAATCTCTTATGCATTCCGTCCTACTGGGTCCGTTCTGTCTTCCTTCAGTCCTTCCTTCGTCCCGATATTTATTTAGGGTGCCAACTTGATGATTTTCACTCTCTTGTACCATTCGGTTTCCCAAGTCTTTGTGAATAACTCCAGGTGTTTATAAAAATCACTCAAAAATTAACCAGTTATGCCAATTCTGTTTATTTTTTCTTATTTAATTCTTTGCAATTTAAACAAACATTATTGGTTGGCATTGCTACTTACTAGCTTCTTGGTGTACAGTGGGGACGATCTGATATTTACTCATAGTATTTAATATTCGTAAGATTCAAGACTGATTCGAAAACATTCGTTTACAACATGAAGATACATGTGTGAGAAGGCCGATAAGTTAAGCTACAGTTAATATTCCACCAGGTACTGTCTGGATCGTAAACTTAGTAACTGTAGAGGTTTGTGGCCTCTTGTTAACAACAGTCTTTCTGTTACGACGCGTTTTAACGTTTTACGATCACTACAATTTACCGTTCTCGTCAGTAACATTAGTGTATCGAACCTGAACGGTATCTCCTTTTTTTTTTTTTTTTAAACTTCTCTTTCTTTCTTAATCAACTCTAAGTATGCAACGAAATAATCTAAATGCAAATATAATGTATTTAATACTTCCAATTAAACATTCCAACTTCTAAACAACTACCTTTATTTATTAATTTTACTTTATAAGCTTTTGGACCATTTTCAAGAACTGCGTTTCTTTGGCGGAATTAATTTTTCAAATGACATTTGTTTTTTCATAATATTTCGCTATTTTATTTGCACAACACACTATTCAAAATTTATTTTTATAATCATTTTTAAAAATTAATGTATTTAGCCACATTCCATTTTTGTGGATAATATGGAAAACGTAACATGATTATGTTATAGAAATTTATGAAGTATCTTCTCTTATTTATACTTCTTGATACAAAAATATTCCATTGCAGACATTAAAATTTGAAATGAAGATATTTAAGAAATTTGATTGGTAGAATATTCAGTGATAATTGAACTCCTGAAAATTATGAAATGTATGATGTTTTATAAAATATTTTTAAAATTTCTAATTTTAGTAGGAATTAACTTCAATTAATTTCCTAATATATTTTAACTAATAAATATATATACATAGCCTATGGATTCGACGATTTGATTTGCTTTTTTTCAAAGTGAAACATGGTCGATTTATTTCAAAATTGAGATGAGTATCAATTCCTGTGTGAAACGAATCCTATGGTGCTATTATTTTTCTAAAATATTAATAAAAGCAGTGTTATAATAAGTTTGTATCCAAAACTTGCTTCTTTTTTTTTTTTTTGGAATGTATTTCTTCAGTATAAAAAAAAATCAGACTTTTTTTAACGTTTTACTCGAATAGAAATTAAAAATCTGTGAACATTTATTTATTTATTTTACTGTACAATTATGATTTAAAAAAAGTTGTTTTTTTATTGTACAATTTAAAACGTTTCTCTTCTTGAATCATATAATATTTTTTTTCTGCGAACCCCAGTTTTTTTTTTTGTTCCAATACTTGAAATTTAATTCGTTCCAAAAGTATCCTAGTTAAAACGTTGTCTAATAACTATTAAAATAGTCAATGATATTCAGAACATAATACATTAATAATCTTTAAAAAATGTCTTAATATACTTTTTTTTTAAATATTGGTTATATTAGAATAAAATAGAATAGAAAATAATTTTATTCTGGGACAATGTGCCTTTAGAATAACAAAAAAGTACAAAAATCAAATATTATATCTGGCCAAATAAAAACAAACATAAAAAGTAAAAATAAAGCGAAATAAGTAAAGAATATATTATTCATACATACTATATACAAAACAAAATAAAAAAATCTATATACAAAACTCTTGAAACCATGTCACTTAAAATTATAAACAAAAAAGTACAACCAAGACACTTAAAATTATGTACAATGGTAAAATATAAATATACACTTTTAGAAAAAATAAAAAAATTTCTAATTTTAGTAGGAATTAACTTCAATTAATTTCCTAATATATTTTAACTAATAAATATATATACATAGCCTATGATTCGACGATTTGATATGCTTGTTTTAAAAGTGAAACATGGTCAATTTATTTCAAAATTGAGATGATTACATTCTTCTTAGCTGTAAACTCTGTGTTTCTATTGAAAAAACAAAAACAAAAAAAGATAGTCGAATCTGATAGTAAGTATTTAAGTGATGAGCTATACATCATTACATTTTACATAAAAGGTTAGCGGGTATCTGACTGTTTTTGGGACAGGAATTGGAATAGGAAGGTTTTGAATTTAGATAAGGATGAAGAATGCCGACAGTTACATTACAATTATACATATTACAGTTGGAATTACAATTAGATTTACTTTGAAAATAAAAGACTCATTTCATCTACTTTCTTTCTATTTATTAAACTTTCAAAACGAAGGAGGCACAGATGACGTGCCTAAAAATAACATGGCTAAAAATAATTATGTGCGTCCCAAACTGAGTTTGGTTTGATTGATGATTGGTTTTCTGAGACAACTAAAAAATTTCTTATCTATTGTCTTGGAGCTGTATTTTTCTCATTGAATTGTGATCGAACCAGGAAGTGATGTACCGCTTCGAGGTACAAACTGGGATGTTTTGAATTAAGTAGCTCGTGATTTGTTTTGGATACAAGGCGGGGACGACAGGTCCAAAGGCGCCGCACCAGAACAAACAGATGTTGGTCAGGACCGGCGGCGGTGCCCAGGTACCGTCCTCAGCTTCTTATGAACTCTTTGTATTCAAATGGACTCCATTGACAAAATGACTCATCCCGTGAAGACTGATGTAAATTATCCCCTAACGATCCCTAACGCTAATGAAGACATCCATAGAGGCGTGGCTATCGACCAATCACGACAGATTAATAGGTCACGTGACCCGGGTGATTTGTCCAATATCTCCAACTAATTAGGACTGGTATAAGATGAAAAAAACGACCGAAGACCCCCCCATACCTCCCGGGCACCTGCTCCCATCCATCGTCTTATCGCTTCACTAATACAGTCCTCCTCCGATCCTTCGACAAATTGAGGAATTTCTTCGACGGGAGGCTTGTTAGCGCGCACAAAAGCCTGTTTATCTCGAAATTAAGATCAGTAAAAAAAAAGTTGTAGGTTGAACGGGTTCCGATTAGTGCCATCAATCCTCTGGTAAAATGTTATTTATTGGTCATTTCATTGTATTTGTCATGACGGGATCATTAAGGGTAGTTTGTGTCTCATTTCGTCCTCTATATAGGGCTCAGGTGGCATCTCCTAAGTTTCATTGATATCTTTTGCAAAGTTATTTTGCGAGCACAAAAAAAATGAAATTTGAAAAAATGAAACTAGTTGAAATTTAATTGATACAATGATGCTTATTTATTTAGTATATGTACAGCCGAAGCGAGTTGACTAACATTTTTTTTTAATTTTATCCACTACCTTGTATTTTCGAGTATACAGGATTTCAAGCACTTATACTTGAAGCAGGATTTGAAGCACTTATACCGCGTAAATGTTGGAAGACCAGGACTGGTAAAAAATATCGATTTTTTAAATAAGAATTAAGGCAATATAGAATCCTGTATAGTATACTAATTCAATATAGTATACTAATTCCTGACAATTTTACTTACTATATGTAAATAATTTTATATTAATTTCTGTTCTTTGTAATAACTTGAAAAGAGTATCATCCATCCGAGATCATATGCATAGGCCATCATCATTAGTGTTGCCCAAAATCAGTCTTGGTCTTGTACTATGCAAGACCAAGACCAAGGCCAACTAACTGTTGCAAGACCAAGACCAGGATTGGCAAAAAAAAATCGATTTTTTAAAATAAAAATCAAGGCAAAATAGTTACTAATTCCTGACAATTTTAGTTACTATATGTAAATAATTTTATATCAATTTCTGTTCTTTGTAATAACTTGAAAAGAGTATCATCCATCCGAGATCATATGCATAGGCCGTCATCATTAGTGTTGCCCAAAATCAGTCTTGGTCTTGCACTATGCAAGACCAAGACCAAGGCCGCGTAAATATTACAAGACCAAGACCGGGATTGGTAAAAAAAAAATTGATTTTTAAATAAAAATTAAGGCAAAATAGTTACTAATACCCTACAATTTTAGTTACTATTTGTTAATAATTGATATAACCAATATACTTTTGCATTTTACTCTTCATTTTTCATTCGGGCTTAGTTAGTTTGGTTTCTCCTATCTAAATAATTACAGTAATAACTATTCTAAATTATACTGAATAATATTTACTGGATCTTTTTATCTATAAGAATTTTATGATATGTTTGGCCCTAGGACTGAAGGTTCCGAAAATTGATATTGTTACTTACCAACCCTAATCATCTGCCTAAAAAAAATTGTTTGTTTTTTTAGTTGAAGCGATGGTTCTCGGTATCGAACTTTTCAGATATGATAATAGTAGTCACTTGATTCGGACAGAAAATTAGGAAGAAATTCTCTTACAAGATTTAAACTGCTCGTGATTTCAGTATACTTCTACACCGACCAGATTAGAACTTTCTCTTTCAACATATACCGAAAAACTCAATTGCTGATAATATATTTGAACTAAGAACAAATCTACTGGTATCTAGCTTAACTTCCAAACCGATTCCATGTACATCAGAGGGTTTGAAAAGAAGATGGCAAATGGATCACTTTACTCAGGGTTAACTGCGTAACGTGGCACCCAAGAAAGATATAGAGTACCACAAGCGCAGAACACAGAACCCGTGGCAATAATATTTAATTTCAATTTTTAAATTTCAGATCAAAATCAATCAATAGACTTTTTAAATATTATTAATTGTACACTTTATAACTGATATTAATAACAGTATTAAAGCTAAAATCATTAATATTTAAGATGATATCAAGGGGAAAATTGGATTTAGGTTATGTATATTGGACAAAATATAGTTAAAGATTTTATTTTATTATCGCTTTAAGGATAAGTCTGTTACATTTTTTTATCTCTAAAAGGGTTTGGCAAACATGATTAGCCCGATGAAGGTGGCGCGAAAATGTCTAAGTCCATCAAGGGTGCCGCCACGAAAAAGTTTGAACTCTACTGATCTAACTTGCAAAAGTTATTAGGGTAATCTCAATTCACAGTTTCTTTACAAATATATGTATTGTGGTTTTTTTTACAATAATAAATATTTTTTTAATCCTACTTCATTTACTCAGTACATTTCAGATTATTTTAAAGAATCGTTTAGTCGCTATGCTCGCAATCTTTATCAATGTCATTTTCTCCAACATTTTTACCTACAGGGCTTATTAAGAAAAAAATCTACATTTTTGCGACCGACTTATTGCAAATACCGGAACGCCATTTCTTTAGATGTGCTTTAACTCTAGTCTTTAATAGTATTTGCCGACAGATCTCCGAAGAATGCGCATGCGCAGCATACTAAAACTTAATAATCCAGCCGATGAGTCATTACTCCTTATACATCAAGATACTATGTTAATATCTTGAAAATATTTCAGTTATTTTCGTATGTATGTTATTTATAAATATTGAAGTGAAGATTGACTTATGAAGCGTACAGTAGGAATTTTGAAAGGTACACTTCTTCTTTATCTGTCTTTAAAGAAATATGAAAAAAATACTCAAAGTTCTATTATATATTGGCACTGTATCATCTAAATCAGGAGTATCCAAACTTTTTGGCTCGCAGGTCACAATGAAACCACCAGGCTAGTTTCCGCGGGGCGCATTGGGACCTCCACCCAAGTCGCTCGGGGGAGGTCATATTATATATGAATATATATAATATGATGGGTGATAAAACAGTCAGGATGCATTCATTTTTAAGATTTTTATTGATGCCAACATTTCAACACCATCAGTGCTCAAAACTCGCCCTGATATGAACAACATGCTTGGGTTGAAAAGTCGGCACCAATGAAAATTTTAAAAATGACTGCTTCCTTACTATTTACTACCCATAATATGTAGAACAGTCGATTAACTTCCTTCTCTATATAATATGGAAGTATAGATCACTTTTCTGACACCTCGGACTAATGGATTTTGATGAATGCGATATCAAACGGGAGGGAATTTCATGAAGAAGTGACGAATTCCAATGTCGATCCCCAAATATAACAAGTTTAATAAGAGCCATTGGAAAAATGGTAGGTTCCTAACTCAGATGGTTTTAGAAGTCAACAGATCGAGACGGAGTAAATTTTGTTTTTTAGATTTTGATGCAAACATAGAAACAGTATTGTTACCTTTGAAAAGGTGGTTGAAGAAGAACGTTTCTGATGTCTTAGGGCACGTCGAATAATAAAGATAGAAAATTTTTGATATTTTTCGTAAATTGAAATAATATCCAGGTGTAGCTTCTAGACCCTCAGTATTAGACTTCTATACTCTTAGGATGTCAGGGAACTACAAATCAAAACTCTATATCAAACAAATAGATCTTGAGTTCATAGATAGTTGTGTCTCATTAAGGAACTATTAAATCGGAGAATTATTTTTCATTGAGACATGTTAATCATTTACTTTGTAAATTGTTAGTTTAACAGTCCTGGTAAAGCAGAAAGCTCCATCGATCGTGGGTGTGGAATAGATTTTCTTAATAATATATTATTCTATGTACCAATAAACATGTTTTTCTTATGTCTTAATATATGTCAAATGCGAAAGGGAAAAGGATACCTAAATATGTATTTTGAGAGTTCTCAAGAAAGTAACTAATTTTATATATTATAATCGTTTATGTACGGTATCATATAATAAGGCCATATTCTGAAAACAACGTTTTCTATATTCACTTCCCCTTAGAGATCTATTTCTGGTTTTATCTCGGCTGTTTCCTAGTGACCCAGTTTCCAAGTGGTCTGTAAACCAAACAACACACAAATGTTCGACCGCATGGCTATTTTCGAATCTTTAATGGCGACTCATACTTGAAGGGACTGACACCAGTTTACAAAGCTATTTGAATTCCTTCTCAAGTCGGAGGAAATGCATTGTTTACAAGTCCGCTTAAGGAGGACGGTCTGAAGGTGTTATATTTTAGTTAGCCAACCATCCTAGGTTCTGAAATCACATAGAGTTAATATATATATATTTTCTAATCTCCTTAACTATTTTTTTTTTTTTTTTTTTTTTTTTTTTTTTTTTTTTTTTTTTTTTTTTTTACGGCAATATTATATATTTGTTTATTTAGAAATATTACATTCTGTCACATCAAGGACATTTATAATAGTGATCAGAGAAAGCACACTCACACTCTATTTACAATAAAAAATAAAATAAATAATACAGAAACTTAATAATAATAAATACAATAAAATAAAATAAAAATAAATACAATAAAATAAAATAAATTTATATAAACAAAAGAACTAACCTAATCATACACACTCGGGCTTGAGTGGAGGATCTGGCCATTGCCAAAACTCCAATAGATGCTTATTTACAAAAGGTCTCTGGGCCACTGCCGCTTCAACCTTCGAGGAGGATTGTAAGGATGGGTGGTGCTGGATAGAGATTGTGCAAGGGGATTTGGATGATAGGTAAGGTTTTGGTGAAATTTGGAGAATTTTTCTGGAATAAGGTCTAGGACAAATGGGATATTAAGATCATGGTGTAGGATTTTGTTATTTACATAGAACGGAGCATCAACTATTGTTCGAAGGACTTTAGATTGAAAGGATTGAATACGTTTGATGTTAGAAGCTTTTGCTGTTCCCCACAGTTCAAGTCCGTATGTCCATATAGGTTTCAGTATTGTCTTGTAGATAAGTAATTTGTTTTCAATAGAAAGTTTGGATTTTCTGTTTAGTAGTCTGTATAGCTGGCCGTATCGTCGGTTGAGTTCTTGTCTTTTGAGTCTAGTATGTGGGTTCCACGTTAGTCTTCGGTCTAAATGAAAGCCAAG
Source organism: Nezara viridula (assembly GCA_928085145.1). NCBI lineage: Eukaryota > Metazoa > Arthropoda > Insecta > Hemiptera > Pentatomidae > Nezara > Nezara viridula. Next base: position 89,709,615 of record OV725079.1, on the reverse strand, counting down.
ATACCGGACTGTGTCTGAGTAAGGAAGCTGGATGGAATTAAAGTGTACTGGTGGACAGGAACTGCGTCGGAGTGTAAAGGTAATATGTTGGCATTTAGATTCATTAACTTTAATGCGCCAGTTATTACACCAGTGCTCAATCAAGGTGAGGTGGTTTTGGAGATTTAAGGATGCTATGTTGGGATCAGAGTTGGATGATAAGATTGCGGTGTCGTCAGCGAATGTTGCAAGAAAAGTATCGGGATGAACAGGGATGTCAGCAGTAAAGAGGATGTAAAGCACGGGACCCAAGACGCTGCCTTGGGGAACACCGGCTTTAACGGAGTAGATATTGGAAAATTCTGTTCCACAGCGAACTCGGAAGGAGCGGTCAGAGAGGTAGGATCGGAGGACTAGGTACAAGGACTGAGGTAAATGGATTTTAAGCTTGAAGAGCAGTCCGGAGTGCCATACCCGGTCAAATGCCTGTGCAATGTCCAGAAATGCACCCGAACAGTATTCCTTGTTTTCTAGGGCTGAGGAAATATGATCAACAACTCGGAGTCCTTGTTGAACAGTAGAATGTTGGGAGCGAAAACCAAACTGATGGGAAGGAATATTTTGGGATTCTATAATGGGTAGGATTCGTTTCAAAAGGATCTTTTCAAAAATTTTTGAAAGGATTGGGAGTAGGCTGATTGGTCTATAGGATGTTGAGCTATTGAGAGGTTTTCCTGGTTTTGGGAAAAGGATAATAGTGGAGTGTTTCCATAACAGAGGGAAGTGGGTGGTGCGTAGGATACAATTGTAGATATATGTAAGGAATATGACTGCTTTGGATGGAAGTTGTCGAAGGATTTGAGGTGTAAGGAGATCATGTCCAGGAGCTTTACGGGGGATTAGTTTTTTTAATTGAAATTTTACTTCGGAAGGATGAATAGCTTTTGGGGGCAAGGAAAGTGGGATTGGTGATGTAAGGAGTTCTTCTACTGTTACGGTGTGGGCAGGATGGGATTCCGGATGTGAAATAAATGTATTGGATAGGTGAATGGCGAACTCCTCAGCTTTATCTTCGTCAGATGCTGCCCAGGAGCCATCACCTCGTCGGAGAGGATGGGAAATGCGGTGAGGATTTAGGATTTTTGTTGTGGTTTTCCAAAGGGAATTGTCGCGAGAAGAGAGGGAGGATAGGTAGGAGTTGAAGGATTGTGATCTGAAGGTGGCTAATTCCAGTTTTAATTGTTTGCAGTAGTAATTATAGGAGCAGCGGTCGGTAGGATGTCGGGTGCGTTGCCATAATAATCTGGCACGGCGTTTGGTGCGGATTAGGTTAAGGAGGTGTTGGGGTAGAATGGTCTTTATAGGAATTCTGGAGGTGTCTTTTGGGAAGGAGGCAGTCCAGGCGGCTTGTTGGATTGTGGTAGTAAAGGAATTTACGGCACTATCAAGGTCATCGGGAGTTTTGAGGGATATGTTGAGATCAATATTATCGGAGATTATTTTGCGGAAAAGGTCCCAGTTTACTGGGCCCCTAATGAATGATGGTGGAGAAGGTTTGGGAACAGGTTCAAGTGAAACATTAAGGATTAGAGGACTATGGTCAGAGGAAAGTTCATTTAGACGTTTAATGGAACAATTGAGGGGACTTAAGCCGCTGTGGATAAAGAAATCAAGAAGATCAGGATTACGGTTGGAATCTGTGGGCCAGTAGGTAGGAGAGTTGGGGGAAAGGAGGTGAAAACGTTGGGAATTGAGTGCAGACAGCAGGGTTCGGCCACGAGAATTCGTGGTTCTGGAACCCCATTGTTGGTGCTTGGCATTTAGGTCTGCACCCAAGATGAAGTGATGTCCTAAGGAGTCGAGGAGAGAACTGAATTGGGCATCCTTAACTATTAAAGTCTTTATTATTTTTAACCCTATGCAGAGTTTAGTCCTAAATAGGACAAGTATGTTTTATTTAAAATCACGTTGGGACGTTTAAAGTTAAATCATATATACGTTATAAAACGGTAACATGAGTGAATGATCTTTAAAAGCTTGCCAAATTGTTTGTTGAAATTGGATTTAGAACTAGAGCAAGAGGCCTTTCCAGTATTATGCCTTGACGTCCATTGGCAGCATTAACAGTTAAGCTCCCGATTTTACTGAAAGACAGTGAAGGGTCATGCAATCAATAAATATTATGGTATTTGGATGAACTACGCCATTCTTATTGGTTTTGATTAGGTTGGTTAACTTTTATTAAAAAGGTTCATTATTGAAAATAATACACCAATAATTTAAAAAAAAAAAAAAACGAATACAAAAATAACTATCAAAACTAAGAAAATACAGTTGCATATCTACTTTTTTTGTTATCGAGCAACGCGCGGTGATGTGCACACCCGTTAGCCCACTCGACCGTCCTCTCTCTTAGTTGCATATCTATTTAAACAAAATAGTTGTATTTGGGAAATTGTTGACGAATATTTAAAATGAGTGTAGTGGTCGGGTTCCCTCCAAAACCACTTCGGGTTCCTACCAAGCTAATTTCGTGATTTCTATATGTACGTCAACATCCGAGTATCGTTAGGGGATGAAAGACTGCTGTATCGATTTTAAATATCCATAGACATCAATTTCCACAGAAATCTACCAAAGTGTAAGAAGTAGTACCAAAGTGTAAGGCATGTAAGAAGTAGGCATGAAATTACATTCCCAGGAGCGGGGTGGCCGAGCGGGCTAATTTGTGAACGCAGCACCGCGCGTTGCCCGGCTACCTTGATCCTAATTATCCACATATATAATTTAATGAAAATTGTATGGTCCAAGAGAGGAACCCCGTATGCCAGAAATGGCCAGGTAGGAAAAAAAAAAAAAAAAAAAAAAAAGGTCCAAGAGAGGAGAGGGAGCTTTTAACACTGGCATTAATCCTCCGCCCTCACTCCTTGGCACGGGAAATCCCGTATAGCCTAAAAGGTGAGGAAGAGGAGGATAAAAAAAAATTGTATCTGTGATCGTGTTTTTTAAAATTAATAAACAATTTTGTTTATTTGTATTTACTGAGTTTTAGCTCGAGTCATATATTTTCATTCCGCCTGCAAACAGTTATGGCACGGGACTTGAGCGCACTCTTGATGCTCGTGTTTCTCGAAGCCCTATATACAGAAGAGGCGGAGGAGCAGGATGGGACACAAGGACGCACGACTAGAAGCGAGAAGAGCGTGAGAAAGGCACTGATTGACATCTAGAGACTGCTAAAGTGTGGGAGCTGAGTGACATTATCCAGACAATTACTGCAGCCGAGTACAGATTCGGTACCGCCCTCACCGGCTGTCTCTTCAAGATCCTTTTTAATTGGCCAACAATTCTTAGTTCGCGATTGTTCTTGTAAGGGCTTGTCCTCGGAGGACTACTTCGTGCCGGCTCTTGGCAGTTATTCCCCGCAGATGTGGGCATTTAGGGTAATGCCTTTACCTCTTTGAATCTGTTCAACATTCACCGATATTTTCGTTTTGTTCAACCATTTACGGAAACATGTGATTTAGCGTCGAGCTGTGAGATTTTTTTTTTTTCTGAAATGTGATGAAATTCTCCTTTACCGCCTCGTACATATTGTACTTAACGGCTACTTCGCTACTGAATGATTTCTATCTGTTGGAAAAACGATATACTTTGAGGAAATTAATTTATTCATCAAATCGCAGGCAAGAAACGCCTACGAGGCTTACTCATCCTCCCCCACGTTTGATCGTGCATGGACCCTCTCTCAGGAATTCCTTTGCTCTCCTTTTCTTTAAAACATGGCAAGCAAAGTAAAATTAGAGGAATTGTTGGTCATATATAATTACACTCACACAATTTGTTGGTTCCATGTTTTCAACTTGAATTTTCTTCCAAATCGAGACTCCACAAAAATTCTTAATCCCGTCATAATGTGCCCCCTCGAAAGTTCGAAACTACGTAAATAAGTGCTCCCTAAAAAAATTGAATCATATAATTTAATAAATATATTAGTTCGGACTAGTGGAAGGACTAGTTGTAACACTAGATGCTTACTAATTTCTGTTTACTAGTCGCATTTTAAGCTCTTTTGAAACAAACAAGCGAGATTTCTTTCCTTCCTCCATTAGCTCATACATTTTACTAAAATCTGTTTAAAGTGATGTTCACGTTTTTTTTTCGCCAAAATATTAGAACTAGATGTTGAAAAAGAAGTGGTTTTGATTTAATGAATAATTATAAGAGAAAAATACGTGAATTGGAATTAACTGATAGTTGAAAAAGCGCTGACTAACAACATATTTTTTCCACATTACCAAAAATTCCTCCGTAAATCTTGTTGGACGTCCTATGAAGTAGCAATTATATAGGTTGTTAATATCCAGATGCTCATCACATCAAGACAAGTGATGCTCGACTCAGCAAGTTTATTCGATTTTTTCTAAATTGGACATGGTATAATTTTATGTATGGTCCTTGGATGAAAAAAAGATTAGAGGAATTTTGCTTAGCAGAAGAATATGCAAGTTCAACCCAGCTCGTCTTATTCCCATGAACTACCAGTAGCTAGTCCGAAATTGGAACGGACAGGGAATATCAGTGATTAAGATAGATACAGGCGGGATTCCGATGGTTAGCTGGGCCTTGATGTTATTGGTCTAACTGGACCCTGGTTCGTTAGAGAATGTCATTAAAGCCGAGATACAGCGGTTCGATTCCCGCAGAACGGCGTTCCGATCGCCTGTCACAAAGGTTCCGCTCAGGTGTTAAATGGATATCTCCCGTTACGGCCTTCCGATAGAGACATTTCCTCAAGTTTTATGATCGATTCAATTCGTCTGAAATGTAAGTAACTTCGGCATTAATGCTTCTATAACGGTCCCGCTTTTCGAAACGACCTCATGACCCTTATTTGCTCAATATGGCATCAGATCCGCTATTATTTTTTATTTAAGTTATTTTGAAAAGAAATTCTTCGATCGGTATCCGATAAATACTTCCGGGAAATTATAATAGAAATAAAGTTATGGTGAAAGCAAAAATGTAGGCAACACACATAGGCATGTCCTAGGCAACTTATCGAGAACAAGTAAAAATATCTATAGTGGATAATTTTGTATTAAATTGAATACAATCGGAACGAAAAAACAAATAATATAATTAAACATAATAATAGAAATTGGAAGTTGAAAGCGAAAATTCAATAATAAAGTGTACCAGAAACAGACACTTTTCAACTCATTAACAAATAATACGCTTTATATGCCCTATAGATAAACTAATTTACATTGTGTTGAGATCCCACTGTGCGTTGCTAGGAATCATATTCAAAATATTGTCATAATTTCTATTAACCGTAAAATGGAATGAATATGTTATATCTTCAATGACTTTGGTACAATATTGATTTTTTTTTATTTATTTATTTGTTGAAATTTATAACTGTTCTAAATAAATACAACTATTAAATATGAGTAAATCAAGAGTATTGACATAAATAGACTTGTCGAGACACTACCCAATGATAGCACTCTCTATTTATTTTAAAATTAAAATGTTTCCGACGGTCTTAAAAGTATCGAAGCTAGATTTATCTTTCTTTCCGCTCACACATCCACTTTGAACCTCTCAAAACCACCAGAAATATTTTAATTTAAAAATCTAAAGTCATCCAAGAAGTAAGTAACACTCTCATCCCATTCTACGAAAAATGAAAAATTTAAATTCAAATAGTGAGACTGTTACAAAAGCACCTCGCTAAGCAAAAAATCACTTCAAGCTAGTAAGCTTACCTATAGTTACGGGCGGAACTACGGGGAGTTTGGGGCTGAAGCCCCTCCCCCCAAAATGGTAAAATATAATCACGTTTTATGGAAAAAAATATGAAAAAACTATCTCTCAAAGTATTATTGTTCATGTTTACATTTAAAAAGACTTTAGGAATCACTTAAATACGATTTCATGTAGGTTGTTAGTTTCTTTGTTTTTTTCCAAAGTAATTATCGTTATTTTTATGAAAAAAAAAAGCTATCGGGCTAAAGCTTTCCCCAAAATTAAATCTTGGATCCGCTAGTGCCTATAGTAACCAACAGATTTTTTATCTGGACTTACGGTATCGAATAGCCACAAGCCGTAGTCATAAAAGAATGTTGATTGAAATCTCGATTCGAGGAATAAGCATTTTGTAACATTTTATCGCGGAAAGCTGTAACGTCAGTAATTAATAATAAATAATATCTTTGGTAGTAATCAATGTTGCGGCTGATTGGTAGTTGGGATGTAAATAAAACTTGCACCTTTATCAATTTTATGACTTTTTTTAATGCTTTTAAAAAGCACTAAAAATAATTATTACATATTTTTGACTAATAATAATAATAACTAATAACAACCTCCTCAAGAATTCCTGCAAAGTTCTGTCGAATCGCCTGTATTATTATTGATACAATAGTATCACGTAAATAATATAACATGTGAATAATACTTTTTATATACGATCCACTTTCAATTAATATATAAGTATCTGAACAAAGCATTGCTAAAGACTTATTTATAATTTATTTTAACAAGTATGGCCTTACCGATTTTTTATGTGTTCTTTTTTAAACTGCTTGGACTGTAATTCTATTAGAACATGACTCAAAGATACAAACTCCTATAATTACTATTTAAATTCTTATAACAATTGGTAATTTAGGTCTTAATTCGTAAGTTACTGACTTACATCCTTGGTGATATTTTCACGATTGTTTCAAATATGCCACATTAAAATAATGCGCTCCCAACGTAATTAATTTCTTGATAATTTATCTTTCACTTGTATGCCCCAGTGAGAACTCACACATTGCAAAGCAAAGCTTCTTTCTTATGCACTTGCCTTAGTAATCGCCGATTTTACAGTTAACCATACATTTTGTTTTGGAGGTATTTGTTTCGAGCCCCAGTTTTTCACAGGTTTTCATCAATCAAAGTTGTACTTAATTTTATAGTTCCTGTGTCTTCGCTTCAGAGTACCAAATCATCAGGATAATCAAGCTCGGATATTATTCCACCCTAGTGTGTCTCAAATGCACGAGTCTTGGTCTTGCGCACACAGTCTTGAGCTTGGTCTTGGTCTTTCGTAAGAGTCTCGCAACAGATGCAGTTTACTTATTATCTTATCGCTGTAATTTTTAAGATAGAAGAAATCTAACTAATCTCGAATGAAGAATTAGAACAGTTAAAAGTATATTGGTTATACCAATTCTTTACACATATTCACTAAAATTATCAAGTATTAGTAACAATTTTGCCTTAATTTTTATTTAAAAATCGATTTTTCTTACCAGCTTTGGTCTTTGTCTTCTCCGACATGCTTCACTTCTCTAATGAAATGTTCTAATGTTAAATTAAACAGTATAACTGAAAGGGAATCACCCAGTTTTAGACCCGAACGAACCTCAAACTTAAGATAAATAATTACCGATTATAACTTTATGGGATGTTTCCGTCATGCAAATCCTAACTAACTGCTCAAAAAGAATATTATGCAGCCTCCGTTGACCAATGGAACTGGTTGTTGTTCCATAAATTTTTCTCTAATATTTCCTGTAAATAATATATTTGATCAATAGTTGAATGATTCCGTTTAAATCCACTTCGATAATTTCCTCCGCGTACTCCGTGATTCGATTAGTAAGGATTAATGTTAATATCTTGTAACATATCTGAAGGAGTAGGATTCCTAGATAGTTATTAAATCTTTCCACTTGTCCTTTTTGTGAATAAATAAATTCTTACCATTCTTCAGGCAATTTTTTTTTTTCTTTCCCAGGTCTGTTTGATCAACAAATGTATTTTAGAAACTCTGGCTTCCCTGCATGCCTAATTATTTCACTGGGAATATTATCGGTTCCCACTACTTTATATGATTTTAATTGTCATAATATAGGCACTTATATCGATTATACTGCATTTAGGTTCAAAGGAACCATTCTGAAGTCTATAAAAAGATGAAAGTATGTTTTATTATTTAAGTACATACATATAATTAACGACCACTGTTTATATATTAAATTTTATAATTAGATGAGGGTTTTAAAAGTTTAAATGTTCAAGAGATGAATTATCATCATTTATGCCAACTTTGGTTTTTCATTTGTTCAGTTGTTTGTTGTGGATGAGGGTATAAAAATACTATTTTTTTCATTCATTTAAAAAATAAAATTTATCCTATTTTTTAATTTTATTATCAATTGTTTTCAATCTTTGTTTTATACAAAACACATTCACTTCATAAAAAATAAAAACATTTATGTCTCCAATTACATTTTCTTTCCTAAACTTCTGATTTCGAAATATTTTATGTTTTTTGATTTTTTAATTTGGAGAAAATATCCTTCTGAAAGGCCCGAAACCCAGATTCGAGTCTAGCTTTGAATGAAAATTTAGTACTGTTCGTGTCGGGGCTTCGACCCTTCCATTGACACCCCTAATTCTTAAGGAGGTTTGTGCATGGATGCTTACCAAGATACCTTATGATGTAATTATTGTTCAAGAAATATCACTTTCTTATATAGAAAGTATAACAAGACTCTTCATAGTAACGTTTAAGATGGTAATGAAGTTTAAGATAGAATGCCATACTTATTAATCAGTTTATTATTATTACTTTTATTATGTTCTTTTTCTCGCCGTAGCGGGTTGAATAACTGAGGTGGGAGACTATGTCCAGCCACCTTCTTATTATTTTTCGAATCATTTTCGACGATTCGTGATGTGTTAAGAGAACTGATCGCTGTATTATTATTATTATTGATATCTGTAACATCATACAATTATTAGCAATACGGTCTATTGAACTTTTTGTGAGCCATCTTCAAGATAATGAGTGCGAAATATTGAAGTGGATGGCCCTCTTCATAATATATTATCTATATTTGTTGTAGAACCTTTATAGTACGCTATTTTCTTTGCTGGCTCTAGATTTCTCATATCTTCCCTCGACTTTATCTTACTGGCCATTTCCAGACTCCTCTCGGGTTAGGTTACCGTTATTATTATCTAAACGAGGCGACAAGAAATGGCGGGAGATAAGGCAGTGAAAATAAATATAATAAGACGACGATAAAAGCGAACGGAGAAACCGAGCGAGCTTACCAACCTCTGACCCGCGGGAATGTGAACAGCCAAAACCTCTTAGCGGAAGCTCCGACAAGAATTTATATCTCTCCGGGTCTCGCCACCTGCTATGTAAACTTACTACTGCAATATCTCGAAAAACCATACGACTTCATCACGCTCCTTGTAAATTCTACTGCAAACAACTGAACCCAGGAAAAAAGTATTAAAAGGCGACTTGTAAAGTTTTTAAATCTGTTTAATTAATTAACTAATTGTTCGGATATTAAATAATTATAAAAAATTAAGCTCTAAAAAATATTAAAACAACGCTGCAATATTCATAAATAAAATATAGCTAAAAATAAATAAAAACAAAAACCTAAGGTGTGTGCTTTTTACCACACGGTTTAATGGAATACATCAACAAACCGAGATTAATAATATGAAATATAAATTATCATTAATAGCTCATTACAAAGAAGAGGAAATGCTGAACATTTTCTCCGCTTACGGTTTGCAGGCAAGATTTTTAGTGTCTGAGATTTTTTAATCCATATGTAAAAATATTTAAATTAGTCGACTCTAGCCGACAATACCGACAATAACACTGGAAATCTGACTGGTCAATTTAATTCACTCTCCACAAAAAAGTGCGAAACGAGCCTTAAGAAGTTCCTACTTAAAAAAAAAAAAAAAATAGAAATAAGTTAAATACAGAGCGATCAGAGTTTAATTTTGATTTCATTGATTCTTAAATACTATACAATTATTAGTAATGTTTTGAATGCAATCACTTACCTATTCATTTTTGAATGAAACAAATCATACCCTCAAAGTTTAAAAGTGAAGTATGAATTAAAAATAATAATAAAAGAATAAATTAGACGCCTCAAGGATAAATTTATAATAAATTAGACTGCATGGCCGTCTATGTTGATATTAGATTGTTTAACTTTAAAAAGATCTGAAACAAATTTTAAAAAAAGATATATTCATCATGCTTATTATATTTAAAATAGATTAATTAATTCCATATATGCTTGTTTTAGGTGAAATTTTGTTGATATTATAAAATAAGGCTGTCTTTTATTTGTTCACCATATTTATTTCAATTTTCATAGCTACGTTTCGGCCGGTAAGCCATCTTCAAGCCATTCTATCCAACCATGCTTTTTGCATGTAGTCCAAAGTCAGATTTTATTTCAGCCTTATTTTATAATAGATTAATTAATTTACACATGTATATTTACCGGTTTCTCTACAACATGGAGAGAAAAATGCCTACAAATAAACTACTACAAAATATTATTATTTTTCTTTCATTTAAATGATACAATTTAGCCTCTTTTTTATTATGTTACTTACACTCCGTTTTGTACAAAACGTTTTCACTTCATGAAAAATGAAGACATTGAATTATGTCGCCAATCACATATTCTTTCCTATACTTTTGATTTTCGAAATATGTTATGTGTTGGATTTTTTTATTTGGAGAAAATATTCTTCTGAAACTCCGAAATCGAGATTCGAATCCAGCTTTAAATGGAAATTCAGTATTATTAAATGATCCATGTGTTGACTGTCGGGACTGTCGACCCTTACTTTGGCACACCTGATTCTTAGGTCAAGAAATGTTACTTTCTTATCATGGTGATACTCTTCATAGATAGTGATAGCACATTTTTAGTTCGATATAACTTTCTTGAAAAGTAATTTATTGTAAGAAACGGGATGGCAACAACTTTGCACTATCATATTATTCCAAAAATATGGAGAATGGAAAAAAAAGACCTCTAGCTTCTTACATACCTGCTTGTTCTTATTTGAAATATAGTTCTCGTCCATCTGTTATTTAAACTTAAAACATACCTTCGATTTCTTCGTAGTATCTTTCTTCTTGTTGAGACATCGCTACGACATTCGAGTTCATAATCTCACTTTCTTTTAGTGAATCTGATGAATAGTAATGGTTTGCAACATTTCGCAACAACTTGGTACAAACAAAAAATCATCCCTCCCCATCAAGAAAGTGATGCGTGGTTGGTTGAGACAAATTAGAAAAAAAGAGTTCGAACTGAGGATTGCCAGGTGGACAGGACATTGCCAAAATAAATAAGAATCAATGAGAAGTCTTAAATTAAACTCAAGGACCGCCATTTTGAACAGAGAGTAGACCCAGAGGAATCTCTGCTATTGCAGAGCGGCGGACATTTTGTTTTCATTAGCTTTTTTTTAACAGCTGAGTGCGGTGTGCAACCCTATTCGGCAAGCTACCGTCGTCTCTTTTGTTTTCTCTTATGTGCGCCTTTCTCTTCTTTTTTTATTTTTTGTTCGCTCGGCGGCAGACTAGAAATGTGGAGCCAGGAAAGGGCTGACGGCTTCTGCAGACAGTCATGAAGCGTTTTGTTTTCTTTTGTGCAAGTATTTACCCAAGATTCCAAGAGACGGTATAGGGAAGAAAGAAACCGGTAAAAAAATTGTCAAAAAAGGGCTTAATATCTTAATCAAATTATGTCTGCGTATTGGCAGGTAAAAATCCAATCACTGATTACAGAAATCGATGAAATCCGGAAATTTGATTTCGGGATTGAAATCTTTTTATTCATTCAAAGTATTATTTTACAAATTACAGTGATAGCAGTAATTCGTAAAGCAGAAAATATTTCCTTTCCATACTGTACGAAGGATTTTACCATAGATGTTTTTTCTTTTTAAGAATCTATTTGCACTTATTTGACCTCCTGCAAAAAAAAACAACATTAGGACTATCCAAATTCTCAATGAAAATTAAGATTATAATATTGAGTAATAATATATTAGATGGGAGTTACTAATTATTAGATGTTTCAGTATGCTTCTTAATAATCATTTCTCTTCTCCCACTCATAACCTGTTCTCTTCACCTGATCCAATTCGTACCTCTCTCTGCAAAGCAATCCCTTAAGCCTTTCTCCGTGATTGATGGGTTCTTCGAGTTAACCTCAAAGTCATACTTCATTCTGGCGATGGTCTCTCTCGATTATTTCTTATTAAAAAAGAAAAAAAAAACCTGTTCATAACACCTTCATAGTTTTCTTCCACAATGTTAGCTCCTGGTTTGACTTAGAGGTTTATGGCTTAGTTGTATTACAAATATGATTGTCATTTCCGAAGCTTATATTTCATTTCTATACTTTGTTGTTCGTTGTTCGCCCTGAGCTGTCATAGTGATCAATAACCCTTACCTCGGACTCAGTGGACGGGATGACCGAGCACATTGGGGCGTGGGTCGCAGACTGGCAGGGTCAGGATCTGAACATTGTGGATTCGATTTCCACCTGGGTCCATTACTTTTCAGTTCTCGGCGGTCCCCGTAAATGAATCGTGGTATTCCCACTCTGGTAGGTACGAGGAGATCACCTCAAGGTTTGGTCATCACGTCAGGGGTTGGCAAAAAGAAGCACCCACTTGCCGGACTAGCTCCCGCCACCAGTAGCAGTACCAGTAACATGACGCAGTGTCGGCATTAGACATTTGGTTCCTCCCCCCAGACAATGACGTCATCTCCTCGCAAAATATTATTTTTTTTCTCTAATTATTGCTATTAAGTAAAATTTTATTTTATTTCATATATATTAATTAGTTCGTTGTGAAAGTTGATCAGGTGTTTATTAGATAATCGTATTGCCACAATTTTCAAACCAGGACCCATCCTCTTTCCTTAAAATGCCATAGGACAGTTTAACTGGTAAAACTTGGGTAGAGCACCCTTGAGGAAATTTGTTGACCTGGTTGGGGAGTGGTGAGAGGGTAAGTAGTAAATGCATTACAAAACCTGGAATATTACAGTATCTAAAATTTGAAGATATTGATGGCCAGAAGGGATTTCCAGATTTGCGAATTTTCGGGAATCCATATAAGCGGGGTACTAAGGAGTTGTAGGATATGAGGTTGTAGCAAGTGGGACGGTTACTTTGTTTTGTCTCCACTAGGTTTTTAATGTGTTGGTTAATTTTTAGCATATGTGTACGGGTTGGGGAGGGTACGTAAGTCGATTGGACTAAAAGTAGTTGTTACAGTTTGTATCAGTATTCGGTGTTGTCTGTAATAAATGTCGACAGTTAACTATTTATTCACCTTGTTTATAATTTTTATCTAACTATTATGTAACTTCCACAATTTCTATATCCTTTTGTGTCTTGCACGTTCTAGCCCTGAAGAAGACCAGTAAAGTCGGGTCAAAACGTTGGCTAGTTTTTCCACTATTTTAGTCTATTTATGACTCCACTCCGGACCATCCCCTTCTTCGAAAATCTACTTCATAAAAGAAGAAATACGCGGTTTATTTTGTTTTGTTTTTTTACTTATTTTATTACTTGTTTATAGGTAAAAATTACAATCTGTCTCAATTAAGTACACTTATAATAGACTTCAGAGAGCCAATTCACACCATATTTCGTTTTAAAATAATTTTATATTTTGGACTTGCAGGATTTTGCAGTGTTTCTATCGATATATTAATCGTTTCAGCTATTTTATTATATTGGCTTAACTTCGTTTTTCTCTCATAGGGTTCTATTTTTATTGCATCTTATACTGAAAAATTTTTAATACAGGTATTTCTACTTTAGACCCTTCCTTCTCCCTCTCTTTCTCCTCGGTGTATTGTATTTTTCATTTTTTTATATTATTCCTTCGCATGTAAATTCATGTTAAGATGTTTTTCTCAGCCAAGAGAATGATGAACGATTAAATCAAAAGAAGAGAGAAGACAAGCGGTGAGATGTTAGGTAGGAGCTGGTCGGAAGCGAGGAATGCCTTACTCAGTCGACGGCCCTTTTGAAGTCGTCCAAATCCTTATCATTTTTCCGGGCAGAAGATTTCTCCTCTCCAGGGCCGACGGTCACATTCGCTCCAAAGTTTAGATTGCCTATATAATTGTTTATTTTTATTTTTAATACTACGCCTGACAAAACAATTCTACGAAAAATTAAATTCCAAAAGACTATAGAAAAGAATATTATACACTAAATTGTTCTAAACAAATGTTGTCAATCTTTTATGAATGAATAGCCTAACATTGTTCAATCGATCGAATCCTCCCTCCTAAATGGAAAATTTATGTTGTTTTTTTCATTGATATTAAACCTTTTGAAGAGAAGAATAGTTGAGGTGATTAGTCAGAAATAAGAAGGCAAAAATAAATGATGATATTTATTTTGACATTTGCCAACGTTTCTCCATGATTTCTCCAACAACCTTTTTGGGAGCAGCCCTGATGAAGGTCTGAACTTCAGGTCGAAACGTCGGCAAATGTCAAAATAAATATTATCATTTATTTTTGCCTTCTTATTTGACTGATTACCCCAATTAATTCTTCTCTTCATTATTCATGACAGTCAACCATTTTACCCACAATTATAAAACGTTTTGTGTCATTTTGATGTACTTCTCGTGTTTTTGCTGTACTTCTCGGTAAACAAGGTCGAAATAAAAAATAAAAAAAACGTACTTAAAAGTTTAGCTCAACAAAAAATATACTCAGTAACGATATATACTATTTAAAGCAGTCCAGGAAATTCCGAATCAGACATTTCCTCCCACCTTTGAAGGGAAAAACGAGATATCGAAGAAGTAAAAATGAATTAAATAGATTATTAATACAAATAAATAGGAGTAGTAGTGGATTGTGAATTTAATTTAGGGAAGGAATTGTTTTTTTAATAACGTTTATTACTCGGTAAGAAAAAGACGTTTTATAAGGATATTTAAGGCCCATGAAAGCCTTCAAAACAAAATAATAATAATAAGAATAATAAATAAATAAAAGGTTTAGCGAACCCGAAGGTTCGATGCCAACACCACCAATCGTTCGCCGTCCAAACCCAGTCCCTTCAGATCGGCTTTAACACAATCTTTCCACCTTCGCTTCGGACTACCTCTCGGACATTTACCATTCGGTACAGCAAATATTAAGCTTTTAGGAATTCTTTCATTACTAATCCCAACAATTTTACAAGCCCATTTGATTCATCGCAATGTAATCTCCTCAATTATATTAACCGGATACAGTTCACGCAATTCGGCAGTGTGTAACCGTCTGAACTCTCCGATTAACTCATCCTTCTTCGGTCCAAATATTCTATGCAATACTTTATTTCCAAAAACTTTTAAGACGTTGTTCATCCTTTAATGTAAGTGACCACGTTTCGCATCCATAAAGAATTGTGGTAAGGTAATGGTTTTATAGATTCTAGTTATTGTGTTCCGGGACAAGAGGCGCAAGTTAAGTCATTTATTGAACGCCTCATTTAGTTCATCAAACAGCACAAATAATGAAAATAAAATCAAAATGTAATGATAGTAAAAATAAAAAACAGTGATAACATGAACAAAAACGCTCTGAAGGATAGTTAGATTCTAGTGAACTTTTTTTTTTACTCATGGTTTCATTTAGTATCTACAAATGTGTTATAATTAAAAAAGAGGGCACATTGTTATTTCTTAAGTATTCGGCAAGATCACTGACAGAAACAAATCTGAACTAATGAAAAGTAAATTATTGTACTATTTTGGGAGGCGCATCATCTCGGAAGTCCATCCACGGATTCGACAATGGGTTAGAGGGAATTTATTGTAATATAAAATAAATAAATCCTATGTATCCTATTCTATAGTAGTGGGGTCACATATAACCACAACAAATAACAAGATTGTTAGTACCACAATGTTTTAAAATATAAATCAGAACATATCAAGTTATATAATATTTTATTAGTATAATCCAGATGTTTTATTGAAGGGTCCAAAAATTAGATAAAGGTAAAATAATGTTTATTTTATTGTGCGATTCCTCAATTTTAATCTGATATATTTTAGGTTCCTTATTATGTTACCGTTTTAATATGAGAATTAAAATAGGCTAGAAACTTTTCACCCAATTAATCTCCATGTTCATAGATTTTGGTATCATTTGACACATTTGGTAATACATGTTTTAATAGCTGCTTTACTTTAATATTTTAATTTAATTATTAGATCTAATAAATTAGAAAATTTGTCATTGATTCACTTTTAACATTTCCCATCTGTATATCTTTGGTAAAACTGTGAAACCATATAACCGTCAAATTTCAACTTTTCAAGTTATACAAGACAACAGTAGACAATTTAAATTTGACACATTTGGTAATACATGTTTTTATTGCTGCTTTACTTTAATATTTTAATTTAATTATTAGATCTAATAAATTAGAAAATTTGTCATTGATTTACTTTTAACATTTTCCCATCTGTATATCTTTGGTAAAACTGTGAAACCATATAACCGTCAAATTTCAACTTTTCAAGTTATACAAGACAACAGTAGACAATTTAAATTTGACACATTTGGTAATACATGTTTTTATTGCTGCTTTACTTTAATATTTTAATTTAATTATTAGATCTAATAAATTAGAAAATTTGTCATTGATTTACTTTTAACATTTTCCCATCTGTATATCTTTGGTAAAACTGTGAAACCATATAACCGTCAAATTTCAACTTTTCAAGTTATACAAGACAACAGTAGACAATTTAAATTTGACACATTTGGTAATACATGTTTTTATTGCTGCTTTACTTTAATATTTTAATTTAATTATTAGATCTAATAAATTAGAAAATTTGTCATTGATTTACTTTTAACATTTTCCCATCTGTATATCTTTGGTAAAACTGTGAAACCATATAACCGTCAAATTTCAACTTTTCAAGTTATACAAGACAACAGTAGACAATTTAAATTTGACACATTTGGTAATACATGTTTTTATTGCTGCTTTACTTTAATATTTTAATTTAATTATTAGATCTAATAAATTAGAAAATTTGTCATTGATTCACTTTTAACATTTTCCCATCTGTATATCTTTGGTAAAACTGTGAAACCATATAACCGTCAAATTTCAACTTTTCAAGTTATACAAGACAACAGTAGACAATTTAAATTTGACACATTTGGTAATACATGTTTTTATTGCTGCTTTACTTTAATATTTTAATTTAATTATTAGATCTAATAAATTAGAAAATTTGTCATTGATTTACTTTTAACATTTTCCCATCTGTATATCTTTGGTAAAACTGTGAAACCATATAACCGTCAAATTTCAACTTTTCAAGTTATACAAGACAACAGTAGACAATTTAAATTTGACACATTTGGTAATACATGTTTTTATTGCTGCTTTACTTTAATATTTTAATTTAATTATTAGATCTAATAAATTAGAAAATTTGTCATTGATTTACTTTTAACATTTTCCCATCTGTATATCTTTGGTAAAACTGTGAAACCATATAACCGTCAAATTTCAACTTTTCAAGTTATACAAGACAACAGTAGACAATTTAAATTTGACACATTTGGTAATACATGTTTTTATTGCTGCTTTACTTTAATATTTTAATTTAATTATTAGATCTAATAAATTAGAAAATTTGTCATTGATTCACTTTTAACATTTTCCCATCTGTATATCTTTGGTAAAACTGTGAAACCATATAACCGTCAAATTTCAACTTTTCAAGTTATACAAGACAACAGTAGACAATTTAAATTTGACACATTTGGTAATACATGTTTTTATTGCTGCTTTACTTTAATATTTTAATTTAATTATTAGATCTAATAAATTAGAAAATTTGTCATTGATTTACTTTTAACATTTTCCCATCTGTATATCTTTGGTAAAACTGTGAAACCATATAACCGTCAAATTTCAACTTTTCAAGTTATACAAGACAACAGTAGACAATTTAAATTTGACACATTTGGTAATACATGTTTTTATTGCTGCTTTACTTTAATATTTTAATTTAATTATTAGATCTAATAAATTAGAAAATTTGTCATTGATTTACTTTTAACATTTTCCCATCTGTATATCTTTGGTAAAACTGTGAAACCATATAACCGTCAAATTTCAACTTTTCAAGTTATACAAGACAACAGTAGACAATTTAAATTTGACACATTTGGTAATACATGTTTTTATTGCTGCTTTACTTTAATATTTTAATTTAATTATTAGATCTAATAAATTAGAAAATTTGTCATTGATTTACTTTTAACATTTTCCCATCTGTATATCTTTGGTAAAACTGTGAAACCATATAACCGTCAAATTTCAACTTTTCAAGTTATACAAGACAACAGTAGACAATTTAAATTTGACACATTTGGTAATACATGTTTTTATTGCTGCTTTACTTTAATATTTTAATTTAATTATTAGATCTAATAAATTAGAAAATTTGTCATTGATTCACTTTTAACATTTTCCCATCTGTATATCTTTGGTAAAACTGTGAAACCATATAACCGTCAAATTTCAACTTTTCAAGTTATACAAGACAACAGTAGACAATTTAAATTTGACACATTTGGTAATACATGTTTTTATTGCTGCTTTACTTTAATATTTTAATTTAATTATTAGATCTAATAAATTAGAAAATTTGTCATTGATTTACTTTTAACATTTTCCCATCTGTATATCTTTGGTAAAACTGTGAAACCATATAACCGTCAAATTTCAACTTTTCAAGTTATACAAGACAACAGTAGACAATTTAAATTTGACACATTTGGTAATACATGTTTTTATTGCTGCTTTACTTTAATATTTTAATTTAATTATTAGATCTAATAAATTAGAAAATTTGTCATTGATTTACTTTTAACATTTTCCCATCTGTATATCTTTGGTAAAACTGTGAAACCATATAACCGTCAAATTTCAACTTTTCAAGTTATACAAGACAACAGTAGACAATTTAAATTTGACACATTTGGTAATACATGTTTTTATTGCTGCTTTACTTTAATATTTTAATTTAATTATTAGATCTAATAAATTAGAAAATTTGTCATTGATTCACTTTTAACATTTTCCCATCTGTATATCTTTGGTAAAACTGTGAAACCATATAACCGTCAAATTTCAACTTTTCAAGTTATACAAGACAACAGTAGACAATTTAAATTTGACACATTTGGTAATACATGTTTTTATTGCTGCTTTACTTTAATATTTTAATTTAATTATTAGATCTAATAAATTAGAAAATTTGTCATTGATTCACTTTTAACATTTTCCCATCTGTATATCTTTGGTAAAACTGTGAAACCATATAACCGTCAAATTTCAACTTTTCAAGTTATACAAGACAACAGTAGACAATTTAAATTTGACACATTTGGTAATACATGTTTTTATTGCTGCTTTACTTTAATATTTTAATTTAATTATTAGATCTAATAAATTAGAAAATTTGTCATTGATTTACTTTTAACATTTTCCCATCTGTATATCTTTGGTAAAACTGTGAAACCATATAACCGTCAAATTTCAACTTTTCAAGTTATACAAGACAACAGTAGACAATTTAAATTTGACACATTTGGTAATACATGTTTTTATTGCTGCTTTACTTTAATATTTTAATTTAATTATTAGATCTAATAAATTAGAAAATTTGTCATTGATTTACTTTTAACATTTTCCCATCTGTATATCTTTGGTAAAACTGTGAAACCATATAACCGTCAAATTTCAACTTTTCAAGTTATACAAGACAACAGTAGACAATTTAAATTTGACACATTTGGTAATACATGTTTTTATTGCTGCTTTACTTTAATATTTTAATTTAATTATTAGATCTAATAAATTAGAAAATTTGTCATTGATTCACTTTTAACATTTTCCCATCTGTATATCTTTGGTAAAACTGTGAAACCATATAACCGTCAAATTTCAACTTTTCAAGTTATACAAGACAACAGTAGACAATTTAAATTTGACACATTTGGTAATACATGTTTTTATAGCTGCTTTACTTTAATATTTTAATTTAATTATTAGATCTAATAAATTAGAAAATTTGTCATTGATTTACTTTTAACATTTTCCATCTGTATATCTTTGGTAAAACTGTGAAACCATATAACCGTCAAATTTCAACTTTTCAAGTTATACAAGACAACAGTAGAAAATTTAAATTTTCTATTATTATTTTCCTAATAATATTTATTAGTGATACACTAATCGAGTTGAAAAAAAAATTCTGTTTATTTCTGCTCAAAAATTAACCCAAAATCAAAATAATAAATTGTTGGTTACACAATTTCACCGGCGATATGTTATTGTTTTTTTCCATAATATTTAAAATGAATGCATGAGGTAATTAAATTTGGTTTCATCCAGCATGTGGGTTAAAGAATTAAACCGAATTAATTCAGAGAATTGAAAACCAAAATCAAAATATGACAGCTCTGCATTCATTTTTTTGTTTTGAACAGGAGACAATAAAGAATCATTTTCTCTATATACAGGACCTGCAACCAACTCGCGCGGACTTCCCATCGATAGCAAAAGCAATCAGTGGTTTGGAGCTTCTGTGTACAGTGCCGGTGAGGATGGGCCAGTTGTGGTGAGTAATGTTAATATATTATTTTAGTTATATTATTATTGCTTATAATGTTTAACTTGATAGTTTGTACATATGTTTAGCCATGAAATTTCGTGTATATATATATATATCTTAATGATATTTACAACTGTATAAAATAAATACATTTAGCAAATTTGAACGTATGGCTATAATGACGTGAAAACACTTGTTGAGAAACTACCCAATGGTATCACTCTAACGATATGTCTACATTAGGAGATCACGGGCCATCTTTTCAGACGCCTCGCAGAATTATCAGGAATTAAAGAGGAAGCAAGGTTAGAAACGAGAGGGTTGGGATGATTCTGAAGTTTATTATGGAAGTATAGGTATCTGGATTGGGCCAGATCTGAAACATAAGAAACATTAAAGTCATTATGGATGGTTTTATTTGTAACAAAGTCCGTGTAGTTTGAGATGAAAACGAGAGCAGAGAGTACGTATGTGTTGTGTGAAGTTTTGTTGTTGACATACCAGGGAACGTAATAGGGTATATTGATTTATTATTTAATATTTTTAATAAATATTTTATTATTAATGTTTTTGCTACTATTATTCTTTCCGAGTGCAGACTCGTCATTCGTCAATATTTTTGACTGATGTGGGTGAAGAAATGAAGTTAAAAATAATACACGTTATTACAACAAATAAAAATTGTGTATCTCTATTAATATTTGAAAATAATACTAGTTAAAAATATATCTATAATTTTAAAACTGATAACTTGATTTTTTTTTTTTAACTTTTATTATGATATTTACAACTGTATTAGTATGAATACATCAAGTAAATTTGTACAGAGAAATATTATTACATGAAACACGCTTGTTGAGAAACTACCCACTGGTAGCACTCTAATAATTTGTCTACATGAGAAGATCACGAGGCCATCTTCTTTTCAGACGCCTCGGAGGGTTATCAGGAATCGAAGAGGAAGCAAGGTTAGAAACAAGAGGATTCGGATGCTTATGAAGTTTATTATGGAAGGATAGGTATCTGGATTGGGCCAGATGTGAAACATAAGAAACATTTAAGTCATTATGGATGGTTTTAGTTGTAACAGACCAGTGCCGTGGTGGACGCCGACCTTGACGGCGCTGAAACGGGAATATCACCGGGCTAGGCGGAGGTGCCAAGGCTGCAGGAACGAGGAGAGAAGAGAGGTGCTCCGACTGGAAAGCAGGCGCACGCTCAAAGAATACCGCAAGGAGATGCGCCAGCGAAAGAAGTCATCCTGGGACGAATTCGTTGAAAGGGAAACGGAGAAAAATCCTTGGGGGATACCGTACAGGGTCGCACTCGACAAGGTGAAGCCAGCCCAACTCATGGCTGCCATGAGAGTGGGCGGTAGACAGGCTGAAACCTTGGAAGAGGCGGTGGCCATGTACGTTGATCATACGTACCCCAGGGACGATCCGACCCTGGACACGGAGGAGGACCGGATGATCAGAAGGACTACGGAGTATCCTCCCGGAACGGACCTGTGCGAGCCGTGGGACATCTGGGACCTCCGTCTGGCGATAGAGAAGCAGAAGGTAGGAAGGGCTCCGGGACTCGATGAGATCGATGCAGCGATCTTGAGGAACAGTGCGCCTCAAATAGAGGACGAACTTCTGGCCATATGCAACCTGTGCCTGGACAGAGGGCACTTTCCGTATCAATGGAAGGAAGCGGACCTCAGATTGCTGTACAAAGGGGGAGGTAAAGATAAAGAACAACCTAAGGCCTACAGGCCCATATGCCTCCTCCCGGTGATCAGCAAAGTCCTGGAGCACTTGATAATGGAGAGGATGAAACCGGTGCTGCGCGTGGCGGGTCATCCTCGGCAGTTCGGTTCCACGAAAGGGAAGGGCACGGCGGATGCGCTGATGCAGATGAAGCGGGACGTCGAAGACGCGGAGGAGAAGTATGCGTTGTTGATACTCTTCGACATATCTTCTGCCTTCGATAGCGTCTGGTGGCCCGTTGTGATGCAGAGGCTGCAAGAGTACGATGCCCCCAGCAATCTATACTCCCTCGTGGGCAGTTACCTCAAGGATAGGAGAGTGAAGATCCGGGGTAACTCCTTCGAGGTGGAGAGGGGGATCGAGAGAGGGTGCCCGCAGGGCTCGGTACTCGGGCCAGCACTGTGGAAACTAGTTTTTGATCAGTTGCTTGGCGAGTTGGAGGAGAAGGGGTACCGAGCCATTGCATACGTGGATGACCTGGCGGTGCTGGTGACGGCAAACAGCAGGGCCAGAGTGAAGGAGGAAGCCGAAGGACTGGCCATCCTAGTAGAGGAGTGGTGCCAGAAGAGGAAGCTGAGGATGGCGGCTGAGAAGACACAAGCGATGCTGCTGAAGGGGAAAACCGACAGAGCCCACCCAATCAACCTAGACATAGGTGGAGCGAGGGTGCGCGCGTGTGAGGAGGTAACGTACCTAGGGGTGAGGTTCAGAAGATCATTCGACCCCAGCCCACACATCGCGTACCTGAGAGGAAGGGTGACCACCACACTAAATGGCCTGTCGAGGATAGGTAGTGCGTTCTGGGGGGTCAAGTACCCAGCGACCAGAACAATCTACAAAGGAGTAGTATTAGGTATAATTAGGTACGCATCGCCTGCGTGGAGTCGGCGGCTGACAAAAGAGCAGCGTGGAAAGCTGGCAACCACACAGAGACTGGCCCTGCTGAGAGTAACAAAAGCTTACAGGACGGTGTCGCACGAGGCGGTCCAGATACTGGCTGGAGAGATGCCCATTGACCTGATCCTAAAGGAAGACGTAATCAGGTTCGATGTCAAAAGACACGGACTCGGTTCGCTTCCGGAGGGATTACGGCAAAGGGCTGAGGAGGAGCCAGGAAGATGGAAGAGGCTGGTGGAGGAGGACTCACTTCGGGAGTGGAACGAGCGGTGGGTGAGAAGCGAAAAGGGTTCTACCCTCAGGAAGTATTTCCCCACCGTCAGTTCCAGAATGGAGGCGAAGTGGGTGAGACCTGACTACTGGACGTCTCAGATCCTTACGGGGCACGGGGGTTTCAGAGCCAAGCTGAACAAGCATGGGAAGAACATCAACCCCTTGTGCCCCACTTGTGGGATTCCGGACACGGCGGAGCATGTAGTCCTGAGCTGCGAAAAGATGGCTGGGCACAGAGCTTGGCTATCAAGGATGACAGGGCTATATGCGATGGAAGAGGCGGACTTACCGAGGCTGATGAGCGAGGACTTCTACCCCTACTTCACCGAGTACATCAGGAGATGGAAGGAGGCGGTGGGCCCGGAGCACTTCACCCTTGGGAGAGGACGCCCGCCGGAAGCCGTAGAGGAAGCGACGGAGGAAGAAGAAGAAGAAAGAGAAGGTGCAGTCCCTTCCTAAAGCGTGCAACCGCACGCTGGGCTGCACCACAGATGCCCTATATTGTTCCCAAAAATATAAATATCCAAAAGCATGTATAAATATAAACATATAAATAAAGATTAAAAAAAAAAAAAAAAGAAGAGTTTATTGGTGGCAGTGGCATGCGCAAATCCCATGTGCACTACCCTACTGTCACCGAACCCCGTATGCCATAAATAGCCAGGTAGGGGGAAAAAAAAAAAAAAAAAAAAAAAAAAAAAAAAAAAAAAAAAAAAAGGTTTTAGTTGTAACAAAGTAGGGAGCATTAAGAATTTTGGATTATAAGGATTGGATTATAAGGATTGGAAATTCGATGGTTTAGTGGAGCTCCATAGCTCAACTCCGTAACTTCAAATAGGCCTTATTATAGTCATGTATATGAGTCTTTTGTAATTAACTGGAAGTTTAGAGCGTTTGTCTAGTAAGTCAAATCGGAAAGGCCGAGCGATTACTTGGCGTTTCAGTCTGGTATGTGCCATGAACTTAATAAATGTAACCATTTTATAGAATAATAGATTTTATAGAATAATGAAAAATAAATGTAACCAACTGAGAAACTGATGCTAAACTCTATCAGTATTTTTTAATTACTTCTATGACTAAAATTTTTTTTTGCCCGTTCGCCGTCCGCGCATTTTCTCCGAAACTACTGGATTTCTTTTTTCAAATTTGGATCTAAAGCCAGAGGTCATCCGAGGATGATTCGCCTACTATTACTATTATACATTACTATGCGCCTTTTCCTTTCAATAGGGCGGCCGAAAAACCAGTGTTGCTATAGAATGTAGCGCTTAAACGAATGTACCGATTTCAATGAAACTTGGCTAAAGGCTTCTTCTCGATACCCTTTAAAAGTTTACGAAATTCCTTAAAAAAAACTTTAAAATCGGACAATTTTGAGCGAAGATGGTCTCTAGATATTTTTTATATGATCTACTGCAAAGGTTATATCCTTTTTATTATTGGTTTTTTGAATGTGTTACTGAAGTAATGCTATTTTTTTTTAGCATATCACTGAAAAAAAAATGTTTAGGCCAATAATTGGAATTACCTTTTATTTCTTTTTCTTTGGTACTAGGAAGGTAATTTTACTTTAGATGTAGAAGTTGTGAAATAATGAACCATTGTGAAATAATTTGTAGGGTTGTTTTTTATGTGTGATTGCTTTGCGAATACAATACAATGATTTATAACACTGCATTCCTTAGCCATACTGATTAAACTTATTAAACTTACACAATCAAAGATATAATGAAGGTGTATATCATAATCTGGAAGGTGTATATCATTGGAAGCTTTCGACGTGTCTTTTATTTGTGACGTTTTAATTGTGCTCGCACAGTTGTAAATTATATGAGCTAATTAACAAAGACGTGAAATTTATATACTTATATATAGCTTGTGAGTAGTTAGAAGGGATTGGTTAAAAGAAAAAAACATTTTAATGCTTCGTCATAGAGATGTTTCGTAAAATATTTTGGGAATCCAGTTATCTTTAATATAAGATTCTCCATTTAAAATATAATGTAGGGAATTCCTTTAAACTGTTCAAATGACAATGTTTTATATGTGATACATCGCGAAACAAACGAGGCAATGATAAGCTACCGTATCATAAATTTGTAATATTTGTTTGTCATATTAAATTAAACTCAAACAATTTTGAGGTGGCGAAACATGCATAAAATATCAAATATAATCTTTCTTCAGTGCCCTGTTTCGGGCCGTTTTCAAATTCTTCTGAACAGGTTTATTAATGGCAATGATGGAAAAGGCAGTAGTTCTAGGGAATAAAATATCTGAGATAAGTTCGTAAATAATAAAGAAGTCGACATTATCTACAACATTTGATCACTATAATACGTGTAAAGGGTGTCCCAGTTCTTAATGGTAAAACTCTGGAGAATGATTCTAGAAAAAAATTCATTTGATGCATAGCCCGATTCCGAACGAAAAAGGAGTTCTAATACGACCACAGGAGGTCTAATAATTTCAATTTAATTTTGACTATAATTTCAGGAGGTCTAAAACGACTACTGTACTACTGCTGTTACAATACCCTTTCACGAGCAGCATATCTCTATATTCTCGATTCGAACACAGCACTACTGCGGTCGTATAAAACCTTCCGTCTGAAAATCCCTTTTATAATTGATAATTATAAGATAATTTTGTCTATTTTACGGCAGTGTGCTTAGAAATAAATTACCTTGAATAGTTTTTGAGCAATGTCTTCTTATTCAATAAAAATCGTGACCACCTTAAGGTAGACACAAAATTGGTTTTAGCTCCTTTTTCGTTCGAGATCGGCCTTTGTTGAAAATTTTATTATTTTATTATTTGAATGATCCTCCAGAGTTTGACCAACATAATAATGCAGTTTAATGCAGTTTTGGCAACAGATGTATGTGGTCTTTAGAAGTAATGGTATAAGCGACAAAAACTAAGATATGATTAAATGACGGTTAAAATTAAACCTTTCCTGAGATTGAATTTTTTATAATTCTTTCATCATTTCTAAAACCATATTGATAATATTGGCGAAAAATAGCCGTATAATAACTATATCTGCTTATGTATTTAGTTTAATTTATCGTATGTCTTGAATATTAAGGTCGTCAGACGCGTTTCTTTATGACACAATAATCGATTTTAAGATTTGGCGCTAGCGTATCAATATTTCCAACTTGTCGGGTTTCTTCAGTGTTTTGATTCCTTGTTAGGTTTTACGAAGAAGCTTTTTATGAAAATTTCAATCAATTAACTTATTTCGTCATTGCGCATCAATGTATTGTAGCTTTGAATTTCCTCAATATAAGAGACGATTATTATCGGCGCTTTTTATGAAAATTCTAATAATTTCATTTTAAAGGTTCACTCACAATCTTTGTATTGGGAGTATTATTTAAACCTAGTGCTCAATCCAAAATGAATCTTGTTGTCGATGAGCTACAACATGTTAAAATAAATCGAAATGTGGCCGTGTTATCTCAAGCCAGAAATTTAGCTATATATCAATTTATTATATGAAACATTTGGGACTCTTGGTCCATCTTCAAAGACATTATTTTTCATAATTAATTTTGTTCAAACACTTAGATTGCTCCTAAATTCCTCTTTCATTCTTCGCATATGTCCTTCCAAGTCCCGAAATTTCCTCTTATATTATTTAGGTATACCTAAAATAACACAAAACTCTTCCTTAAGTAAATTATAAACCCAAAATAACATCAGTGGAAAAATTAAATATATTCATGAGAATATTAGTTATTTAGGGAATTTATTTTCGTTAAAAAAATATTTGATTTATTGAATAATGAATAAAATAATTCCAATAACTTTAGTTTTCGGCAGATAATCCGTAATGGTTGACGACAATAACGGATCACTGGTTGGACAGAGTAGATTTATTTCATAAGCAATTAGTAGAATAATTAATTTTTATATTATCCTTCAGATTCCCTGCTCCCTATTTGTAAATAATAACAACACTTTTTTTCTAAAAATACAACTATGCCTATAGCGCCCTTATATTATGTTGGCACTGATCATGGATTACTGAACAATTAATCTATCATTTAAATTGTTATTTAAAAAAACAAAAATAAGTCGTCTGCAAATAGTTGCATTTATGTTTGCGTATTTACATTTTGTTTCAAATCTTAAAAATATATCGCTACTGTTATTGCAAAAAGTCGTATGCATTAATTTTACAGGTTTATTCTATTTGCGCTGAAGGTGACATTTTGTAGTCTGCAACTGATATAAGTAGCCTGTTAGATAGGGAAAGAAAATATGAAATTATATTAATAAAGCATAAAGGAATTTATGCTGAAGCATAAAGGCTTTTATGAAAAAAAAAAAACTCAGTTTTTACGTACGACCTTTTGCACTAACAGTAGCGATATTTTTTAGCATACAAGAAAATCAGCAAAACTTCATAAACATAGAGCACCTGGGTACAGGACGGTACTGAATGACATTTACAACTGCCTTATACCGGTATACAATAAATATAATGTACTCTAGCATGATATATCGATAAGGCAACAATTATACCAGATGCATCTTCTAATCCGGATTAAGGTAGTATCCCAACACTTTCTATAGATATATTTACTAGACCTCCGTAGTAGTCGATCTGACGTTGCGATAGTATCTCGAGTTTAAATAGGATCAAGTTTTTATAATCCATATAAATCCTGTTCAACTTTTTAATTCATTTAAATTAGATGGGCGATTGGATTTGAATGGAGTTGGATACGAGATGATTTCCATTGGAAAATCCTTCAGTGAGTGAGAGGTTTAAATAATATAAATCGACAAGTGAAATTAAGCATAAATAAACTCCTAAGATTTTTGTGTATTGAAGTCATGAATTACTCGCTTGTTAACTGTATCTGTCGTATTTAACTTATCCTTTCGTAAAAAGATACTTTATAGGTTGTGATTATTAATTATTATATTTTTAATTATTTATGTACATACTTTATTTTATTTATCTAGTATAATTTGTTGGATTTGCAAACTATGGTCTTTTTTTTTAGTAACTTTTGGAAATTTATTTATTATTATAAATTGGAAAGCATGACTTAATACAATGATGGATTCCGTTTTCTTCTCATAAAAACTTTTATTATTATTTATTTTTACACTTTCAATAAAAGGGAAAGAGTAAACTCCAACCACTTCAAGTCAGACCGTGTTTATAAAACTATTAAACTAAAAGGAGGCACAACTTGTCAGTAGCTCCCACAGTAATTACTGTTATGAGACTATTGCTAGAGATCACAACATTTTATTTTATATTTTAAATATCATACCAGACTGAAACGACAAGAAACCGCTCGACTTTTCCGGTTACTTCAGCACTTACTAGACAAACTCTCTAAACTTCCAACTAATTGCAAAAGATTCATATGCATGACTATAATAAGGCTTATTTGGACTTACGGAGTTGAGCTATGGGGCTCCACTAAACCATCTAATTCCTCTCGTATCCAATCCTTACAATCCAAAATCCTTCGTAAAATCCTCAATGCTCCCTACTTGGTTACAAATATAACCATCCATAATTACCTTAATGTTTCTTATGTTTCAGATCTGGCTCAATCCAGATACCTATCCTTCCATAATAAACTTCGGAATCATCCCACACCTCTCATATCTAACCTTGCTTCCTCTTCAATTAACAGGAACACTCCGAGGCTTCTGAAAAGAAGATGGCCCCGTGATCTCCTAATGTAGACATATCATTAGAGTGCTACCATTAGTTAGTTTCTCAACAAGTGTTTTCATGTCATTATATCCATATGTTCAAATTTACTAAATGTATTTCTTTAATACAGTTGTAAATATCATTAAGAAATAAAATATATATATATATATTAAATTCACAAAATAAATTACTAAACAGACTAGATTTTCTGTATTACAGAAATCTAATCGGTCCACCAGAAAGTAATTTGTGTTTGTATCTTTATTTATTTTTTTGCAATTAAAAAAAATATAATTTAAGTGTGTACTGATTATTATCTGTGAATTAACTTAATAGACTTTAAATTTGTTGTTATTGAAGGAGCAAGTCTCTTGAGCATTTTCTTTTCAATTTAAAGTAACAGGGAGAAAGAAATTGAAAGAACTAGGGGATGGTTGTGGATGTAGGATTTTACTGTTAAAATGTTTAAGTCGCCATGAACAGTGTTATTTAAAATGTACCAAGATGTGTTAACAATTTTTCATATATTATTTAATTGTGTTGTTCGTATTTTGTTAAAGTGTGTTTTGCCGAATACCGAAATTCTGCTCCGTACGTCCAAATCGGTCTCAGTATAGTATTGTAGATTAGTTGCTTGTTTCGTTAAGTGAGGATCTTTCGTCCAAAACATGTAGTCCAGATATTAATTTGTATATTTGTTCTTGAAGATTTTAGAAATTCTTATAATAGTATCAGTATATTTCTTAGACTTTTTTGTCTCCGATATGTAACCCAATATGGTGATTGTATTAACATGTATGAGATAAATTCCTGTAAACAGGGAGTCGACAGGCTGAGTTGAAAGACACTCCGAAACAATTTTTTCAGGCTCAAGAACCGTCGGTCCTGACAGGCTAAATATAGGTGTCCTCCGGGGATATTAAACATAATTCAGCCCCTATTTATATCAAATAGTCGGAACCCGAACATTGAGACATCAAACAAAGCCCGGATTCCATTCTGCTTTCGGAATAGTATTTCTTCCGAAAGGGGCAGCCCCGACATGGCTATATTTTTCAAATTTTTGGGGCGGAGCCACTGGGCTTACACAGTCCATTCGGCCGTGGGAATTCGGTGTATTCAAAAGACAGTGAGGAATTTATTTTGTTTGTCTCTTTGGTCCTTGAGTTCCTATTTTATTTTTTCTCTTTCCGACAAAAAAAAAAAAAAAATCCTAGAATACACTAGTAGTTCGTGGTAAAGACCATTGTTTATAAAATTATTAACATCCGCCGCAAATAGTTTCATCTCATCGAAACCAACAAATATTATATTTATGAAAATTCTTGGAATTGGGACGTTTACAATCTGAAGATCGTCAAACTTTATTTATTTAATATGGTGCTAAAAACTCGTAAATACCCATTTGCTTTTCACTTGAATCGTATGATAATTTGGCCTCA
The DNA here is from genome assembly GCA_928085145.1 of Nezara viridula. Taxonomy (NCBI): domain Eukaryota; kingdom Metazoa; phylum Arthropoda; class Insecta; order Hemiptera; family Pentatomidae; genus Nezara; species Nezara viridula. The sequence goes on along the minus strand of OV725079.1, from coordinate 89,679,034 downwards.
AACTCGAGAAAAAAGGTACCCTTCAAAAATATTAAGCCGATGGGTGTGCCAACGTCCAAAATAACGAGATTTTGTAGGCAAAACTGCCCAATATTTTTGTAGACCAAATTATCTTACGATCCAATTAGAAAACAAATTGGATTTACGAGTTTTTAGTACCTAATTAAATATACAAAGTTTGTCGATCTCCAGATTGAAAAGGCCCCATTTCAAAGAGTTTTCTTTAATAAAATATTTGTAATTTACGATGAGATGAAACTATTTAAGTTTCAGGCGGGTATTATTAATTTGATAAAAGATGTCTGTACCACGGACTATAGTTGTTTCCTTCTTCTTGGCATTTTGTTATAAATTCACATTCCATAGTGAAGTGAGCATATCATGAAAGTATGGGATATTATTGAAGTGAAAACTGCTTTAGATGCGTTTTGCACTTTTTTTGTGGAGAGCGAATTAGAATGAGCTACCAGATCTCCGACGTGCTCGGGTAAAGTCGGCTGGAGTCGACTAATTGAAGTGTTTTTGCATATGGATTAAAATATCTCATAAACTAAAAATCGGACCTGCGTTATGTAAGCGACGGAATTGTTCAGCATTTCATCCTCTCTGCCATGGGTTATTAATCAAAATTGTATCTTAGCGCTAAAGCGTGTTAGAGAGACGAAAAATAAATAATAATAAGTTTTATTTAAGATATAGATTAAAGTATTTCAAAAACTAAAATTCGAACCTGCATATTGTGAACGAGGCAATGGTTCAACATTTCATCTTCTTTGTAATGGGCTATTAGTTAAATTTGTATCTTATCGCGACGTCTTGTTAGGGGAAACAAATGTGTCTAAAACCAAATGATGACCAGTTTCATGGAATATATAAAATTAAATTAATTAAGATTAAAATATTCTAGAAACTAAAAATCGGACCTGCTTATTGTAAGTGAGGTAAATGTTCAGTATTTCATTCTCTTTATAATGAGCTGTTGTCCATAATTTATATTTCATATTATTAATCTCGGCTTGTTGATGTTTTTACTGTTGTCGTGTGATCTAAGGCACATACCTTAGTTGTTTTTTTTTGCCAAGGGACGAAAGGTTTCAATAAACTTAAAGTATCATCAACACAAATAAATAATCAACATTCTGGATTTCACGTTATTTTCTGAATAAAACTAACTTGGTTTCGCTGGCTCCACACTAGCGGTGAATCCTTTACCTGATGTCTATTAATTTTTATAATTAAAATTCCTGAATAATTCCCGATTTAAAATGAAAAAAAAGGCATGATCAATCCAAAAAACAACAATATATTTTTGCTATATCATCGCAAATGACACAAATATAAATGGGCACATGAAAATTCTAATCCGCTAACATTTTTAAACAAATTGGCCGAAGATTACAATATAATTCCAAGTCTAATGATATTCCGTGTGACGTATTATAGATGCATTCTATCGTCCGATTTAAAGCACACACCTTACATTTTTTTTTAATTTCATGAAGTGATAATATGCCCAAAAATAAAATAAATACATTCGCCGCTTAAGACATATCAGTAAATCATCAGTTTCTGTTCCAGTGCTATTTATTTCCATTTTACTCTTTCATTATACTTTTCATTAAAAGAAAGATTTATAGGAGCCGAGAGAATTCCCTGTAGTCTTTTTCCTCATTCATAAGCAGGGAATAGAAAACCGGAGCTGCATTTATTTATTTTGATATTCAAATCCAGTAGGGTTTATTCAACCGTCACAATTACCTGTTCGGATCGAGTTATTTTATACTAAATGCACGCGTGCAATAAATTATTAATCCGTGTTTTGAAAATAGATGTTTTTAGGACTGCTCGAAATAGTTTTGATTTGTACTAATTAAGTTGAAATATCTGATTGAATATTTATCCCTTGTGAGATATGGCCGTTTTGGAGCAGAGTGAAATAACTAGCAAACCATATTTTCCAAACAAGGCAATGATCCTTCCTAGTTTGTAAAATAAATAGCCCTGCTAACTATATTTGAATGTCTAGATTTCCTGCCTATATTTAGTGCATGGTACAGACTCACTTTTATCAAATTATTAACATCCGCCTGAAACTTCGTGAATAGCTTCATCTCATCGTAACCTACGAATATTTTATTATATTTATGAAAATTCTTGAAATTGGAGCCTTTTTAAATCTGGAGATTGGCAGTTTATCTATATAATTAGGTAATAAATACTTGTAAATCTTATTTGCTTTCCAATTGGATCGTAAGATAATTTCATCACAAAATCGATAAAAAAAAGTGGCAACGCGAATATTGGGCCGTTAGGCCGATATAACCTTATTATTTGGACATTTTGGGAGTGTAGGTCACGCCAAACGGCTCAAAATTTAATGTGTGTCTAAATCATCTTACGATTAAAGTAGAAAGCAAATAAGTATTTACGAGTTTTTAGTGCCTAATTATATAGACAAAGTTTGCCGATCTCCAGGTTGAAAACGCCTCAATTTCAAGATTTTTATTAAATAAAATAGTTGTAAGATACGATGGGATGAAGCTATTTACGGAGTTTTTGGCGAATGTTAATAATTTGATGAAAAGGTGTCTGTACTACGGACTAAGTAGAGCGTTGAAAACATTTTCTGTAAGTACACATAGGATGAGACACAATGGACGCTAGTAATAAATTTACGACTACGTAATTCAATTATGTACATGCGTGTAAAACTGGATGCAGCAACAATTGTTTTTATTTACTGCATAGAAACTAAGTATAGATTTACTATGTTAAAATTTTTGAACCTCAGATAAAAATAAATTATTACTATATTTACTATACTTACTTAATCATTCCCTTCGAGGAATCGCTGAATTTTTTATATTCTTAAATAAACACAACTTCAAGAATGTCGTGATTAAAAAAAAAACTAAAAAAATTAAAACTGTTGTAAAACGTCAAATCTAGGTCTTGTTATATGTTTATATCGACCATCAAATACATTTACAATTGAACCAATATACAAAGAACCACAGATTATTTATCTAAGACCATATCATCGCTAACTTTTTATCAATTCCTATGATCGAACCGTAATTTTACTGTTTGTCTTCTTCATAGGGTGTAAAAAATAATTATATTCCCCAAACAATTCATACCCAATGAAAAAGATGACATTGTTCGAGCACAACTCAAAAATTGTATGATTTATATCCAAAGAAAAGGTTTCTGAGTATAAAACGAAAAAAAAAATCGGAATTAGACCATTATTAGCAAAGCCTATTAAAATTAGTTCATATCTTTCGCCTTCTTATTTTCAATAAAAAATCATTTTAAGCAACCGAGAAAAAAAAAATTATAATGTTTGTTTAATTTGTCATCAGAAAGTATGAATTGGGTCAGAAAAAGAGAGGATAAAATATGCGGAAGAATAAGAAAACTGTGTAAGGTGAGGGAAGTGAAAGAAAGGGAAATAGAATGTTAATGAAACAAATTAATACAAATATTTTTTAAAAATTTAAAGAAATATTGAAAAAAATAATACATTAAAAAAAATGTTTACTATGCTTAAATATATTGATGATACTGTATATTCGTATATTAGTTTTAAGAATTGTCCATCGTATTACTTAATAAGTATGCTGTGTCTGTAGCAAACCAATATAATTGGGCAGCACCCTTTTATGAAAATGAAGTGATTCTCTCTCTTTATTTCTTATTTTCAAAATAGTTATTTCTGACTTTTAAAATCTTTTTATAATTGATTCACTTCTTTATTGTATTACCATTTTCTCACTGGCCAAAATACTAATTATTCCAACTATTTTTAAATATTTGTTTACTTTAAAATATAAAATTTGTAATTAGTTTCTATGAAGTTAAACAATGATATGCTCGTACTCTCCTGATTGATCTAAAAGAAAATAATTATGGCTTGAAGAAGTGCATTTATAATGGAATAGAAAAGGAAAAATGCATTTTTACTGTTTCTTTTCTATTTTTACAGTTATTGATTAAAAATAAAATCTGAAAATAGTCTCGAAAAAAATAAATTGTTTATTTGTATATTTCATTTATATTCCCAAGAAGAGGATGCACTTGGAACCTCGTAGACGAAGGCCACCATCTTATCAGAATAATGGTATGCAGTATATCAACTGTTGCATCTACCAGCTAAATATAGTCCCTTCACATGCTTCTGGTCTTTAAAAATTTAAACGTATGACTGCAATAAACTTTTTTATGAGTAGCAGCTCCTAGTACAGAGATTTTATTAAGCGTGTGTGGAAGATCAATTTTTTCAAACTAGGTTATTTTTAACGTAGCTTTTGCTATCTATTTAGTTGACCTAGTCATTTTAATACTCACAAATATTCTAAAATACATTAATGCATATTATAATAATGAGACTAGTATGATACTTTAATATTCCAAAAAAGACAGTATATGAATTATTAAAAAAGTACTTCTACTACATTTATATTTGAGAATTGTACATATAATTTAAATATTTTGTGAGTCTTTTTAAGTGGGAGAATTGTTAAAATAGTGTTTTACATACATTTGTGTATGTGTTTTACGCATATATAAAGATGAAAAGAGAATACATTAACAACAAATCAAATGATTACATAACAACATTAGTTATGTATTTACATTTTGAAAAAAATTAATTTTATAAATTATTAATGTTTCCTTTTTCGGTTTTGTTGATTATTCTCTTGCAGGATTCTTGGTTTTTATCCTTTCCATTATATATTTTTTACAACTTCTAATCATTAAAAATATGATAATTAAAAGAGCCTTTCAGTTAACAGCTGTTTTTACAAAAATATATATTTTTTCATTATGTGAATATGCTTATTAAATTGTACCAAATAAACCTATTATAACTTTTGTACAGTTTTTTTAGACAGGAAAAAGAAAATTAAATTTCAATACCTAACAAAACCAATATTTTTAAGTTAGTGGAATTACTAACTATTTAGTATTGAATAAAGGGTTCAGAGCAAAATAAGGGAGCAGGGTGTCCGAGCTGGTTAACGCAGGTGCACAGACAGCACCGCGCGTTGTCCCGCTAACTGATAACCGAAGTTAGAGATGGAAGACTAATTACGATTTCAAATCCGGTGCCCGTTGGGACTTTGAAATCAACATAATTTCCCCGCCCTCTCCCCCGGCCTGGGAAAAAAACCGTGTAGCCTATAAGGCAAGAAAGGGGAGAACAAAAGTTAAGAGCAGAATGTATATTTTAATAAATCGTTATATTTCAATATGTCTGCCATACTTTTGTAAAAGGAAATAATTATTCAAAGAGTAATATTATTAACAGTGCTTTTCTGAACATTGTTGAAATTGAAGTTAGCCGTTATGACAACTGAAAGACTCTAATATATAATAATTATAAAAACAAAATGATTAAAATTTGAAATACATACCTAATATTACATAATAAGTTCATATAATTTAATAAAATGAGATTTTTTTTATTTTTAAATCCGTATGGTCTTCCTCGCCGTTAAGGCTATACGGGGTTTTCCCGGGCCAGGAGCGAACTCTTGACTATTTTATATCATTTGATTGATATATCAGGTTTACGGGCAACGGCGGTACTGTGCAGACGCGTTAGCCCATTCGGCCACTCTGCTCACTAAATCCGTATAGTCTGTCATGTAGGAATGAATGAATGATTGAATAAATAAAGAAGTGCAATACAGGCAGAGTATTACTTTGTAGATATCTTGTAATCTCCCTACATTGCACATAGTCAGAGTACAAGCACATTGCACCACATTACACAAGCCATAGCATATATTACCAGCTAGTCAGAATAAATATTATAGTTTAGAATTTTCGATAGTTAAATAATTATCTAATCTAATTTTTTTGGAAATCATCAAAATTTACTTTCAATAATCATTCGTTTATTTTTGTTATTGCCTTAGAATTTGTTTCTAAATTAATTGAAAGTGATCTAATTAAACCTAAAAAGTAAATGTTTCTTTTCTATTTTTACAGTTATTGATTAAAAATAAAATCTGAAAATAGTCTCGAAAAAAATAAATTGTTTATTTGTATATTTCATTTATATTCCCAAGAAGAGGATGCACTTGGAACCTCGTAGACGAAGGCCACCATCTTATCAGAATAATGGTATGCAGTATATCAACTGTTGCATCTACCAGCTAAATATAGTCCCTTCACATGCTTCTGGTCTTTAAAAATTTAAACGTATGACTGCAATAAACTTTTTTATGAGTAGCAGCTCCTAGTACAGAGATTTTATTAAGCGTGTGTGGAAGATCAATTTTTTCAAACTAGGTTATTTTTAACGTAGCTTTTGCTATCTATTTAGTTGACCTAGTCATTTTAATACTCACAAATATTCTAAAATACATTAATGCATATTATAATAATGAGACTAGTATGATACTTTAATATTCCAAAAAAGACAGTATATGAATTATTAAAAAAGTACTTCTACTACATTTATATTTGAGAATTGTACATATAATTTAAATATTTTGTGAGTCTTTTTAAGTGGGAGAATTGTTAAAATAGTGTTTTACATACATTTGTGTATGTGTTTTACGCATATATAAAGATGAAAAGAGAATACATTAACAACAAATCAAATGATTACATAACAACATTAGTTATGTATTTACATTTTGAAAAAATTAATTTTATAAATTATTAATGTTTCCTTTTTCGGTTTTGTTGATTATTCTCTTGCAGGATTCTTGGTTTTTATCCTTTCCATTATATATTTTTTACAACTTCTAATCATTAAAAATATGATAATTAAAAGAGCCTTTCAGTTAACAGCTGTTTTTACAAAAATATATATTTTTTCATTATGTGAATATGCTTATTAAATTGTACCAAATAAACCTATTATAACTTTTGTACAGTTTTTTTAGACAGGAAAAAGAAAATTAAATTTCAATACCTAACAAAACCAATATTTTTAAGTTAGTGGAATTACTAACTATTTAGTATTGAATAAAGGGTTCAGAGCAAAATAAGGGAGCAGGGTGTCCGAGCTGGTTAACGCAGGTGCACAGACAGCACCGCGCGTTGTCCCGCTAACTGATAACCGAAGTTAGAGATGGAAGACTAATTACGATTTCAAATCCGGTGCCCGTTGGGACTTTGAAATCAACATAATTTCCCCGCCCTCTCCCCCGGCCTGGGAAAAAAACCGTGTAGCCTATAAGGCAAGAAAGGGGAGAACAAAAGTTAAGAGCAGAATGTATATTTTAATAAATCGTTATATTTCAATATGTCTGCCATACTTTTGTAAAAGGAAATAATTATTCAAAGAGTAATATTATTAACAGTGCTTTTCTGAACATTGTTGAAATTGAAGTTAGCCGTTATGACAACTGAAAGACTCTAATATATAATAATTATAAAAACAAAATGATTAAAATTTGAAATACATACCTAATATTACATAATAAGTTCATATAATTTAATAAAATGAGATTTTTTTTATTTTTAAATCCGTATGGTCTTCCTCGCCGTTAAGGCTATACGGGGTTTTCCCGGGCCAGGAGCGAACTCTTGACTATTTTATATCATTTGATTGATATATCAGGTTTACGGGCAACGGCGGTACTGTGCAGACGCGTTAGCCCATTCGGCCACTCTGCTCACTAAATCCGTATAGTCTGTCATGTAGGAATGAATGAATGATTGAATAAATAAAGAAGTGCAATACAGGCAGAGTATTACTTTGTAGATATCTTGTAATCTCCCTACATTGCACATAGTCAGAGTACAAGCACATTGCACCACATTACACAAGCCATAGCATATATTACCAGCTATTCAGAATAAATATTATAGTTTAGAATTGTCGATAGTTAAATAATTACCTAATCGAACTTTTTTTTTAAATCATCAAAATTTACTTTCAATAATCATTCGTTTTTTTTTTGTTTTTTTTATTATACCTTAGAATTTGTTTCTAAATTAATTGAATGTGGTCTTATTGAACATTAAAGTTAAATCTTATTAAATCTATTAAAAGTTTAAATGTAAAATCTCTATAGTAACTCAATTAATATAACGAAAAAAACAGACCATTCGATTTAGAAGAAAGAGTGTGCACAGACCGGTCAATTTATCTGACAATCAATGGTAGGTACTTTTAGTTGGGTTGTATGTTCATCAAACAGATGGTCCTGAATATGAGTAAGTGCTGGAATTATTTTTCTAAAGATTTGTACCATGTTTATGCAGCATAGAAGCTATATAGATATCTCGCAAACACCTTTTAAATCAGGAGATTACGTCAGGGGTATGTTTTAAATTAAGCAAATTCTTTAATTTTACTTATTAGTTAACTTATTGTTGTATAAAAGTAGTGTTTTTAATAAATATTTTTTCAATAACTCCAGATTTATTTTCTACATTCAATAAACTTATATTTTTACTAAAAGTTTTTTATTTTATATTTTTGAATAAGAAGAACTTCAGGTTAGCTTTATGTGCCGAAATTCAAACGCAGACGACCATAAGGTCAGCCCTGTTTCCCATGACCGGAAGCTTCCTGAAGCGTTTCTCACGTTTATTTTCACCGACGCTGACGACTCGCAGAAACAGGTGGTTGGTTCTTGAAGGAACAGCTGGTGGCGTGCTAGGTTTTCCCCGGCCCTTTATGGGAGCTACAGCGCGGCATTAATGCTCGGCGTGCAAGAACAATGGGACTAACCCGAAAAGGAAACCCGCTCTTCACAAGATGGCCAGGAGCACACAAACGGAGAGCGGTCCATCTGATCCAATATAAATCACCCCCTCGCTCCGACCAATCCGCAGAGGCCCCGCCCACTGCCTTCCGCCAATCCCAAGCCAACATTTTTTTATTCTCCGGCTTCCGAGAAAAGGGGAGACCCTGCTTGAACCCCGTGAGGTGTTCCGGGACGTGAGGCGCGAGTCCCTGATGGATCCTTAATCCAATTTGTCTTCCTTTTTTTTTCTTCCGGCGTTCTATTTATCTTCCTTTTTTTATCTTATTTATTCCTCCAGGATTTATGGTCTGTACCGGTTATTAGCGGTATCACTTACTCATCTGGGAGGCGTCTTTCAAGTAGTCGCCTTACTCGATGGGTTTAAAAATGTCAGACGATCCCCGCTTGACTCTTTAGAAATAAAATATACCTTAGAAGATAATATGTCTTGAAAGATCCATCTGATAACTAATGACATCTGCCGGGAAAGTAAATTCTTGTACAAGTATTGCGGGTCCCAGTGTATTCTAATTTTCTTTTAAGTTTTTATTTTTCTTCCCTTCTCTTAGACATATATTGGTCCTTATCGATGTTTTTACCTTCACAAAATAATGAATGAAAGCACACGAAATTCGTGAATAATAATACCAATCAATATAAGTCAAGATTTGATCGATAACTCATTTATTTTTATTGAATTATTTATTTAAACCCTGCCGTGTCTTTTAGGCAATGCTGGTGTATGCAGTAGGAAGATGTTAGGCAGGTCAATTTAATGTCTCACTACTGCAAGCAAACCTTGATCATCTGTTCTGGATCTCGAAGGGTTCTTGAATCATAGACTTTTTAATCTAATGGTCCATTTGCTCCTATTTTTCTTCTTAGATTGAAGTGGGCTGGGCCTACCGCAAAATCTTTGTAGTACGGGTAGTTTACCGCAGCGACTAACTGAGAGAAATCGTTCTCTGTATTTTTTTCTGTTCTTCCCTACCTCGCCTTTAAGGTTATACGTGATTTTCCTGAGCCGGAGGGTGAGGGCGGGGAATTACAAATGCCCTCCGACACCGGGATGCGAACTCATACTTTTTGATCTTCTCAAATCTCTTATCCGGTTGCCAGGCAACTCGCGGTGCAGTGCACACGCTTTAGCCCATTCGGCCACCCCGCTCCTCTATCGTTCTCTGTATGAATGTAGAGTCCGGTTCCCCTCAGTAATTTAGCTCTTAGTTCTTCAAAGGCGGTGCAGTCGACTATGATGTGCTCAGCAGTCTCCGGAGCATCTCAAGCAAGTCATAGGGAGTAGATGTCCATGGCTATGAAGTTTTGCTGGAATGCCCCCATGGCATGTGAGAAATTGCGAGAACCAGAGATCGGTAACGCATATCATAATTATGTCTTTATGTATTAAATTGCCTTATTCAATTGTAGAGCCTTTAAAATATAATCTATGTCAGCTATTAATACTCCCTCATCATTACTGGTCTTCTAGGCTGTGCCCGCCGAAAGCTGTTATTAGAGTAATTTTTTGTAATTTCGCCGGGGCCCTGTCAATAGCTTCGTGTTCATCATGGAGAAATGGCATTAAATATTGTGTTTAACTCGTCCGCAGGTCTCTTATTTTATCTTATCATATCCTGCATTTTTGTGAAATGGGTAAAATTAGAGTGACTTATAAATTGCTTTGATCCTTAAAATCTAAATTATCTTTAAACTGAAAATTCGTTGCTGGACTATGTCTCGTTTTACGAGAAGATGATGAAAGTTGATTTTCCAAATTTTTATTGTAATAATGATTGCAACTGCAGTGATATAGAAATAAACCATAAAAATACAAAAGAGAAAGTATTATAGAAAAGTAATCAGTTTCTCAGAAAAGGGGGTTATGAACGGGTGGGATAATACCGTTTTAGAAAACTGTTTTTCTCTTCAAAATATCTCATATCTTTGTTTTTTTAATTTTAAATTGAGTGGCTTATTTCAGAATTTTCACATGCAACAAAATATTAAAACTATAATTCCTACTACCGAACCAAATTATCAGTATGCATATAATTGTACTATGTTGTATAAATAGAATTTATATTATCAGAATATAATCTTCAGTGGTTTCCTGCTCTCTATTATGAAGAAGCTTATCAATTAAAATACTAAAATCAAGTCCGTCTGCTTTTGGTATTCAAGAGATCTCAATACTTTAAAATTTGGTTGAAATTCATGAAATTGTAAGTGATAGAAAAGTATCCGCAAAGAGAAGTTTCACAACCAAAAAAAAACAATAACGAATTTTTTTTTTAGGAAATTCCGTAAACTTTTAAAAAACCATATACAATATTGACAAAAATGTGTATACTTCTTCAGTTATTCGGAATTTAATTTTACCATCTCTCGTAACTTTTTTTGAGCTTCTTTTCGTTGAAGTATGTTATATAGATAAATTTAAAGGGCGTAGAGAAAATGACTTTAGTGAAGTTTTATTGAAATTTCATTGGTACATTCGTTTAGGCGCTACAGTCTATAGCAATGCAGGTTTTTCGGCCGTCATTTTGAAACTAGAAGGCGAATAGTAATGTCGTTGAAGGAGGATCATCCTCGGGTGACCTCTGATTTTATATCCAAATTTGAAAAAAATCGGTCCAGAAATTTCGGAAAAAATGCGCGGACGGCGGACTAGTAGTGCATATATAAGAGAATGTGGTGGACAGAATTCAATAAAATTGACACTGCATTATTTTTTCACCAAAGTCTACCTTTTATCTAACTTTGAGCCAAATCGAACGAGCCCTTTCTGAAATATTGGCATATCTAAAAATATACGTGCGTAAGCAGAAGTCCGGGATGGAATTTGATAAAATTGATAAGGGACCATTTAGGCACCAATCAGCATTATCTCTGAAAATTTCATGAATATTGGATGAACGGTACTAGGTGATATGCCCATCACATCGATTTGACTACAGACAGACAGACACCGAACCAAATTTGATCCTTGATGTCTGAAACGTAAAACGCGAGTGAAAATTTTCGATTCTGAGCAAAAAAAATTTTTAATCTCTCGCACGAACACAATGCTTCCCTACCTTCGGTAGTGAGGAAGCAAAATACAGCAATATAAAAAATGTTGAAATTATACAAATTTTAAAACAGAGGCTGCATTTGATCAAAATTGTGTGCATGAGCAAACAAAAAATAAAATAAAAATCTCGATTAGTGGTCCTCATTTGGCAAAAATATAGTATTTTAGTATTTCGTTCGCAACTGATTCATGTCCAACATTTGTTGCAAGGATAATATCCAGAACTATGATCTATAAAATTCGTTTCAAGCTGTATTTCAAGATAGTTATAAACATTACATGAAGTATACTGCAGTTGTTATGTGATGAAACAAACTATCCTGTAGAGGACTTAACTTATCGGAAAAGTACGCTATTACCGACAGAATGGCCAACTTGGTCTGTAAAAATTTTATAGCCACTGAATCATAGTTTATTGATTTATTAAAACCCCCTCAAACTCTCTCAACGTATACTATCCTGGCTTATAGCCATAGTCCTTAGGCGCAACCATAAACTTCTCCAGTCAGCCTGAATGTTAGATGTGACGTCGTTAGTAGGCTTACTTTAATATTTATTGTTTTATCGGGAATTCCGATCTCTTTGTACTTTAATCAAAGAACATTTATTTTCTTTCATTACAAGTTTACTTTTTCCTCACCTCCAATAACAATTCGTAATAAAAAATTATTTAAACTAGTCCATGAAAATTAGACCATAAAATTATCAAGGTGCTATAGAAGTTCCTCAGTTACTAATTATAAAAACGTGAGTGGGAAAAGACCCATCCCTAGAAAGCTTGGGCTAGTTCTTGAAGCGCTGAACTCATCCATGGCATCGTAAGCTTAATTTAGAGAAGAATTCCATGACAAATAGAGGTGCCCATCCCTCCCTAAGATCGATGGGACATGACCCCTCCCCCTCCTCCTAAGATATTTTATTTCTCTTCTCTTCTTAAAACAGTGCAAGCTAAAGTGAAATTTAAAAAATCATAGGTCATATACAATTATACTTCCAGTGGTCTGTACTATGCTTTTCTCTTGTCTCCTGATTTGATTGTTTTCGATTCGAAAATTCATAACCCCATCGAAATGTGCCCCCCTCAAAAATTCAAAACCCCGTCAAAATGTGCCCCCTTAAAAATTTTGATGGCGCAACTTGCGCCATGGAACCTCCTTGTGGGCACCCCTGATGACAAAGATTAGCTCATCGCTGCGCTTAGGAACTTATCCCTCGTAATTACTGAGGAAAATTACGAAGCATAATATTTATTTATTTCACTTCGTTTCAGTACAAAAAAAAATAAAAATGAAAATAATAGCTGTAAAAAAATATCTATATACAATGAAATTACTGAATTGTAACTTTTTAGGTTATTACGTTTTATAAACCTCTTAAAATCACGAAATAATTTTAAAAATAATATCCCCTCCGAGGTGTCTGAAAAGAAGATGGCCTCGAGACCTCCTTTTGTAAATACATTTTTAGAGTGATTCCAGTCGGTAGTTTCTCACCAAGTGAATTCATGTTATTATATTATTTTGTTCACATTTACTGAATGTATTTTTATTTGTAATACAGTTGTAAATATCATCAATAAATAAAAAATAAATAATATCCTTTACAATGTTGTTTTGTCAAAATTTTCATGAAAGAGATTTAAAAGATAGTAAATTTTTCTATGCCGAAAAAAAATACACATATTTTTAATTACCCATTGAGACGTGGCGTTTTTACACAAAAATTTAAAGTAGTGTTTAAGCAAAGCTTTGAGGGAATGAAGCAGCATTCAACTACCCGCAGCTACAGAGAGAAGTGCTAGTGAATTGTACCTTAACCTAACTCAATAATAGAAAAGCCAAAAAAAAAAAATAAATGATAATTTAAAATAAAATAGACTTATATGTTTATTTATTGTCATTATTATCTATTATAAAATGAAATCTTAAGTGACGTTATCCTCACACCAATGCCTCGTTCATGAACGTTTGACTATTGTTCTGTTTAGAATTGTGGAAGTCGAGGTGTTTCGCGTATATATGTAAGACATATTGAGTCGATTTTCTTAATATTAAAATTTCTGGTATGATCCCGCTCGCTATCCTGATGGCTATTTATAAATACGTATACATATATAAGAAATACCTTCTCCCTGATGAGTTGTTTAAATGACGTAGATAATATCAGAGGCGAGCTGTGATGGAGTGCACATCTGCCCGAGGCGCAGATGGACCAAACGGCATCCGCCTGGGAAGCGTTTATAGCTTCTCCAAAGGTTTTATCTTTATAGTAATGTTGATCCCGAAATGGGACTAGTTTGATTCCCAACACCTGTTCATCTGACACCTAGAAATTTACCGACTTAAAATATTTGTATGTTCCGTTCTTCTTTCTTACTTTTTGTACACATATCCGGATGGGACCAGATCGGGTGGGATTTCTGGATGGCAAACAAAAACATATGTAGATTACCTAATACTTTACCGTTGTATTATTAAGGAAAGAGATGGTCCGGGGTGAGGGTCATAAATAGACTATTTTGCCACTGAGATGGCAAAATTATTTTATTAAAAGCCAACGGTTTCTTATTTTTATATTTACATTTTACTTCTATGTACGTTTTACTTCTTTCATTTTTGTTTTTATTCCCATTATACTCCTATCTATAAGTTCTTAAATCTATTTTACATGTAAATCTATATATTTATAATTTATTATTTCATAGATTTAGTATTTTCCCTTGTATCCATATCCATATCTTCAAATTTTAGGTACTGTAATTGTCCAGGTTTTGTTTTGCTTTTACTGCTTACTTCCTCACCATTTCCCAACAAGGTCAGCAAATTTTCCCAATACTTTCCTTGGTTTTCCAGTTCTGAGTGAAACTCCTTGCTGTACACACCTATAATTCTATATTTTTATTCTTCTAATTTTATTTACTTTTGGGTAAAATTAATTACTTTTTGTTTTCCTTCTTCTTTTTCCTTTTATTTCTCCACATCCCTTTATGTCCATTATTTCATATACTATATCCTTTTTCCTTTTCTTCCAACCTGTAGATCTGTAGGAGTATATTCGCAATTGCATATATTATATTTTATATTGTACTACACCATTTGTTACCATCTATTTAATACAGTTTAGAATCTTGTTACTTAACCTACTCTGTTTATACAACTTATTGTTCTTAATATTTTAATGTACTTACGATTTATAATTTTAATAAGTTTATTCACATTGTTTATAAGTCTTATCTAAACATGATGTAACTTCCACAATTCTCTATGTCTTTTTGTATCTTGTCCGTTCTAGCCATAAAGAAGACTTGCTAAGTCGGGTCGAAACGTTGGCTTTTAATAAAATAGTTTTGCCACTATTTAGTCTATTTATGACCGCCACCCCGGATCATCTCCTTCCTTAAAAACATATGTTTTTAAACATTTCTCTTTTTACTAACTTTGATGCGTTTTCACTGCTTGATGTACTTAATATAAGCCGTATTTATCAAAAGAAAATAATAATAATTTTATTTTAATAATCAGTTAGGCAACGTTCAGAAATTTCTTGCGGGATTACCGCAAGGTTAATTCTGGCTCCCTTACTATATACTGTATACACTTACGGTATACCTATTAACAATGAGACATTTATTGATACTTATGGTGCTGACACAGCAATTCTCACAATACATCATGACCATCTACACAAGCCTCACTAACGTCGCAACATCACTGAGATAAATTACTTGACTGGTACAAATTATGAAAAATCACAATCAACACAATTGAATTTACGCTTTCTAAGAAATACCAGTCCCCCAATTTATATAGAAAATAAACAAATTTCTCAAACGGACAAAGTATTCTATATTGGACTTACCTTTGACATAAAGATGACATTAAGCCCACATGTTAAGATGAAACGAAAAATCCTTAATAGATCACTTTTAATTTCTTAATTAATTTACTCCATTTTCCGAAAATCATCAAAATAGCGGTGCAGATAATCCTGTATACTCGTATTGCCAACAATACCGACTTGAAAAAAATTTAAGCTTTCTAATAAAAATATTAAGACTCATAACTCCATCACCTGGTCTGGGGCCCTCACACTTTAATCTGAGAAGAAGAGGACCTGCTAATATGGTGAAAAGAATGAAAAAAAAATTATGAAAAAAGAAGAGTTTTTGAAAAAACAAAACAAAATTGATAATGTGTCGTATAATAGCAGGAATGGCATGCACGTGTGTGACATGCCATCTCTGCTAAATCGCGTGTAGCCGAAAGGCAA
Source organism: Nezara viridula (assembly GCA_928085145.1). Lineage (NCBI taxonomy): Eukaryota > Metazoa > Arthropoda > Insecta > Hemiptera > Pentatomidae > Nezara > Nezara viridula. The sequence goes on along the minus strand of OV725079.1, from coordinate 89,662,972 downwards.
GGAAGGGAGGAATAAACAAAAAAATAAATAAAAATTCCAGCACATTGGTGTGTGATTAACAAAACTTTATTTGTATGTTTAAGTTGAATCTTTCACTTACATGATACAATGTCTGCTTATCCTCAGGTAAAAATATCTTTTTTAGATTGAAAACGGGACCCACTCAAACTGTATTGCACCCGACTTGTTCAAACTACATTGCAGAATTAATAGTCCGTGGTACAGTACCCTTTTATCGAATTATTAACATCCGCCTGAAACTTCGTAAATAGTTTCATCTCATCGTAACCTATAACTATTTTATTTACGAAAACTCTTGGAACTGGGGCGTTGTCAAACTGGAGGGGGACAAACTTTGTCTATTTAATTAAGTAATAAAAACTCGTTTGCTTTCTACTTTGATTGTAAGATAATTTGATCACAAAATAGAGGGAAAAGGTGGCCTTCAAAAATATAAAGCCGTTTGACAAACGGCCCAGTATTTCTGTAGGTCACCTTTTTTATCGATTTTTTTATCTAATTATCTTACGATGAAAGTAGAAAGCAAATGGGTATTTACAAGTCTTTAATACCTAATTAAATAGACAAAGTTTCCTCACTTCCAGATTGAAAAGGCCCCAATTGCAAAATTTTTTGTAAATAAAATAGTTGTAGGTTACGATGAGATGACACTATTTACGAAGTTTCAGGCGGATGTTAATAATTCGATAAAAAAGGGTCTGTACCACGGACTAAATAGTTTCATGGCATAATTCCTCTTCTGGCTAGCATATATATGGTTCCAGAAAACCATATGTACACACACAGCTGTCTTACAAATATCTGCATACAAAGCGACCAAGTATAGCTTGCATATTGCTCTCATGCATACTTTTTCTGAATCCTAATCCTTTAAAGGTAAGTTCAAAGAAAGGGGTGCAGTAATGTAAGCTTTAGTTTTGCATATCGTCCTACCGATTATCTAAGAAGGATCCGCTACTATGAATGTATTCTGCAGCTGTTTCCTCTGATATTTGCATAGCGAATAAATTCATGATAAATTCTGATAATCTGTGTAAAAAAAAAAGGAAAGAAGTAACCTAATGCCGTTTGGCGAATGGCGAGTTGGGAATACGAAGGGACCGCTAGATTTTTCGAAAGGATTAGTATCTTGTCCTCAACATCTTAGATCCTAATCTAATCTCGTGGGCATCACGGAAGAATTCTATAAAAATAAAAAGAAAGATTTTATAGGTGAGTAGGATTTGTCGGGACTTTCTCAGTTATTACAAATTCGCTTTGACTTTCTCAGGTATTGCAACTTCCCTATAACATAAAATATTTAAAAAAGGTTTAAATTTAGGTCTTGATTTGTAGCTATCACACATGAATGAATAGTAGTAATTGGTAGTAGTATTAGTATTAGTAGTAATACCAAGAAGTAATTGGTTTTGGAATTAATTATATAAAGCTAACTTCTTTTTTATATATATATAAATATTAAGTGACCTTATTCCCAATTAAATAGTTAAGTTTAAATTTAATACTCAAAGGTCGATTAAGGAAAAGTTGTAAATATACAAATATATATACACATGTAGTTTTGCCTTTAAAATTATTTGATGTTCACCTATCCATTTTCTATTAAACTTATTTAATTATCTTTTCGCATTTGTAAGGAATGCGAAGTATGTCAACAAATCTTTCGAAACGAATTTGTAAGCAATGGAAGACCAACCCATTACATGACAAAAAGTGGAGTAATCTAAAATAAACCTTTAGTTGTAACAAAAACTAAAAATTCGCATCCAATTTAATATAAAATAAGCTTTAAACTGAAATAAAATGCTATTCTTGCTTGTGAGAAAAAAATATATATGTACTTTCTGAAAATTTACAAAATCATCCCAAGACATTTTTTTTCTGACGGCGGACGGACAATTTTTTTTTTTTTTTCGATTTCTGAATTCTATATATTGTGAATCGTTAAACCTCAAATTCTGAGGAAGGGTTAAATTTTCGAATTTTCGGACGTTTACAATGGTTCATTATTGAAAATAATAAACCAAAAAAATTAAAGCCTAAATCTGTTAGTGGTACTCAGTATTTCTCTATATACTATATATATATATATACCGATTATTTTATTGTAATTGTATTTTTTTTATTTTTATAAATATGGCAATTTTAATAAATTATCCTTCTTTTTTTCTCCTCTTCAGTTTTGTTATTTTATTTATAGAGTTTACTCGAGTATTTTTTCGGCCACGTTATTACTGATGTAAAGTACATAAAGGATTCGAAATCTCATTTATATGTAACATAATTTCTTTTTTAATTGTTTAAGAACTCTCTACTTTGTCACAAATAAAATCATCCATAAGGACCTCAACCATATGTTTCCGATTTAGCTCAATCGAGATACCTATCCTTCCATAATAAACTTCTGAACCATCCGAACCCTCTTGTTTCCAACCTTGCTTCTTCTTCTATTCCTGATAACCCTCTAAGGCGTCTGAAAAGAAGATGGCCTCGGGACCTTTTACTATAGAAATATAATTGGAGTTCTACCAATGGGTAGTTTCTCTTCATGTTGTACATGTCATGTTACTTATATCTTATTTTCTAGTTGTATTTATTATTTAATACAGTTGTACGAAACTAATAAATAATCAGATCTAAGTTTTTCTGTTTTACGATAGTTTTCACATCAACGTTAGGTCGCATATGAATCTCCTCATTCCTGACATTTCATTGACAGGCTAAGCATGCGTGGGCGAATAAAATACCTATGAACTACACATCTGGAGACAGCGGAATGAGGTTGCCTCCAAAATATTCCGACTCGGTCTTGGGAGCATCTTTTTTTTCGCTAAACGTTCTTCACTATCATATTTCACGGCTATCCTCGAGATAAATCTGAAACAGGAGATATTCGACTGTCGGAGGGTCATAATTTTTTTTCCTCTTCGGGGTTCGGGGGGAATTTTAAACTGTTGCCGAGTCCCGGTGGATCGGGGTCACGGTGGAGATTCCTTGCCAGATCCGAGCACGGCGGAGTTCCTCTTTACGATAACCCCTCTCGGTTTGGTTCGACTAATGGAGGAAGGCCTTTTATATAAATAAGGCTGGAGGGGACCGTAACTTATCATCCGATATGGACAATTTATATCGGGACCATTATCTCCAGTCCTGAAAAGTCTCCAGATAAAGATTTAAGGAACTGTTATCAGCTGAGGATGAGGTGTTTATTGAATATGAGCATTTATGAATTTCGGTGACAATAATTATACAAAAGTCATAAAGAGTGATATCCGTGAATTAATTTATTCCTCATTTAGTTTAGAATACTGTTTATGAAAACTAAGTTATGTTCTTATATATGGTGTCTTCAAGGAAAATATAAGCCTTTCTACTTTCAACAATTTTTTATTCTACTTCCGACGATGTTTCGAGCTGATTAGCTCATTATCAAGTCATCAAAAACATTTTTTTATATACTATAATGTATTTCAATTTATAATTTCATGAACAACTGTTGAGTAGTAAACCAATTGTATATATAGTACATTGCATCAATTAATGCGCAAAAATTTAAGGAAGATGGTGACGAGAAATATAGTTATCTGTGACAATTGATGTACTTCTAACAGTGGTTCATGAAATGCATTATACTATATAAAAAAATGTTTTTGATGACTTGGTAATGAGCTAATCAGCTCGAAACGTCGTAGGAAGTAAAATAAAAAAATGTTGAAAGCAGAAGGGCTTATGTATTACTTGAAGACACTATTGAGTGCCCTTGAAAAATTCTACTTTAGTAACTAAATATAAGTTACGTTATGGTTTTTATAGGTAAAAGTTCTACGCGAGTTAAAGAATTTTACTTGAATATAAAATAATACTGAAATTGTGCTATGAAATAAGAAGTATAGCTATTTATTTATATATCCTCCTACTTTTCGGAAGCAATAAAAATGGGATTAAATATGACTAATTAAACGAAGTTTTTTTTTTTTTTTTTTTATGAAACTTTTAGTTAATTTTCTTACTTTTTCGAAAATTCGATGAATTAATTGCAATAATAATTTCAAAGGCCAACATTACCTGTTGAAAGAAAATAGCATAACTTGAAACATAGCTCCATAAGACCGTTAGAAAAAAATCTAATGTTCATTTTGCACCGGATAACGTGTGTTTCAAGTGCGGAAAAATAAAATTACCCATCTCAAATGTTTAATATAATACATAAAGATCATAAAGTTCTGTCTTAATAAATATATGGCTATATTTAGGCAACGCGTCGTGACGTTTAGTGTTTTTTCTCATATTCATGGCCTCTAATGAGGAAAATCTGGTATGGTGCTGCCATCAGACAACTTTCAGTTATTACCCATCTTTTAGCAGAAATGGGTATTTCAAAACTAAAGAAAAATAAAATAAAAATTACAGACAGTATAAAATATATTTTAAAACAATTAATTACATGTTTGCCACAGCCATCTATAGTATTATACTTATGTTTTTTTTCCACTAACCGTTTCCTTTATCGATTACATATTTTAATTATATAATTTGATTATAATAAATAATGAATCGATTACTATACCAAACACTTGTTAGGTTTGGAAGCTTTTCCAAGCTTTCGGTCAAACACGGCTTCGCGTTCGCTTATCCTCGGTTCTCTATTACGATCTCTTACATTCGCTTTAGTTAATAATAAAATTCTTTCATGTATTATATTTAACCATTTTTTATCAGATTACATTGCGAAATAGTGAATTATTCGAAAATAAAATTAATGATACTATTGAGGAAGAAATTAGGCACTTAAGTCTTGTTATAGACAATCAATGAGAATAAGACCTACATTATATTAAAAACCTCTTAATTTTTCACTTAATTTAATCAAACATTTGTAAAATCGATGATATAACACTTCCGGTTATCCGATTTTGACGAAATAATAATAACATCCAAGGCACATACAAAGCTTAAATATGCAATTTCATTTTCCTACAACTTTTGTTTTTTGAATTAGACTGTTAAAAACACACACAGACCATTTTGCTGGATTTGGTTATTGAGACTTATGAGACCTCAAAACATGTATTTTCTTTAAAAACTAAAATTTGAAAATCTCTAAGATCGCAATACTTTCTCTTGCTAAATACTATATATATAGTATTGATAAGTGAAAGTAAAAATTAGATAAATAAACCATTTCTAAAAAATGGAATGAAATTGCCAATAATTAAAATACACTTTAACTGTTATATTATCACTGAATTAAGTACAAGAAAACAAGAAACGGTCATTTTTCATTTTTCAAATACAATTTTTTTTTAAATTTATTTATTGAGTATTACAACAATCTGTCACTTGGACATTAATTATAGTGGGATAGGATAAAATTCACACTATATGTACAAAAATATAAAATAAATAGAAGCAAAATAAAAATAAATAATAATCAAAAAGTATATATATATATATATATATATATATATATATATATATATATATATATATATACAATAAATAAAATAAAATAACCTAAAATTAAGAAATTGTACACTATTTACAATCAGGCGAGGAAACTCCGAGAAAGGCTTATCCCTCCAACTATAGAAGGAAAAGCTGGACTCCAGGAGAACCCTGCGCTACTCTCTCAACCGCATCACTGGTACTTAAGCCAGCGGAGGTTGATCGAGAGCACGGTTATACAATATCTAGAATCATATTTTACATTTTAATATTTATAAATGTAAGTTTATTATTTTGTTTTATTTATTTATTTTTGTATAGTGACTTAAAACTATAAGACCCGACAGAGCTGATAGCATTAACGTACTCACTGGATTTGGTATGAGGAGGTAATTTATATTTATGCCTTCGCCTTGTGGAGGTTTGCCCGATAAACTTCCATATCGGTGGAGCAGGGTATATAAGCCAGGAGCGGTTATGTACCCTACTAAGGTTCTATTAGCCTTTGCGCCGACATATGCGTATAATAAAGGTTGATGATTGTGGTACCCTGCGGAACACCCTGGAAAGAGGAGCATACCAGACTTGATAAATACCCCTTCTTGAGAGGCGTGTCAGTGAAAAATTCCCTTCCGCTTTTAGAAGTGTGAGGCAGAGTGGTTTAGTGCCATCGCAGCCTTTCCAACATTTACCCAAGCCAGTCTGCCTTTTATGGACCAAGGGTATGTCGGTGATCGTGGGTCTGCGGCTCCCCAACGCCGCTGCGGTTTTCCAGGCGTCGTAATACTGGTGAAGTAAAGTGCACCTCGCAATATGTACATTAATTTAAAAAGATATTTCCATTTTTAAAAAATAATAAAATTCCAATTAAATAATAAATTACAATATAACTGAGTCTCGGAGTTTCAAAGGGAACCCCAGTAGATTTTTATGAAAATTAAGATAATTATCGATTCCCATGTAAAAAAACACCTGGAATCTGTTCGTGCAATTATTATTATTTTTTTTAACGAACTTAAATAAAAAATTCAGATTATAGCTATAGCTTTATCCTGTAAAGGATAACTTAATATGAAGCTGTGGATGAAAAACTACGAAAATAAGGAAAAGCGTTTTGATAAAATTATAAGAAAAAAAACTAACAATTTGTGGATGTGAAAAGAATGACAAACAACAAAAGAAATAATAATTTAATTTGAACAAAATCTGTCATTGGACAATAAATTATAACAATATTTCTAATGATGGTTTATGACTAATGTTGTTTTTCTTGTTTTGGAAGGTTTTTGAAAATGTATATTAGGGACGAAATGTTAAAATAATTGTTAAAAAGATTTTTTTTTAAATAAAAACTAGTGTTAAACGAGGACTTTTATGTATAAACGTTAATGGTGTTTGGTATAATATAATGATCAAATTGAGATCCCACAAATAAATGAACAACGTTAATAAGTTTCTGAAGGATTTAAAAAATAAAATATTGAACAGCTTTTTTAACCATTTTATTCAAATAAAATTAAAAATAAATTGATATTATTGTTTTTTTTTTTTTTTTGTTCTTCTCTATCTCGCCCTTCTTCAGGCTATACGGGATTTTCCCGGACCAGAGGGTGAGGGCGGGAATTTAAAATCTCCTCTGGGACCGGGACGCGAACTCGTGACTATTTTCATATCATAGAATCATATATCCGGTTGCCGGGCAACGGCGGTGCAGTGCACACGCGTTAGCCCATTCGGCCACCCCGCCCTCTGATATTATTGTGAAAAAAAGTATTAATTTTTTGTAGTACAATTTTTATAATTTTTTCTCTCCGTATCTTACACCATTTTTTCTCTCCAACACAAACCCCAAGTAAACTTTTTTTGTTTATAACCGTGTCTTAAATTGAAGTTTAATTCTTTTCAAAAGTGGCTCTATTTAAGTTTCAATGGTTTTGAATTACTATTCAAATAATCAATTTATTTTCGGAAATATATCAAACAAATAAAGAACTTCTTGATTCGTTTCCTAAAAATAAGATATTTCAATAGGAATAGGAAATATAATTTTTCGTCTTTCCTGAAAAAAAAATTAATCATGATTAGGATTCACTTTGTAAATAAAGGACTCACCTGTAATGCTTAATGCTACCTTATATTTCATGTGTTTATTTTCGAAACCTTTCAACTAAAAATTGCAATATTTATTCTTTTACCCCTAAAGATTTCTTAGGTTATTATATTTAATCAATAGACTATTAAGGTTTTTTAATGCATCACTTTACTCCCATAGTTTTAATTCATCAATATAACCTCTTTTTTTTTTTTCATCTTTATTTCAACGTTTCCGCATTATAGCCATTTTTAAGTATTTTTATAAAACAACAGTCACGTTTTATAGGTAGACTGTGCAATCATATTGAAAGTAAGAAAAAACTCCCTTCTTTTTACAGCGTCATATATCTATGCCTCAGTCTAATAACATATGTTCATTTATAATAATTAACCAAAACATGAGTACATTACTAAGTGCTGTACTTTGGTAATAAAAGTCGGATTTTGATTCCATTTCTTTTTTCTTTTTTTTTTTTTTTTTGCTATTAGAAAAAATGAATACTTTTTGAGTTATTCGCAAATAAAGCTTCTTTATTTTCTATCTTTTATCTTTTCGCCTGACGTTTTTGGGAGATGTGAATAAAATGCTTCACTTCTCTATGAAACATCTTTTCGTTTGATACATCCATTATAAAATCCATCTCTCTTTAGAGCCGGTTAAGGGAAACTACACTGCGAAAAACTACCGTATTATAAATAAAGATAATACAGAATCTTTGTTTATTCGCTTAACGGTAAAATATGTGTAATTATTATTATTAAAGATTGTAAAGATGATATTTCAAAACCCAGCCATCCTCATAATACAAACATATGATATTTTGAGTTTAATATTACAATTATTGTACTCAGTTATAGATAATTCCCTGCTGTTCAAAACCTCTTTCACCTTTCCTAGATCGATTCCTCTTACTCTATGATCTTCTCAGCGTTGTCTAAGGAAGTTATTAACTGAGTCATCACGGAGAGTAGTGGCTTAGAACGATGGCATTGACCCCTGGGATTAAGCCATAAGTCTTTTTTAATTATTTTAAAAGAGTTACTGTTACGACTGGACGGTTTAACCGAGCGCTTTAGAACTTAAATTTTTACTCCTGCCGGGAAAGGTGCTTATTTAGAGACATTTTTGTAACATAAAGCGGATTTTTCTCGTCTTAATGACGGTTTTAAAATACTGCCTGTGATTTCATATTTCGTGCTCTTTGGAGAATCGTCTTGCTATGACCCCTGGTACCTGAAGAGTTTGTTGCAATACGATATTTTATCTATAATGACCGATAAAATCATGGAAAATAAAAGTATTGAATTGGCTTATTCAATTAGTTTTGAAAATGTTGTAATCTTTGGACGTGTGCCATTTCAAAATTTCGATCACATTTGAGCATGAATATTTTCGTTAAAAGCAGTCTTTGTTATAGAAAGTTTTTAATGTGAGCACCAACATAATCATCGACATAAACATATTTACGTCATTGATAAAAAACATATTATTTATTTTTCTCATCAGAGTTTGGGCTCTATATCGTCACTTGTAATAATTTATTTTATATAATTGTATTGGTCAGTTTCTTGCTTTTAAATCACTTGATGAATGAATGATAAATCAACCGGAGTTGCTAGAAAAAACGTGTTTTGTGCGCACAGTGAGCAAAAGTCAACCTCACAATTGTTATCCATTCAATGCTCGTTGTTTATTACGATAGTTGAATAGTCCAAAAACAGTATTTCAAGTTTTGGAAAGTAATTTATAAACACTTTGTAGACCTTTGTTATGATGGAACAAGTTTTACTTTATTATCGCACTGTGTTCTTTCATCGATTTTCGACAATTAAGTGGCTCCTGTGTTCTTATTTATACAACTTCACTGTATGGATGCGTACTAGCATGTTTTTATAAGAATATTCCACGAGAAAAAAATATTTTACTGTTTTCTGTTGTTATTTTACGCAAATAATGCCTAGTGACATAAATGTGACTGCAATGATTTAATTTTAAATTACTCAAATAATGATAGCCAATTTCAGAATGGTTTTCTAGAACATAGATCAAGTCAAAATATGATTAATATTTGAAATTAACGTTTGACAATAACAATCTTCATTCCTCCCTGGTAGTCTCCTTATGCTTTATAAATAACGGGATTTTCTATTCTTCTTGTTAAGATTCTTCTTGTCAGATCTCTTCTTCCGAGAGGAGTGCCCTGGGAAGTGGAAGAGAGACCGATTTGTCAGGCAGCGGACCCCTCGACCCGCCGGTGGCTGTGACCTCTGATCCTGTTAGTGGTCCGAGTAAACCAGATGGCATCTCTAGGAGTCCTTGCTGTTCGTTACGTGTTTCGTCGGTCCAGTCACGCGGTTTAAGGACCAAAAGCCAGGGACCGCTGGGAGAAATTGTCCAGGATGATGTTGGTTGTCGCCTGATTGGGCTTTTCATTAAAGCCAATCCTGTGCTTCCTTCAATGGCGGCCTCATCTTCTGTGGTCCCACATTCCTCAAAGCTATGACTAATCTCTTCTTGAGTCTTTATCCGAATGGCCGGTCATGAATCCGTCGAATCTATCGAACGGGACTTCTCAAAAACATTAATATCCCTTTTTTAAAAGTTCCTCTAATAAATTACTGGAACATTCTAGTGACTTTATTTTTTGAGAAATCTCCAACTCTTTCAAAATTAAAATACAACCAGTAAATGGTGAGCATAGACATATAATGACATTAAAATACTTGAAGAGAAAGTACCCAATGGTAGCACACTAATAAATGTTCTTTTATTAGCAGATCCCGAAGCCATCTTCTTTTTAGACGCCTTGGAGTATTATCAGGGATTATCCAAGAGAAAGTTAGGTTAGAATCGACAGGTTTGGATGGTTCTCAAATTTATTATGTGCGAATCTCATTCGTGTTAAATCAGATACAAATGAAACATTAAGATAGTTATGAGTGGATTTTTTATTTTGAATTACGAAGGATTTTAGATTGTAAAGATTGGATGCAAGAGGAATACGAATGATTAGTGGAGCCCCATAGCTTTACTTCGTAACTAAAATCTGTTGTAATTAATTCGAAGCTTAGATCATACATCTAATGTGTCCTGAAATAGCCCGAAACCTCCAACGGTTTCTGTTCTTTAAGTCTAGTATATGGATTCCCAAGTTAGATGTTTGTACAGGTAAAATCCTAGGTATAAAATCTGATCAACAGGGATAAGTGGAGTATTATTAAAAGATACTTAGTAAATTAGATCATATTTTTACGACTAAAGGTAAAAGTGATCTAATGGGACTTATTGAAATTTATTTTAATCCTCCGGTATTGACAACATTCTTTAAGGATTCGCCATTCTGATTGAAGAGTTTGGGATGTAATGGTCTATCATTATTAACTGATTAGACCCAAAGGGACTTCGAGTTGGAAGCATTTTTTTATTATTTTTTTTATTATTATTAAAAACTATTTCTTATATTTCTTTACCTAATTTAAAAGTAAAGAATACCAATAACAGCTTTCTATAAAGTTTGATTTCGGTTCAATATTTTTATAAATGTGTACTCATTTAAATATTTTTACAAGCTTTCTTTATTTTCCCTGCCTAGGCGCATTCAATGACCAGAAGTTTCGCTAAGGGTATAAAACTATACAAAACTGTAACAATACAATAATATAAGATAACAATGTACGTACATTATAATACAAAATAAAATATAGTATATAACAAGAGTGCCTAAAAACCTGACAACCACGGGTCTCCATAATCCTACTTACCCCCAAGGGTAATCATTTCATATTCAGCTGAAGTAACTTATAATTTTAGTTTGGATATCTAATCCCCCTTATGATACCAACGCACAAAATATGGTATATAATATTATATACAATATAGTATAAACGAAATAAATAAAATTTAAAAAAATAAACAATAAAATTATGTACAAAATAAATACTTTTTTTTTTATTATTATTTTAATGGAATTTACAACTGTATTACATAGAAAATACAATAAGTAAATGTAAAATTGGTAACATGACGAGAAACTACCCATTGGTAGAACTCAAATTAAAGTTCTATATTAGAAGATCCCGAGGCCATCTTCTTTTCAGACGCCTCGGAGGGTCAAAATAAATACAAAAGTAAAATACTGCATTTACATGAAGTGAGATGCGTTTCATTTCGGCTCATAAGTCACGTGAGATCTCTCTGGGGATTCTAAGGCAAATCTGACAAAACAGTTAATTACACTTTTTATTTGATATTCTTTCTCCTCACTGAGGAGAATATGATGTGTGAAACAAATACTATACTAGTATTTTGAGGGACTATGAGACAGGATGGCCGACACGGATAAAATGTAGCAAAAACATCATCCGAAATCGTGGAGCTTTCATCTTACTTAGGAATCAATCTGGGATTATGCATAGGTAAAAATGTTAGCCACCAATATTTATGAGCGTTGAGCAAAAATGTCCTCTTGAGAGCGCGAGTTATGATTTGTTGCTCTTGCAGGGATTCGCCACTTCGTGGATATTTACAATAATGATATGTTTTTATTGCCCAAACAATAGTAAGCAGAGCAATCTCTCCTACATTGACGACTCCTTTACAGAATTCTTGTCCCCCATTAGCTCAAGCTGAAGGCGAGGGAAATGTATTAACCTGTCAGCCCTCTTCCTCCCCTGACCACAAAAAGGCACCCTGAGGCCCGACAAAGGTGTTACCCTATTTCGGATCAATGGAGTTATCAGTCAATCCAGAGCGGACCACACGCACTAAGGCACAGGCTTAGTGGTTAGGAGGTTTCGTCCCTGTCTAAACCAGCTTATTCACGCCTCGCCATGCCGCTGCCTATTAGTCGTGCTACGATTTAATTATTCATGACAGTTGAAAGAACACGAACACAGATTAGGGTATTCCTGAACTGTTCTCTTCTCCAACTGACGAATGGGACACTTAAATTTCCTTTTTATTTTCTCCTTCACGTAATCTGGTAGCTTTGTGAGACATTTATCCCTGATTATTTGTGTTTAATTCATTACTTGAGATGTGACAGAATTCATCAGAAAGATATCTAAATATTTTTTTTAAATTCTGAAATCCACACTTTGTTTAAAACATTCCATTCTATTGTACTTTAACTATTATCTTATTGGTACTAAAATTTACATTGACACCGAGCTAATATAGTAATAAATTTTTAGTAATAATAAGAACACTCAATTTAATCTCAATAGTCCTACTTCATTTCTTTATTCACACCAACGTTTCAGCTCTTAGGGAAAGGTCAACATTAACTTACTAGTCAGATTCATCTTCACTTTAAATTCACATTTACAATGTTTACAAGATTTACTTTCTACTAATGTTTACAAGGGAAATTTAGTACATATAATTGTAGTTTTACAAAATCGGTTCTTCCTTTGAAAATGGCATAAGAGCTGAAACGTTGGTGTAGAAAAAGAAATAATGGAGAACTGTTGTATTTTGTTATTTCTAATAAAGTGAATATTTATTCAACCTAACATACAAGTTTAAATATACATTAATAGTATTTTTTGTTTTTCGATTTCTGAAATAACATGTCTTCTTTACCACAGTGCAAGGAGGTTTCACTTATAATGAATTGAAAATTGAAGCTCTTGTACCTTTGAAGTTGTTTACTTATGTTCGCACTGTTGGTGTTATCTTACTCTTAAAAATTCTTAAGTTGAAAGTTGAATCATAAGTGTGATAAAAATCTGCACATGCTGGACATGTAGATTTATTTTATTTGATTTCAGGAAACAGATATAGAATTTTTCAATTCAACTTGGATTCCCTATCTTAATAATATTATATAATAATAAGTTTATTTAAATGACATTTACAATTTACAAAATGTTCATAAAAATCGGTCATAGTTTGGTACAACATTTCACAGTAAAGGTAATCTTAAAATTATAAACATTAATAAGATTCATTGTTACTTGACAGTAGGAAAAATTATAAAATACCTACCTTAAAAAAAATAACATAAGTAAATAAATAATACTGATATTGTAAATTAAAATCAGCATATAAATAAAGTCAACAATAAAAATATATAGTTTATATTACATATGTTAAATAATGTAATATTATGTGCAGTTTTATTTTAATCAGTTTTATTCAAGTAGAATATGTTTTGTACGTCTGTTTTTGTATTTTCTTAAACTTTGCTTATAGTAATGGCCTATTGTTTTAATTAAGATGTTTACGGAAGTGTTTGTTGAGTTGAAAAAATTCTCCGTCTGGGAGTATATGAATTGTTCAACTGTCTGAAATTACAAATCGTTTAACATTTTGGTTATTCTTGTGTATTTGAAATAATCCTTTACGATTCTCAAACAAAGATTTTGTATTCTTTCTATTTTTTTATAGTTTGAGTTACATGTGTGACTCACGACAAGCATATGTTATTAAAGGGTGTTAAATAATTTTGTTTTTTATTGAAAGAGAAGATTGTCTTCAAAAATAGGAATCCATTGTACTGATAAGTTTTTTAGCTGTACCACATTTGTTGTTGATATAAGATGTGAGTGTTAACTTCTTAATTAACCGCAGTCCAAGATAAGTAACGAATTTAGCCCAGATCATTGGCTCAATCTTCGTTTGCCTTCGTTTGGTGAACATTATTGCTGCTGTTTAGGGTTCGTTTACTTTTATTTTCCATTTCTTATAGTATTTAGTCAGTCTGGTAAATAAAGATTTAGGTCTACTGTGTCGATTCTGTAGGAACTTGTGTAAATGGCCGTTTCGTCAACGTACTAGGATCTTTTAACTGATGGGAGTGAAGGAAGGTCGAATACGTACAGGTTAAATGATAAAGACTGCTGATGGGAAATGTTTGAGTGATGTAGGGTTCTTTATTAAGGTCTGAAAGAATTTCCCCATTAAGTGTCGACTACGTAAATGAGTAACGGAGAAATTTAATACTTGAAATAATAAAACTAATCTTGTTTGGCTTCTAATTAATTAAGTACTTTTTACAATTACTATTAAGTAAAATATTGTGTTTTTTTGTTTGTTATTCATCTAAACTCGGCCATAACTTTGATAATTCGCCGTAAACCTATGACCTCTTGTCCTACAGTATCCTTTAATAATAACCCCCTTACACCTGTTGAACAAATCCGATACCTTGGACTCCACTTCGACAAACGTCTAACTTGGAATCCACTAACCAGACTGAAACGACAAGAAACCGCTCGACGTTTCCGACTACTCCAACACTTACTAGACAAACGCTCTAAGCTTCCAATTAATTACAAAAGACTCATATACATGACTACAATAAGACCTATTTGGACTTATGGAGTTGAGCTTTGGGGCTCCGCTAAGCCATCGAATTCCTCTCGTATCCAATCCTTACTATCCAAAATCCTTCGGAAAATCCTGAATGCTCCTTATTTTGTCACCAATAAAATAATCCATAACGACCTTAATGTTTCCTATTTGACCCAATCTAGATATCTATCCTTCCATAATAAACTTCAGAAACATCCGAATCCTCTCGTCTCTAACCTTGCTTCCTCTTCTATCCCTAATAACCCTCCGAGGCGTCTGAAAAGAAGATGACCTCGAGATCTCCTATTGTAAATACATTTTTTTTTTTTAAGAGTGCTACCAGTTGGTAATTTCTCAACAAGTTATTTCATGTTATTATTTTCTGTTATCCAATTTACTAAATGTATTTTATTTATTAATACAGTTGTAAATGTCATAAATAAAAAAACTAAAAAAAAACTTTGATAATATTGATTCAAACGTTTTGGAAATGGTGTCATTCGATCAATAAACGAAAAATATTATTACAAACAATACTTTACTCTAATTATTCTACTCAAATGATTTGGCAAATTTTTCTCCCCTATAATACTGATCCCATTTCCCCTTAGAAAGATTTCTCCTCCCCTCCTCCCCAGGAATCGGAATTTAGGGTTATTTTCTCAGTGGTATTGATTTAAAAAAAAATAACTTTTATTAAAATACAGTTTAATAATATAATCTAGGAGTATTATTGCAAACAACTAGCTGTAGTTTCGAAAGAAAAAAAACAAATAGCTTGTATGACAATCAGAACTAATGATAGAGATACAGATGGTAAGATAATGAAGTAATCGGGCCATAGATCGCTACGCCTCGACGGCTATAGTAATGCCCGCCCACATCTCACCGATCCACAAATATAGCGCTGTTCGTGATTGGTGTTTGTTAAACTGCGAGACCGTTTTCAGCGAAGATAGTTTAAAGTATCAAAGTCTGGATAAGGATTAAACGAGCTTGTAAAATAGTCCAAGGGTCAAGCTTGAAAGCACCAGGGAACGGAATGATAGATTTTATCGTTTAGTGTGAAATGTTGGTTAGGTTGAGGTGCATTAAGTTGTAAATAATAGTTAGAAAAGTAAAGTATTAATAACCAACATTTTTAAAGAACAACAGCTATAAACTTCTTGATGAAAAGAGTGGAAAAAACAAAACAAAATTAATTAATTGAAGAATGCAAAATTTTTGCAGATGGTTTATGTTTACTTAAGACGAAATCAGCTGTCATAATCTTTTCTGGTACATGATAAATTTTTGAAAAGTAAAAAGGGATCAAGAGGTGGTTGACGACTTCTCAAGGTTGGTACTGAAAAACAATTTGCCTGAATTATGTAATAACTTCCGTATGTTTAATTAAATCAATCCAAACTACTCATTTTGTATACATTTTAGAAACAAAAAAATAAAATAAAAATATTCTCAAAAATGTCAAATGATAATTATTCTCATAATATATATTTTATAAATTTGTAGACTTAATTAAAAAAAAAAAAGAAAAGCGTGGTTTAAATGAATCATGACTAAAGTTGTCTACTCGTTACAGAAAGAAGCCCATCACAGAAAAAATAAATTAGAAAATACAAAAATAAATAATAGTGATTTTGAACGAAAGGTTTTGGTTTATGATTGGATAAATATTGGTCCCTATAAGTTGAAAATGTTAGTTCCTCCCTCCCCCCCAGAATTAAATCCTGAATCCGCTACTGGTTCCATGGCAGCGATATAACAAATTGGCATGGTAAAATGGAGTATCATATAGAAGAGTTCAAAAGAAAACAAAGAATATCGAAAGGTTTTTTTTTCCTTTTTTATTTCTAGAAAGACGCCCAAAAAACGTTGTTGTTAAAAAGGAGGTCTGTTTGTTTGTCTGTTTTATGTTTAGGTTAGTCTTTTTATTCTTAACTCAATATTAACTCAAGTTTACTATACAGTTCACCATATATTAGGCAGCCTTAACAAAATATAGTGGAAGAAAAAATGTTAATTGAACTATGGAATGCCAGCTTGAAGCAGACGGGGATAGTGAAGTAAAAACCTAAAAAAAACAGACTATATCTACAATTCTTATAAATCGATCAGTTATAAATCAACTGCTAGTACTCTTGGTATGGATATGAATCAAAAAGGTTTGAGAACCATTGATCTATAAAATTCAAGGTTCAGGGAATGATATAAAATTGTTACCAGTAATATTGACCGCAAGTCAATTTTCATCTACCAAACGAGCTGCATCTCTTTTCGCGTTCAGTAGTAGTTCAAGAAGGGATAGATTGATTGAAGCTATTTTGTTTTATGAGTCTGCTAGCAGTATTGCGACTGATCTAGACGATGGCTGTGATCGTTTGGTTCTCTTATATTGATATGCAGGGAGTACGTGTTTTATAATAACCGGACGCGATCACAAATCACTCCCCCTTACATCAGGATGGTTGGTAACCTTTTGCAGACATCTCTATCCTATTGTTTTGTTTATTTACGGCACAGGATTATTTGCCCTATGCTTAACCACCAATCTGGATGACTAAGCAGTTATTTGTTAGACACAGAGGTCCCTCACCTTCCTGTGAATCTTACAGGGGTATATCTTCGACCCTTTGGGGGAATCGAACACGCGCCGTAATGGTGTAAGCAATCGAGTAAGGACTGCACTTATTTATGTTAATTTATTATAAATGATTTATATTTTAAATTGGTAGCATATAATTTTTTTCAGGCGCCTTGCTCGACTTGCTCGACTACCACGGCCCTTGTTAGCGAAAACTAAATCGTCGAATCATATCAAAATATTGTTCCCCTACTTTCTTCCGTAGCAGCGACATATGGTATATGAGAGTCTCATTCATATATCACTATCTACTTCCCATTGGCTATAATTTATGTAGCTCCCTCACCAATAGAAACATTGAGTATATGTTTCCCCGTATAGCCGGATCCGGTTGGACTATTAATCTCGAGCCACCTTATTGGATATCCTCTTTGGCCATTCTTTGAAGATGCCGCTTCTACCTTTCTTAATTAATTAGAATGGGCCTTAGCTATGGTAACTCATTCATCTTTGCCCAGTTTCGAATATCTTATCTATTTTACGTCATGGAAGGATACATTTTAATCTGATCATATAGTCCTACAGTTAACGTCATATATCTTCACCAGTCTTGAAGAATTGTCTGTTATATTTTTATTCGTTTTAATTAAGTTCCTTAAAAAAAAACCAAAAAAAAACCAAGGTGTGTGAGGAGGTTAATAATATGATATGAAATAAAAGTTATAAGTAATAGCTCATTATAAAGAGAATAAAATGTTGAACATTTCTCTCGCTCACCGTATGCAGGTCCGATTTTTAGTTTCTGAGATATTATAATGCATATCTTCTATAAAAGTCGTTATCATTTGGTTTGGTAGAGAAATGTAAATCTCTTTTTTTTTTGGTTGGCGCTGCAGACCATGAAGATCTTTGAGTGGTCTCCTACACGACATCCCGATTCCCGATTTAAAGTACGAGGTAGGATCATCAATCCTACACCCGGTCGGTGTGAATTGCCTCCAGTAGGCTGGCGGGGCTCACATACTCGGGAGGAGGAGAGGAATCTCGGGCCACGTGGCTTTTCTTTGTTTACTGTCACCCATCCCAAAGTTAACACCACGCTCGGCGTTGCTTCACTTTGATTATACACCGCAAGGCTACCCAAGCCCCCTAGAAATTTAAATACATAGGATCAATATTTAATAGAGAAGATACATCCACCAATGATATTGACAGAAGAATTGGTGAAGGAAGAAAGGTCACAGCACTACTCAACAGTATCCTTTGGATTAGCCCAGTACAAAGATATTAGCCCAGTACAAAGAAGCTAATATACAAGGCCATAATAATAAGAGCCAAATACGAGATATGCCTCGGAAACTTAGGATATCAAGTCGTAGTTTGTACAATAACAAACTGTTAGCAGTTACACATCGGAAATCTGACTGATCAATCTAATTCGCACTCCACAAAAAAGTACAAAACGCATCTAAAAAAGTTTTCTCTTCAAAAATCATTTAATAGTAAAATAAATAGAATATCATATGTAGATTCAAAAATTAGTACACTATGTTCTGGAAACGTTCGCTCGATTCTCACAATAGTTTCATAAGCATCTACCACATATAGTAGTGTTGCCGTGACGTAATAGTTGGACCCCATGTATCCTCCAGACTTGGAAGGGGATGTGATGTGGTCATCTGACCAATTCCTAACCATTAATTACTGGTGAGCCGAACGTCACCTTTGGTTAGTGACTGCTTTCACATGTCAGTCATCATATAGCGGCCCGGCCCTCTTAAGTAATGTTCATTTCGTTCTCGTTGTATAAGGAACAGAGAACTTACATTAATTAAAACTGTATGATTGCTATACGTGATATCTGAGCTATTCGTAACAGGTTATCTTCTTTCATCCAACTTTCTCTCCATAAGTTTTTTAAAAATGGCTTCTCGCTTATATTTTCTATTACTTTTTGTTTGCTTGGTAACCAGGAATAGTAAATGAGTAAAGAAATTAATGAAATCCATATCTTTCATATTTCTAAAGGAGCCTTTACAAATTGATCAAACTATACCTTGCATTTGCATAAATGGGGTATTTGGCTTGGCTCGCACACGTTTCACTGTGTTCGTGGCTGTTCCGAACCTGTCAATTTTTGGGCAACAACCCAAGGAAGCAATTTAAATACCACTTAAGATAGTGTTCCTTGGAAATTCAAATGGTATTTTATTTTGTTTTTTGTACATTTAAATGATTTTTTTTTTTACCTTTTTTAAAATAAAATTAGTTTAAACCTAAATGCTTCTCTCGAGGACGAACTTTTAAATTTCAATTATTATTATTATATTTACTAACTTTTTTTTTTTATACTGAGAGTTCACAGGTTTTTGTTTAATTTGTGGATTCTGGGAAACGTGCAACCCCGCCTTAATAGTTGTTTAAAGCTGTTATTCGTTCATTCCCTTTAAAGTGAGATCATATAGAGATCATATCATGTAATCTAATGTGAAGTGTGGTGGACCTTCATGTTTAGATTTTTAAATTATATTTCTGATTATTCTTGTTTATTCTTTAAGTTTATCATGTACTAAGTTACTTTATTCAGTATTTTGATCATTATCTCGAAAGATATTGGATATAGGCGAAAGGAATTGAAATAATATTTCTTGTATCGAGAGATTTAATCTCGCCAGATTTTTCTAAGAGCAGGTAAAATCTGTTTTGTATTCCCAGCGACATAGACCACAGCCAGGTGTATATTGGAATCCCTCGTAAATAATTCTTTCTGAGGCCTCTTGGAGGTCCCTCCTCCCCCTCCCCCACCGTCGTCCTCCATCCGGATTCGGGACACGTTCCTCCCGCTTATAGGAAAATTAATTCCTGGATGGCTTCTCATCTGTTTGACTGGCTTCCGTCCAGGCTGTGATTGACAGAATCCATCAGTCATTGTTCGCCCGTATATTAATTACCGAAACTATCCATCTTAAAGATGCTTTCAGAATTTTATTGAATACATGCATATGTAAGTATATAGATTATATTTATATGTGAAAAAGTTAATGATATTCAAGTGTCATAAACACTAGTAAACTACTATTTTCAATAAGAGGTTCCAAATAAGTAAACTGCTGCAATATATTTTTCGTATTTACCATATACAATAAAACTTCTCAGTAGTGATTATAATCAAATTTTGTTCGCTATAGGTAAAAGTCCGTTTTAGAGAAACTGGAAATAAAACATAAGAAAATGATTTTTGTGTATTCAATGTTTGTAGAAAGTTGTTTTATAAACTTATTTTGTATCTTAAATTGAACTCATTTTACTTCATGACCGGTTAACTTAGAAAAAAAATTAAAATTAGTAGATTAACATTGTGTTTTATAAGTCACATTAATGGAATCGTTTGTTCATTCAAAAACCCTATTATTTTCAGATTTAAAATTTAAATATATTATCATGAGAAGATATGCTCATATAAAACAGGAATTTGTATATAAAAACAATTAATATTTCTAATTATTTATTGATTAATTATGAATAGTGATCTGCAGTTTTTTATTGAACTTTGAATAATTTAAATATGTTGTTTTCCAAATCGGATTGGATTGATAAAATCAGTGAAATTCCTTTACTGTCTTTTTTTTTCTTCCTAGTAAGGTTAAGGCATGAGCTCGACTAAATCACAGTAAATAGCATGTTAATTGATTGATGGCGAAACATGTAGTTTTAGGAAATTATTTTTTCGATTTACATTTCCGCATTTCCTATTCCTATTCATGTTCACACAGTTCGTTTTTTTCTTCAAAATATCACTATGCAATTTTTATTCATTTTTTTAAATTTTAATTGAACGGTTGAATGTTAATAACTAATTTTTATTAAATACCAAGTATGAGAGTATGAACTCTAGTTAATGAGAGCACTTTAATTAACAGAGAGCGAGTTGAAATGATGATCAAATCTGTATAATTAATAAGATAAATATAATTTGATATTGAAGATTATATATTAAAATTTCATATTAAACTACTTTTTATTACTCTTGAAATATTACATATGGCCTCTTGCCTAACCAGTAATCTTTTATTTATTATTCGGCTTCCAGAGTTATTATTGTAATAACATTCTTCTATTTATTGTTGATAGAATTCGTTAATTATATCTTCAATAATTACCTTCATTGGCTTTTATTATTTCTAATCAATATTTCTTTGTAAAATATGTGATTATATCCATTATAACTATATGATTCATTCAAATAGAAAACATGAGCAATTTATATTTCAAGTTATTTTAAACTGGCCGACTGGTTACAAATCAAGAAAAGTATTTTAATAAAAATTAAATAATTTATCTCTTCCAAATAGCTATACATACATCTAAAATCCTCACGCAAGTCAGTTATTTTTTCTAAAAAAATAAAATCAAAGGTGAAATGGACAGATTCAATAAAAAATTCTTATATGTTTTTGCTTTTCATCCACTTGTACTGCATTTATCATCTTTAGAACGACAGAGATATTAAAAATTGTAAAATACGGTAATGATATTTTTAGATTAACTTCTTAATTCAGAAAAAACAATTAGACCGCAGGATAGTTTATAGTTTATTACATAGGATAGAAACTATGTTTATTTAATGTCTCTATTTAAGGAGATTTTCCGATTAAAGTATTCATAATTTATAAATAAACTAATAATAAGAAAAAGAAATTGGTATATTCAAATTTTTATTTTAATTGCCCCTTAAGAACTTGTTCGTTCCTCTAAATGGTTTTATACCTTTATTATTATCCACAATAAACAGTTAGTATTTTTTATTTATTTTAGTTTTGACGTATATTCGTCTAGGCACGACTCTGTATGGAGTGTCTCTAAAATAATTATCAGTCAAACCGTCGGATCCATTTATTACGATCATTAATCATTTTAATTCACTAAATTTTATCGTTGTTTTACGTTTATTGGGTTTAAGCTTGAACTTGGTGATGTATGGGACTTTAATTAAACTTGATATCACGCCAGACCTAACTGTAGTGCAACCTATATTTTTGTAGTTGATCTGGCCTTTTCTGGTCTATAACGTAGCCAATTAAAACCATCAGTACGCCCACTGTAAAGAAAGGAAATAACAACAATTAGAATCATTGGTCTTAAATGGCTTTTAATTTTCTGTAGAATTCCAGATTACGGCAACAAGCGAGTCAGGCAAGATACTGTTTCTTTACCGTTTACTATCGATTTACTACATCGATTTTATTTTCGATAATTATGTATTTATTAATAAATATTTCTATCATTCTAACAATATAGTATTTAAATCCCTTGTCTTTGTAGCGTTTTATGGTACGTTTGGTAAGTTCACTTATAAATATGTCCGTTCTTATCTATAATTATCGTGTTTATATATTATAATTAAATATATATTATCTTCCCTTATTTATTAAATTGATTTTAGCTGGTCTAAAAGATGATGATAAAATATTGACTAGTTCTTATATAGGCGTGTGATATTTAATAAAAAATTATATTTTTGAGTTTGAAACATCAAATCGTCCATTTTCTTAATAAATAATCTTTACCTAATTTATTTAAAAAAGAAAATTAATCTTAATTTTTTGTATTGTGGCAAGATTTTAAATATAAATCTTGAAATTCAATTATCGCAGTTTTTTCTTGTAAAACTAAAATAAATTGTTATTGCGGTAAATATTAAAATAAAAAATCTGAATATAAATATATATATAGTACCATGCACAACTTTCGGATATGCCCATTAAATAAATCCATAATTTTCATGTATTTACAATTCAGGTAAATATTATTGTGAAATGAATTAAAATAACATTTTGTATTTTATTAGTATTAACATTTTGTATTTTATTAGTATCAAACTCCGAACTAAAATTATCTCCTACTTTTATGTCCACATGCATTTATTTTTAATTGTTACTTTATTAACTTCGTACTGCATTATCACATTATAACCTTTATTAAAAGAAAATAATCTAGAAAGCTTGTTTGCGACATTTCCTGTGATATTTGGTTGTAGAAAAACGGAATGACATTTTCTTAATGTCAGGTATTCTAATAAGCGAACGCTGTGACCTCTATATCAACTTGTCATGACCTTAACCATATTACTCCAGATGAGATTTTAATTCAACTGGGTTGAACGTTTTACTTATATTTTCTACTTAATGAGAAACTGATGGGTTACATAGTTTACATGTAATTAAGCTTTGAATCTATTGTATTAAATATAGCAGTTTAATTTATTATTGTTAGTACAATTTTACAATAAAAAAATATTTTTGATAGAATCGTTTATGAGTGTAGAATACTATTTTATTAATAACGTATTGTATATATTTAAAAAGCATCACAATAACATTGATAAATGTTATAAATAACGGAAAGTAGATTTTTTTAGAATTTAATTTAAATGTTTCGGTTTAAACATATAGGTCACCTTCAGAGCTAAATTACTGATAAGAGATAAATTTATATGTATGATAGCTGTACGCGTTGCTGTGGCTCATTCTGGTTGAATAGAAAAATAAATAAAAAAGAAAGCGGATGTTTGTAATATATTTTATTTCACAATATTTGTGTTCATACAATATAGTTTTTTTGTTCCATTCATTGTATAGATATAGAGACTGATTAGTTTTCCAACTCTAGAATACGTAAGATATAATTGTCCATGTGAGAAGCAATTTGACAATAAATCTCCAAAGAAAAAGTACTAAATGTTAAAAAACATTTTATTTCTACTCAAAAACATCTGATTTTAGTGATCTTTTTTTTTTAATTTGAGGGCATTAGGAAAGATTTCAAATAATCATAATAAATGAAAATTGTGTACTTCTTGAGTTATTCGCAAATATAGTTTTGAATCCATTGTAATTTTTTTTTCCATAGCCAATAGCGACACAAGTTTTCTGGCCGCATTTTCGAAACGAAAAACCGCAGGATAATTAAATGTATATAAAAACACTCTTGAATCCGATGGAAATGTTACGTCAATATATCAAAGCAATTGGTGAAGAAGTTTCAGAGATTAGCGGTTTTGAACAAACGAAAATTTACATTTTTATTATATATATATATATATATATATATATATATATATATATATATATATATATATACATACACACACACACACACACACACACACACACACACACACACACACACATATACTACTTGGTTTTAAATATGTTCGCTCAGAACACTGGCCACTGGCGTATCCAAAAGGGGAGGGGAGAAGCTTTAGTGCTGAATTAATATTTTCTTCACAATGCTCATTTTTGGTTTACAAACTGATCGAAAGAGATAGTTCATGTTTTAATAATGCATAAAGTGATGAATACCAAAGAAATAAGTCACTGGGCTCTTTTTACCAAGTCTCCGATCGATAAATAGTGAAAAAGGACGATATGGATTGTGAAAAGTTCGATTTTTTTTTTTTTTTTTTTTTCCTCCTTTCAAGATTAGACATTTTTTTTTTTAACTTTGTTTATTCACCCACACCTGTCATAAGCAATGACAATTAATGGGTTTACTGTCGGTAAGTGTACAGGTAGTGGCTTGATCGGCGTGAGAGAGAGGAGTGCCCAGCGGCATCCCTTCCTGTCTTAATTTTAGCATATTTTTAAGTGATAAGATAAGACTAAATTAAATAAAACACAACTCCAATAATTAAGATTAGAAATATGAGAATCTTATGCATTTTATGGTAATTACCTAATTTTTATTTTTTTTTAATTATTCGTTAAGAAATATGGAATTTTTATTTATCAGAAATGTTTAACTTAGATACAGATCCCAGTAAAAAAAATATATGTCACAATAACGTATGTATGGTTGATGATAAGCCGACGATTTATGTATTGATTCATGTATTACATTTGCATATATAGGTATATATTTATTCTTACCTTCCTGAGCAAGTCACGGTATACTCCCCAGAGGACAGTTGCCGGAGGGTACTAATGAAAATTAATACTGCGAACTGGAAGGTCGGGTATAATATTGACTCCGTGACGGATCCCATATTGATGACTCGGAGGGTCTTTGTCGCCGATTTGGCAAGTCCCGAGCCATCCATCTAACGAAGAGGCTGTCATTAATTTTCATTTGGGTTAATAAAAATACATGATGGATGATGGGACACCTTTCATCGCTCCGAGGATTATAGCTTGGGAACATCTGTCCACTGAGTCCTTAATCCACCGCTCTGCGGATAACGGATTCATTGCAATGACAGTCTCGAAGAACGGATTATTCTGTATCTTATTAAAAGCTGTTACAGGTAGAAAACTATTACTATAGCCTTTTTCTTTCGATAGAAAAAAAAAACTCAGATATTTATAAAATAAAACAAATTACAAAAAAAATCTATAAAAAGATAAAAACTTGTTTCATTATACTACGAATTAAATAAACATTTACACTCTACACTTTTAGATTGAATAATTATTTTCTAAAGAAGATAGTCAGGACGCAGTCATTTTTAAGGTTTTTATTAGTTCCTACGTTTCAACTTAAACATGTGGATCATCATCAGGGCTGAAAAATTGTTGAATACAATCAGAGATATACCATTATAAGACAGATAATGGTTAATAACAATAAAATAGTGATTAATGATACATGAAATAGACAAATGAAATATGTAACAAGTTATTCAAACTAAAAAATAACGTATACAAATATCAGTTTATAAAAAATGTAATGTTTATTCTTACTCAGCATGTTTCGTGTGTAACCGTAAGAATAAATATTACATTTTTTATAAGTTGATTATGTAAATTATTTATTATTATTTATTTATTTATTACATATTTCATATATCATCAGTCACTATTTTTTCATTATTAACCATTATCTAAGAGTGTAAATACTACAAAATAATCACAGAAAATACTACTCTGAGATATCGCCCTGAAAATAATAAAAAAAATTCGTAAACCCGAAAGGTAGTGAATTAGATAATAATTTTTTTTTTTTATTAACGAAATTTACAACTGTAATTAGTAATAAATAAAACAAGTAAATATGAACAAGTAATATGACATGTACAACATGAGGAGAAACTACCCATTGGTAGCACTCCAGATAATAAATAAATAATTTTTAATAAACGAAAGAAATTTTCTTTTTAATAAAAATACGTTGAAATTGATTATGCAGTTATTCCTCATCAAAAAATAACAAAAAAATTTATTTAAATTTCTCTTCTTTTCTTTTCAGGCTTGTGCGCCAATGTACATCTACTTTTCTGTCGACAACAATCGAAGAGAACCTGTGGGTACCTGCTTTCTTGCCAGGAACCAGTTCAGTAATTTTTCGGAATATTCACCCTGCAGAACAAGTATGTACAGTTTTTATTATTTTTATTGTATCTGTCCTAATTAATAATTTTCACATCACTATACGATTAATCAATTTCATTGATGATTAATTTCTGAAAAAGTAGCATTTTTTTTTTGTAAATAAAAAAAATTCATAACTAATTTACTAAGAAATTCATTCATCTGGGACACGAATGAAAAAGTAAATTAAGGCTTTGCAATAATTTATGGTAGTTATTTTTGCTGACAAAAGTACTCCGAAATGACAGAAGTAAAGTCTCAACTTAATGAATTTGAACTTAAAGCATATTAAGCAAGAAGGTTTTTTTAAAAGTGTGGTATCTGCAGTTCGGCTTAAAAGTGATTATGAAGAACTATTTTGTGAAGAATAGAACTTAGCATATTATAGACGCTTAGAAGTCCCTTTAAATGATTCTAACAAAAGCAAATTCTTCTTTCAATTATTGGAAATTTTATTTTGTTTATTATGAAGCCATTGTTAATAACAAACTTATTGAACAAAAACGTGACACAAAAAAAAAACAACACAGAACTTAAATTTTCTGATTTCTTCGGAGAAACCAACTATAATTCACATAAAGTTTTTTGTAGCTCTTATGTTCTACTGCTAGCTCTTTAAATATTTCTCTTTACTTACGGGAATCCGTTTATATCATATTAGGCTACTGTGAGTTTGATTGATGTAAAGTATCACATATTTAAAATTTAATTTAGATTTAAAGTATATAAGAATTTTCTTTCTATTTATTTATTTTGATGCTCATATTACCTAGTGATTTATTTTTTAAATTTTAAATCAGAAGAAAAAATGTATTCAGACTCTCAGTTGCGACCATAAACTAACCGACTGTACTCAAAAAGGTAAAAGTTCTACACGGAGTAGTTGTATAAGGCGGGATTTTATTCGCTTACACAGATAGTCAATTTTAGAAAGTAAAGAGCGTTATAAATTACAAGCAAAGGTAACATAACAATTTTGACCTTTTCACGTTTTCCAGCCACTACATTTATTCTTGAGCAATTACGGATCGGGTTGGTGCACGCTATGGAGCATTGGCACTGATGAATAGATCTTTATAAGGATATATTCCTGGATCCATTGAATATATTC